>BSBK01001175.1:497500-575000 GCA_027943335.1 Chamaecyparis obtusa | reverse complement strand
CTCTATAATATCTGGGGCATAGGGAGTGGTACCATAAATGTCATCCCTAATACTAATCAAGCTATTAAGGATGGACTGACACGTGATCTTATAGATAGTAGAGCTAGATAGATTATTTATAGATTCTTGCAACTATTGAATCTCTCTATTAGTGCGTGAAAATAGTTCTGCAGGGGGAATCAGTGCATCTGCCATGTGTGATGTGCAATAATATGTCCGATAGATCTAGAATATGTATGTACTTGAAAGATTTTATTTACTGTCAAATAAAGTCTACATATACATGTACGTTTTCCTAATTTAAATAAAAATAAAATTAAATACTATGCACATTTCACTACATTATTTGAAAGTAAAATCAATTACATAAATTACATGTTTAAATGTAAATTACATTTTAATAGGTCTAATGGGGTCTTAAAGGGTCATATAACCTATCATAGGTCCTAATAGGTCCAATTAGGTCATAATAGGTTAAATTAGGTATAATTAGGTCTAATTAGGTGTGATTAGGTCCTAATTGGTCTAATTGGGTCTAATTATGATAAAATTGATCTAATTGGGTCTAATTAGGTGCTAATAAGTCTTAAGGGGTCATATTACTCATAGTGGGTCTAATTCAGTATTAAAGGGGTCATATAATAGGTATTATAGGTCCTAATAGGTCTAATTAGGTCATAACAACTAATTGGGTCTAATTAGGTACTAATAGGTCTAATTAGGTGCTTTAATATAGGTCTTAAGGGGTCATGTTACTCATAGTGGGTCTAATGGGGTCTAATGGGGTCATATAACTTGTCATAGGTCCTAATAGGTTTAATTAGGACATAATTGGTTTAATTGGGTATTAAATTAGGTCCTTTGGTTGAATTAGGTCCTAATAGGTCTAATTGGGTCTATTTAGGTGCTAATTAGGTCTAATTCCATTGTAATAGGTCTTATAGGTCTAATTAGGTCGTAATACATCTAATTGGGTCTAATTAGGTCCTAAAAGGTTTTAAGGGGTCATATGACCTATCATAGACCTCTTAAAATAGACCTAGATAACTAGGAATTATGATGTCCTAATAGGTCTAATTGCATCTAAGAAGGTCTAATTAGGTTCTAATAGGTCTACTTTGGTCTTAAGAGCTCATATTAAGCATATTGAGTCTAATTAGGTCTTAAAGGGTCATGTAGTACGAGTATATTAGGTGTTAATTAGTCTTTAAATTTGATCTAATTACAAGGTTAGACGGGGTCCTATTACTCATATTACATAGATAATTAGGGCAAGCTATTATGACTAATTTGGTCTAAGGGGTCCTATTAAGTTCATAAATATGTCCCTAAGTAGGCATTATTACTATTCAATATTAGTTCCTATTACTTATATTAGGTATATATTACTCACATGTATTTAAAGGTAAATTAAATAGTATAAAATTAGGTATAATTTAAAGGTCTTGTTATGGGTTAATTAGTCTAATTATGCCTAAGGGATCCTATTGCTCATATTAGGTGTACTAGTAGGTCCTATTACTCATGATATTAGGTGTTAATTAGTCTTAATTAAAGGTCTAATTAGGTCTTAAGGGGTCCTCTTACTCATATTAGGTATACTTGGGACTAGTTACACATGTCTTATTAGGTGTTTATTGGTCTTATTAGGTCTAATTATGTCTTTAAGGCCCATCCTATTAATGATATTAGGTCCTAATTTGGGTCTTATTACTCATATTAGGTTAGGTAATAGGTAAAAAATTAGGTCTTAATGGGTCACAATTTACTCAAGGGGTCTAATTTTAGGTATATAATTATGTCTTCTTAGTCAAGTATTAGGTCTAATTAGTCTTAATTAGTCTTATCTAGGTCTTATTAGGTGTAATTAGTCTTATCTAGGTCTTATGTACATACACATGTATACATAAAAATTTATCTATACACATGTACATATGTATACATACATATATACATGCACATGCATACATGCACACATGCACACATACATGCATACATGCACATGTGTATATATATATATACATGCACATACATATACATGCACATGCATACATGCACACATGCACACATACATGCACATGTATATATATATATATACATGCATACATGCACATGTATATATATATATATATATATATATATATATACATGCATACATGCACATGTATATATATACATACATATATATATACATGCATACATGCACATGTATATATATACATACATATATATATGTACATATATATACATGTATATATATACATATACATATACATGTAGATATATATATATATATATATATACATATATTGTATGCATATATATATATATATAATAATGAAAAATCTATATATTTAATCAATACACATGTATATCACAAACTTTAAATAAAGAAAAATCTATATATAATATATACACATGTGCATATATACACACATATACATGCATATACATGTGCATATATACATGCATATACATGTGTATATATATGCATATATACATGTGTATATATGCATATATATACACATGTATACATGTATATATATATGCATATATACACATGTATATACACATGTATACATGTGTATATATATATGTATATATACACATGTATACATGTATATATACATATATATATATATATATATATATATATATATATATATATATATGCACATATATACATGTATACATGTATATATACATATATATACATATATACACATGTATACATGTGTATATGCATGTGTATATATGTATATATGCATATATATACATGTGTATATATGCATATATACTATTTATGCATCTATCAAAAATTGAAAATAATAAAAATGAAATATGAAAATACCTCAAAATGGTGTTTGCAAATTCGGAAGCCATCCACGAGTTGTACTGTCACCAAAAATGACAGTGAAAGTCACTTTCGGCAGTTATATTTCCGCCAAAATAAAACCCTAATTAATGACTTTCGATTGAAAGTCATTAATTAGAAACGTTCGATCGAAAGTTCATAAGTAACTTTCGATCGAAAGTTACTTAGAACTTTCGATCGAAAGTAACTTACGATCGAAAGTCCTATGTCTAAGGACTTTCAATCGTAAGTTTAGTACTTACGATCGAAAGTGTATTAGAGTTTCTATCGAAAGTTGTTAAAGAATTTTTTGTTGAAATCACTTTTCGGGATGAATTCCTTCCTCTGAAAAATTGTAACCCACTATTGTGGGTTCACCCAAACATTGTTACTTAGAACCTAGATTCCCTCTTTCTCCTTGTTTATGCACAACTATTCCTTTGCTAGTAGTGGCACAGTAAATACCAAATGCTCCATGAATTCAAGCTTCCTATCTATATCACCCAAACAAGCCTTCAACTCTTCTAACTCCACTGAGACGATAAGAGGGAATTTTTTGTTTTTCCCTTTGATACTAGGTCCTTATAGGGATCATGTTTTTACCATCTACATTATCCAACATTATGCCAATTTCTCCAAGAAATTTATGATTGAAGGTCCTCTGGCACAAATTTTTGGCCTTCAACTTCTATACCCCTCTATATAGTGCAAGATATAGGAACATGGATGTTATGTTTTTGTTAATATGGTTCCTATGGTAGGACTACGTGCACTCATGGTTGAGAAATTCCTTTATTTTATGAGCACCAGTGGGTGCTTCATAGTAAGCATATGTAGCAACCGCTTATCTTTAATCTCTCCAATGACACCATTCTCTTTTTCAACTCTAAACATATTGGTGTATCCATATCTCCAAGTGTTATTCTCTTTGATCTCAAAGTGGTGACTCACCTTTGGATATTTCTCTTGTTAAATATCCCTTCTCCATCTATCACGGTACACCAAATATCCTCCTCTATCTTGCCACATGAACTTTCCTTAAATTATATGGCACAACTTCTAAAAACCACTTTTCAGGCATACTTTCTAATATTGAAAAATCATTCTTCATTCCTTGATGTGGGCTTATTTTATGCTAGTATTTTGCCACTTTTTTCCATTTCTATCTATCATATCTTTCAACACACACTTGTCATTAATATCATAGCACAATTTCCAAAACCAACTATTATAAGTACTATTCCCTATGTTCTTTAGGATGATAATTTATCCATGCTATCAATTTGTGTACCACCTATATTAATTATTTTCCACCTCTTGTCATTGGTTCATGTGTTCACTTGATCTATAGGAGGTCTGTAACTTCATCTTGGGCATCAAGGAATCACCATTGCACCTTGCCACAAAGTTGCATCATTTCTATTGTGTCCTAAATTCTTTCTATATCCTTTTTTGATTGCACTTGGTCCCTAATAATTATTCCATTGAATGACCTCACCATCTCCCTCCCTCTACAATGGATTCATTCACTATTAGGGTGTTTGTCATTTCATATTGAGTCCTTGGGCTTCATTACTTAGTCTCGCCATAGTATTACATCATCTTCATTACATATTCCATATTCCCTTTTTCCTTAGTTGATTATATTAGACCTCTATACATCCTACGTCACTGTTCTTTTTTGCATCTAAGAAGGTTTGAAAGATGTAGGTGACCTCACCTCACCTACCATCTTCCTCCATGATGACTCTTTTTCTAGTTTTTCCACTATTGAATTACCTTCCTGATATATATGGCTAATCTTGAAGTCATCTAACTCCTCTATGTTCTTCCTTATTTATTTGATCCATCTATTCAATCTCCAATATGGAGTGGAGTTCTATCTAATATAATTAACCATGATCATCAAATCCCCTTTTAGATGTATCTTCATAGCTCCACACTCCATTCCCAACTCTAATTCATGAAGTGCAACTCTAAACTCTACTAGATTATTTGTGTCTATTTTGATATAATCCATATGCCCTACCAGGGTATTTTGGAATTCATCTCTAACTACACATTCTATGCCACTTGCTCTATGGCTCCCTCATGCAGCTTCGTCAAAGTGTACCTTCACTCATCCAGTCTCTGGGGCACTTCAGTAGACACATTCCTACAACTTCTTCTGGGCTCTATTAATGGTGCCTACCAAAGTAGGAATGGTCAGTCCCTTGAATTTTTTTGTAAATTTTTCATCCCAAATGGTGAATGAAATTTTTTTTCTATTTTGGTTTTTGTCGTCGTGTTGACTCGCTCTATGATGGATGCCTTACTTTTGATGACTAGTCTCTCCCTTAACATTGATTCTCCCTTTAAAATCCTTCTGGTGTGATCCTTCCATAGTTCCCACACAACCATTAATGGGATGACCTACCATAAGATTTCAAACAAACTCCTTCAATTACACTTTGGCCACATGTAGAGCCAATCCTTTAGATTTCTAAGTAGTGGAATATGCAAGTTTAGCTTTTGGAGAAAGTATTTCTAGCAACTCTCTAAATAGGAGCATGCAAGTAGTAAATGGTTGACATCCTCATCCTAATATTTACATAATGGACATCTTCTTGGTCTAACAATTCTAATTTTGTTTAGCCTATCTTGAGTTAGGATACCACCTTGTATGACTAACCAGGAAAAGGCCCCAACATGAGGTGAGAATGATTTACCCCATAAGAGATCTTTTGGTCACAGTTGATCTTCTACCATTTTTCCTGTACCCTATATCCTATCTTGACTTTTTATTCCCTATCCTTCAAAGTAAACCATTGAATATTGTCACTTAGTCTTGTCCACACAATGCCTCTAGCTTCTAGGATTTTTATTAGCTTTGCCTTTTGTTTAGTAGGGTCTTGGAATTCATCAAGGTTTTTCCATCTCAATTCCTATTCACTACCTCTCCATAGTCACAAATTTTTTTCCTTCACCTTCTAGCTGTTTCTTTCTTGACAACCCAGAATTATGCGTGTTGTTCATTATTTAATTCCCACTTTATATTCTTGATGTCGATCTTCCTACATTCAAGAATGAAGTTCCAAATTGATGATCCATTTAGAGGGTCCAATGAGTTGATTATTATGATAGGCTCACATGAATCAAGATATTAACAACTCAATATTTGGACCCATTTTCTTTTCCCATTTTAGAACATGCTCTAGACTATCTTTGTACTCATAGAAAGGTTCATGTTGTGTACTTTCTGTTAGATTAGGTGAAATACTAATCTCCCAAGAACACCTGCATGCATAACCCTGTCACATGGAAGAAGCAAAGAATAGAAGCAAGAAAAATCTATGGAGGCCAAAAAGCCAGAGACATCTTATGGACATGTAAAGAGCAATTGTATTCCAAGATTATCTGAAAAGAATGTACAAAGGGTTCAACCATATAGGTGAACAATAAAACCCTAAAGCTATAAAGCAAAAAATAAAGCTAGGTTGCACATTATAATTAATAAATATATTAATTATAATGCACCTAAAAGATAGCTTAAGTAAATAGAGTAATAAATGACTTAATTAATTAAACCAAAGTGATTTAATTAATAAGCATAAAGTATGATTACTCTAACACCCCCCCTTAAGCGTAGCTCAAGAGGGAAGCTAACCTAGCACAGCTATGAAAGCAGAAAATGGGTCATGGCAACAAGGCCTGATCAGGTACCCAGTACAAGAAGTAAACTAGATGAAGGAAACAAAGCCTCCAATCTAGGGGATGTCCCAGAGAAAGGAACAAGAAAGAGCATGAAGCATCTCTAAAACATAAAGCTACAAACACTGTCAGAAGTAACTGCTGGAACCCCCACTGAAATAGTGCATGATCAGGTAGAGAAGACAAAGTCTGAAGAGCTGATCAATCGAAGAGGTGACCTCCAAAATAGGAATGAACGAGTGTCTATATAGTAGATGAACCATCTCACCGAAATGCATAGGTGCCTAGCCACTGCATTTGCCTAGTACATAGGAACAAAAACTAAATACGTAGATCACTCAACCGAACCAAGGAAGCAATAGAACCAACAGGTGAACCCCCCCATAATGCGGAATAGGGAGAGGGGTGACAGGAACACTGAAATGCAATGCCAGAAACATCTGCAAGAAGAAGAATCAGGAACACCAATAGTGCAATAGAACTACAAGCACAGGATAAAGGGTGGTGTCATAGACACACAGCATGGGCTAATGTTGTGGAAGGTACACTCACTTGACAAAGGTGGATGAGCACAAAAGGCAAAATATCATAACCCCCCATGGCACTTTATAACTGAGTGCGAGTACAAACAAACACAAGGAGTACAAGATCCTAGATATGCAAAAGCAGACACTTTATCTCAGTGCATTTATAGAAAAGAAATGCAACAGAAGAGAAGCATACAATGCTCAGAAGTCAGAAAGAAGAGTGAGCTAGAAGAACAGAAGAAGAGATCCCAGGACCTGTAGAACCCAAGTAATCTGCCAGAGTGTGAAAGTGCAAAACTCAGAGGAGAGAAAACCTGGAGCAAAATCTAGATAAAAGACCCCTGCAACTGAATAACTCACAGAACCAGCTTTCCAACGATATATGGTGAGCCCAAAAAAGAGTCCGGATGAGCGAGATATGGCTCTCGGAAGGCAAAAAATAAACATCACCTTTGACAGAAAAAAATACTATCAAAATAGCAGAGCCAAAAAACTTTACCTCCATAATCGGAAAGAGCTTGAAAAGAGCTTTTTGATGATATAAAGAAGTCCAAAAAAGACCTCCGTATGCTCAAGATATTGCAAAAAATGCCCAGGTACCCTTAAAAAGCTTCAAAATAAATTTTTAAGCCCCTGGGGCTGGAAAACACAAAGCCCCTGAGCACATGGCTCATGCAGGGGGCTAAACCCGAAACTCCTGGTCACCCATGTGACCACCGCTAGGCTTAAAACCCACCGGGCCGGCAGGGCGGAGCGGAGCGTGGCCGAGAGGCGGCGCACAGTGCGGCGGAGCTGGGAGGGGCTGGCGGAGGAGGCCAGCGGGGCGGCGGAGGAGCCGGCGATGGCTCTGCAGCGGAGCGGGGGCCGTGGGGTGGCCGCTCGGTGGCACCTTTTGAAAAACAAAGGCTGCGTTATATTTAACACAAAAATCAATTAAAAATTGATTTTTTTGTAATTTTTTTTTGGTTTCCGTGCCTGTACGGCCCTAGGAGGCTGAAAAATCACCTAGAAGTCCCAGAGGTCAAAAATAACAAATTTTATATGGTTTTTGACTCTCCCAGGCCTTCTGAAACACTTCAACAAAACATGAACAACGAGCAGCAAGATGGCTCTGATACCATGTTAGATTAGGTGAAATACTAATCTCCCAAGAACACCTACATGGATAACCCTGTCACATGGAAGAATCAAAGAACAAAAGCAAGAAAAATCTATGGAGGCCAAAAAGCCAGAGACATCTTATGGACATGTAAAGAGCAATTGTATTCCAAGATTATCTGAAAAGAATGTACAAAGGGTTCAACCATATAGGTGAACAATAAAACCCTAAAGCTATAAAGCAAAAAATAAAGCTAGGTTGCACATTATAATTAATAAATATATTAATTATAATGCACCTAAAAGATAGCTTAAGTAAATAGAGTAATAAATGACTTAATTAATTAAACCAAAGTGATTTAATTAATAAGGATAAAGTATGATTACTCTAACACTTTCCTCACTCTCGCCTCTTTGGATCCAAATTACTTACAAATATTTTCCCATGATAGTAGGGGTACTATTCTATTGTTATCATTTGGACTATTCCAGAAGATTTTCCTCATGATTTGGGTTAACATTCCTTCCAGTGCTTTTGGAATTTTCATGCATGTTATAGAGTACATGGAGATAGTTGTTAGTAGTGATTTCAACATTAATATTATTCTAGTCGAGGATAACCATTTATCCTTCCATAGCTCCATTTTCCTCTTATAATTGTTAATTATCCTTTCCAAATCATATTTCTTATTAATTTCCCCAAATTAGGACACCCTGAGGAATCTTCCTAGCAGGTTTGCAATTTTGAGATCTAATATTCTAGCAATATCTTTCTGTAGACTCAGTTGTACATTGAAAAAATAATATGTTTGATTTTCTCCAATTAATTATCTGACTCGACACCTTCATGTACCTATCCAATGTATCTTTGATGGTTCTAGATTATAATCTAGTAGTATACCCAAAGAGGACCATGTCATTAGAAAAGTGTTGGTGTGTTGCTGAATCCAAACTTGGACATATCTCAATTCCTTTCCATCTACTCTCTGATTTGTAATTTTGGATGGTTCTTTCTATTGCCTCTTCCATGATTATAAATAGGAACGGGGAGAGTAAATCACCCTATAGAATCCCTCTAGAGGAGTCAAAGAAACCTTGAGATACCTCATTGACCATAACTAAGAACCTTAGATTTGTGATACAATTAGAGATCTAGCTAGTTAACCCATCCTTCCCCAAAGCCAAATTTTTGTAAAAGTTTGATAAAAAATTGAACGTCCAAAAGATCATAAGCCTTTAGTATATCTAGCTTGATTACTATATTCAGGATTCTAGACTTCCTAGATGATTGTATAGCCTCATGAGCGATTATATTCCCTTAAAAAATCTATCTACTTGGGGAGAATCCACTTTGATCATTATATATGATTTTTCTTAGCATATTTTTTTAGCCTATTAGCTAAGCTTTAGAGTTTATCTTGCAATTTGTATTACATAGTGCAATGGATTTGAAGTCTACCATGGTTTTTACCTCCTTCTTGGGCACCAGATCTATGAATGTGCAATTGAAGGTTCCCAACATTTCCATTATGCTTCTAGACTCCTCAACAAATTTGTGTAAATCACCACCAATGATCTCACGAAAAACTTGATAGAATTTTGTAGGAAACCCATTTGGCCCCAGAGCCTTGTTTGCACCCAATTGAAAGATTGCTTTCTTCTCTTCCTCTAGGATGATGAGTTTAGAAAGCTCTATGTTTTATTCTTCAATCATTAAGGTCAGGATGTGGCTCAAAAATTCTTTCTATTCTTTCTCATTATCTATTGTTGCTCAATTGAAAATCTCCTAGAAATACTGTACTACTATCTAATTGATCTATTCTAATGACTCAGATTTTGTACCATCTTCCTCTTTTATTTACATGATTTATCTTCTTCCCCTATTGGCCATTTTTGTTTTGTGAAAGTACTTTGTGTTTATATCTCCCTCCTTAAGCCATATTTCTCTTGACTTTTGCCTCCAAAATATTTCTTCCCTATTTATTATGTCTATGAGATTTGATTTTAGCTTTTGTTCCTATTTAAATTCTCCTCTTCTACCCAAGATTTTCCTTAAACATGTTCTTGAAGTTCTCCTTGTTCCATTGTTTTGGTGTGCAAGAGCTTTTGATTGAATTGGTATATTTTTAACTTGTCTCCCAATTTGATCTCATTCTACCATGCTTTAACTAAGTCATGTAATGATGCATCCCTTAGCCACATATTCTCAAATATAAATGGGGACCATCCCTTAGAATATTCCATGTTGATCACTAGCAACACAAGGAAGTGGTCCAACACAATATATGGAAGTATTTCTATTTCAAAATGTATCCTGACTATCATCCCATTTTCTAGAAATGAAGAATTGGTCCAACTTTTGTGCTATGCTTTTCCTAATATTTTTTTATTGTTTGGTTAATTTTTGCTTTTTGTAAAGGAATAATTAGGTTATTTGGGAGCTTACCCAATGTCACCTTTGTCTCCATGTGCACTTCCTTTGGTTGGGGTGTTGACAATTTATTTTTCTAGGTATTGCTTGTTCATCCTCCTGTGATGGTAGGGTTTTTAACGCTCAAATTTTTGAATGTCTCTGAATTATGCTAAAAATGCCCATACCAATATCTTATAAAATTAGGGTTTCTTGCTCTTTCTCCTCACTATAAGTATCTACTACCCCCTCCTTTGACAAAATTTTGTTTTTGTCCTAAATTCCCTCTTTTCCATATTACCCAGCCCCTTTACGCATTGGCCAGGGATTGTTTCTTTGTCTTGTCGCAGGTGTTGGGATGCCACACTTATCTACCCATTTTCCTTTTTCCAATACCCATTGTGGTTTGTGTATGGATTCCAAATTGTCTTCTATTTCCTAAATACTCTTGTAGGCTTTCCATCCATTATTGATTCTTTCCCAAAAATTATTCATTGGTACCTCTTGATCTACTTTATCTCCCCATTTTTTTGTGCTCTGCTTACAATTCCAAATTTCAATCTCTCCAAATTTTTTGTCTTCCATCCTCTTCTTTTTGGCTCCTTGCACCATTTATCATTGTTCCTCTGCCCTTAGAACCTCTTCTCCATGCACCATAAGACTTTTATTTTTATAATTGGTTAAAAAAGCCGTCATAACTTTATGTTTCCATTTTAAGGAGGGGGGCATATATTGAGAGAATGATTTTAGAATAACTTAGGGGGAGGGGGGGTGAATCAGTTATCCTCAACTCTGATGTACCAATTGAACTTTTAAACACTTTAACCAACTTAGATCTATTCAACAATCCACTCAGTCTCTATAGAATATAACCAGTAACATAAACTTGCAGTCCACTGTCCAAAAGTAATCAACTTGTAGAATATAAAACATAACACATCAAATAATAGTCAAACACTGATGCAGGAGCATCCTGGGTGTAAGAGCAATCTTGCATCACCCAAAAATATTTCTATTTTTGTATTCAATAAGGGCTATTTTGTGCAGAGCTGCTATTTATGGAAAGTTACTATTTTTGGTAATTTTTGTATGTGCTCAAAATGATCTGATTTCTTTCTTGGAGGTTCATTTTGGTCATATAAGTCTGCCAGTAAAGTTTCATTGCCAGATCAAGTGTATATTGGAAGATATTGAAGATTTTCGGTATTGGCAGCAGGGTACAGAAACTTTGAACTCAGTTTTGAAGACTTTAGAGGCCCCGGATGAGGTTGAAAATTTGGGTGACGAGCACTTGCACCGATCAAGCCTGTAGAGCGCTTCGTGGCATTTCTGAAATGGGGTTATAATAGCCGATCGGGTCAACTGGTGATGACTTATGGTCTTCGGAAGTTGGGCCACCTGAAATGGCGAAAAATAATTTTCTTCAAAATTTCTGTTCGGGTTTCAAAGGTTATCTTGAGCCGACTATGATGTAATAAAATGTAAAATAAAATAATTCTAAGTTTGGTCGGCCTTATTGGCTAAAATTCTGGAACCTTCCCAGGCGGTGGAAAATTGCCTATATAAGGAAGGCTGTATTATTGTCTTAGGCAGTTTAGAATAGTTCTGGGTAGTAGATCTGGGTAATAGTTCGAGGCTTTGTCCTACAGAATATTGTAAGGGAATGCCCATGTGGCTTTGCATATTGTAATTCTGAAAGTTTGTAATTCCACATTTGTGGAGATAATAAGAAGCCAATTTTCTGTTCTTGCATATTGTTGTTGTTTCTCTATATCTGTAATGTGTTTGTGGTATTAAGGGGAGCACCCTTCATCAAACACGTATGACACCAAGATTTAACATGGAAACCCAATTTGGGAAAAACCAGGTTAGTAACATGCTACTAAATTTTCACTCTTCTGAAGTGAGCTCTGTGAGGATCCAAACTTGTTAAAGGTTACAATACACACTACTAAGTGTAACCCTGTTAAAGGATTTAATCACCCTATTAGAAGTGGCCTTGTTAGAGGGCTTAAGAACATCCCATAATAATGTCACCTTGATTAAAGGATTTACAAATGACTATTAGGTCAACCTTGATTAAAGGATTTAAACTGATACAATGGTTAGAAAGTAACAATAGGTTTTGATCTAAAATATGAAACTCAATTTTGCAAATATAGATCCACTATAGCTCATATGCTGATTTAATGATTGGCCTTCATTGTCATCTCCATCTTTGAATTGCTAAAAAATCCCTTAAAGCAATCACCACAACTCTATTCATCTCTTCACAGCTCTTCTCAGCCTTCTACTTAGGTTCGCCAATCAACAACATCAACCTCTTCCTCACTCTTCATAACCTACAACTAGGTCATCCTTATACCTCCTTGATCATGTAGCTTAATCTTTTTCCACTTAATCATCTCTGTAGATCTTAGGTTTAGGTCAGATTCATCGAATCCTTCCAACATTTCATTCTCCTTCTCCTTCTAGATACTTCTCAAAACCTCTCCTTGAATCCATAAGAAAATGGTTTACTATGCATTAAATGCTCGAGGTCATTCATCCTTATCTTCAACATATTTTACATATCCCAAGAATTCAACTATGTCGGTTGGGAATCTCAATTCCTTCACAAACTATAAATTACTGACACTCGGCCAATACTATGTTCTTCTGCTCGGTCATCACTGGATAGCTCAGTTTGGTGGTACACTAAATTTTAAGAATTTAGGAGTCCCAATCCTTTATCAAGAAGAAAGTTTCTCCATACTAAAAAAAATCAAAGGAAGGAAGATTTATGACACAAATAAATAGAACTAACTAATCAAAGCCTTCAGAAAATGCTGGAATTTCAACCTGCTGCAAAGATGATGTTGACAAAGGCTGAAGATGGTTGAATTTAAAAAATATAAAAATGACCCAATTTGGGAAATCAAATTTCCTATCTCCAATCCAAATCTTAGATTTCCATGAGGTGTTTTGGTTTTTCTACCAGATCCAAATCCAAAAGTTGGGTAGTTATTTTTTAGTTAGTTTATTGTTTTTTCGAAATCATTTGTAATAAGGTTTGTGTCTTTTCACCCTAAAGAGGTGTGAAAGCCACTCAAACACACACATATATAAATACATAATGTAAAATGTAAAGAGAAAATATAATATAGATTTTCATAGGATATAATTTGATCACAACTGTAACATGAACTCTGATGTACTATTTTTCAACATTAATGAAGAGATAAGTGCTTTTTCTCTCACCTGTGGTAATATTTTTCAATTCTTTTTAGTTAGTCTCTCAGATAAATATATTTAGATATATTGTTTCATTGTGTTAGATTCTCATGTTATTTTTAATGTGAAATATATATAGTTTGATCATCAGTTGAAAGGTGTGGTTGACAAAATTTCCTCTGTTCTATTGGTCTCTCAAAGACAAAGTTAAATTCGGTAGAACTAACTGTATAATCTAGTTTCAATTATAATTCATGTAGAAGCCCTTGAAATGATGGTCTTGTTATATACTAGTTATTAAAACTATCTCTGAGGTGTATGTAGGATTGATATAGAATTGAGTCCATTTCCCAAGTAGGAGCAAGGCACTAATCTTATCAATAATTGGAATATAGCCATTCAGTTCATTGTTCAAAGTTTGTAATATTTTATTCCTTTGATCTATTTCATTTTATATACCTTTTGTAAAACATTTACTATTAATCAAAGCATTTTAGTTTTTACAGCATTCAATATACTATTGATTGAGATACTTACAATTTTATTCCTCTCAAGTTTATTTTTCACCTTGAGAGAATCCACAAGTTTTATATTCAGTTATCTACTATAAAAAGCCTTTGAATCAACATATTTGGTTAAGGTACAAGCCTACTAGCCTTGGCTTTGGAGATCCAGAATTGAAGAAGTTCAAACATCTATTTGGTTGAACTTGTTAGTCGGCAAAAAGGATTGGGTTTCCCAGCATTGGATTGGAAAATCCATAGGAAATCCAAACCATCATTTTTGGGCACCAACAAATTGGTGACTCTACTGGGGAGTTGTTTGTAAAATATTACTTAGAATTTTTGGTGATCAAAGAGTTAGATTCCGTTAGAAGTGACAGAACTCATAATACAAAGTCAAATTTTTCCCTTGAAGACAAGGGTGGCGACTCTACATAAGTTTTTTAGAAAGTGACTTTGCTAGATTAAGAATTCAAGATCGGTTTGTATTTTCCTTCTGATAAGAAGGTGAAAAATCCATGTGTCAAAAGTTATCAGTGACTCCACTAAGGGAAAGAACCTAGAGGGAATGAATATTGATCCCCTAGTTAGTAACACAGAATTTACTATAGAATGTATCAGAGAAAATATTTCAGATGGCATCAGGCTGTTGAATTCCAGAGGATTCATATTTTTTTCCAGATAAGTTATTTTTGCAAATTGCATAAGCTGTACCAAGGTTTTATGGTAAATATAATGAATCAGTAAAATGGCATTTAAAAGTATTCCATTCATTCATAGAAGATTATGAAATTGATGAAGAAGGTCAGGTGATGATTCTATTTTCCAAAATGCTCAGAGATTATGCAAGAAAAGCATATGAGTCATTACCTACACATAGCATTTCATCATGGCAGGAATTTGTAGAATGGTTTGTGTTTGAATTTTATAATGCAAGTGATGAAGAAGACAATGAATGCTGCAACTATGAAGAAAATAAAAATTCCACTATGGAAGAACCCTACATACCTCCTCGGGATGCAAATGAAGAAGAAAATACTTACCAGACATGTGAAGGAAATGATAACTTTATCCATAGCCTCATACTTTAGAAAAATAGATATTTACTTTGTGGTGTATCCATTAGAGAAGACAATGTTGAGGATAGGGAACCAGTAATTGATTCATGTATGGCTGACTTTTTTGACAAATTAACATGTGAAGTACATGCAGATAATGAAGTAGATCAAGATGAAAATTTTCTCACTATAGAAGAAATTTCATATATATTGGACATTGAATATAAGAAACATGTTGAGAAGAATAGTCAAAAAAATTTCTCAATTCACCATGATAAACAAGTTGATGTATCGGAACATAATCAAGGGATACTAGATAAAAAAGATGATAATTTATAGGAATCAAATAGTAGAGATAAAATAGAACTGCATATGGAAGGTGAGCATGAAGATGTTTCAGGAGATAATGCTAGTGAAGATATCAATCTCTTTGATCAAGCAGATGATGATTTTGAAAAGGATGAGTTTAGTATAAAATTTGGTGGTATCTTGTATGATAGAACACCTGCGGATCCGGATGAAAGTTCTCATGAAGGTATGCCTGATTTCTCTATGTTCCTGAATCCATTGTTTGAAGAGAAAGTAGAAGAAGATACACTTGAGTTTTCTATATTCTTGAATCCATTAATAGAGGAAGATTTTCTATGCAATCAAGGCCATCAACATCATGATGAAGATAACAAGCCTCATGATATTTTTGAAGTTGATGAAAATCATGATATGAATGTAGAAGGTGATACATTTTTCAATTCATCCTACGAGCCAAAAATACATCAAATATGCAAAGATAAGGTGAAATTATATAAGCTTGATTCTGAAAATTATTCGAGTGTCCTATCTAATCAGATTCTTGATAAGAAGGAAGTTCATGAATCTAAGTAGTCTTCAAATCCTTTTTGTGAAGAGAACCAACATCTTGAGTATAGGGTAGATTGTGTACATAAATGCATCCAAGCAAAAGAACTTAATTTAGTTACTTGTAGGGCTGATCAAATGCATGAGAATACTCTATTTAGCAAGGACTATAGTGTACCTAATGACTTTTCGAAGGCTAAACAAAAGTTAGAGCATGTTAATAAAGCAATGAATATTGTCCATGGGAATGCTGGCATCATATTCAAGAAATTCAGTGTTACATGATTAGAATCAAGTGTTTGATAAGGGAAAATGTTGATTCCATGTTTTGGTGGCCCGAGGCCATCGAATGAGATTTTATTTTATTATTGAAATATGAAGTGACTCTATAGCCTAATGGAATTTGCACTTGGTCTAATTCTACCAGAGATAGCTGGATTCTCGCTATACCCACATAGAGCATACCTCCCCAGAAAGAGCCACTGGTGGTACCCTAAATTTTGAGAATTTAGGAGTCTCAATCCATTATCAAGAAGAAAGTTTCTCCATACTAAAAAAATCAAAGGAAGGAAGATTTATGACACAAATAAATAGAACTTAACTAATCAAAGCCTTTAGAAAATGCTGGAAATTCGACCTGCTGCAAAGATGATGTTGACAAAGGTTGAAGATGGTTAAATTTTAAAAATCTAAAAATGACCCAGTTTGAGAAATCTAGTTTCCTATCTCCAATCCAAATCTTATATTTCCATGAGGTGTTTTGGTTTTTCTACCAGATCCAAATCCGAAAGTTAGGTAGTTATTTTTTAGTTAGTTTATTATTTTTTCAAAATAATTTGTAATAAGGGTTGTGTCTTTTCACCCTAAAGAGGTATGAAAGCCACTCAAACACACACACACACACACACATATATATATATATACATAATGTAAAATTTAAAGAGACAATACAATACATATTTTCATAGGATAGAATTTGATCACAACTGCAACATGAACTCTGATGTACTATTTTTCAACATTAATGAAGAGATAAGTTCTTTTTCTCTCACCTGTGGTAATAGTTTTCAATTCTTTTCGGTTATTCTCTCAGATAAATCTATTTAGATAGATTGTTTCATTGTGTTGAATTCTCATGTTATTTTTAATGTGAAATATATATACATTTTGATCATTAGTTGAAAGGTGTGGTTGACAAACTTTCCTCTATTCTATTGGTCTCTCAAAGACAAAGTTAAATTCGGTAGAACTAACTGTATAATCTGGTTTCAATTATAATTCATGTAGAAGCCCTTGAAATGATGATCTTGTTATATACTAGTTATTAAAACTATCTTTGAGGTGTACGTAGGATTGATATAGAATTGATTCCATTGCCCAAGTAGGAGCAAGGCACTAATCTTATCAATAATTGGAATATAGTCATTTAGTTCATTGTTCAAAGTTTGTAATATTTTATTCCTTTGATATATTTCATTTTATATACCTTTTGTCAAACATTTACTATTAATCAAAGCATTTTAGTTTTTGCAGCATTCAATATACTATTGATTGAGATACTTACAATTTGATTCCTCTCAAGTTTATTTTCTACCTTGAGAGAATCCACAAGTTTTATATTCGGTTATCTGCTAGATAAAAAGCCTTTGAATCAACAAATTTGGTTAAGGTACATGCCTACCAGCCTTGGCTTTGCAGAGCCATAATTGCAGAAGCTCAAACCTCTATTTGGTTGAACTTGTTAGTTGGAAAAAATGATTGGGTTTCCCAGCATAGTATTGATAATTCCATAGGAAATCCAAACCATCATTTTTGGGCACCAACATGGTCATCACTAAAATTGTTCTTCTCGACAATCACTGTTTTCACTTGGTTAATTCTCTGATACTCAGTAATTACTGATGCTCGATTGACACTACATTTTTCTCATCTTATATTGGTGCTTGGTCAACACTAGGATCACTTGGCTTACACTAAAGTTTCTTTATCTTCTGCTCTTTTTCTCGGTTAAGCCTATGCTTTCAGACTTTCTTTCCTCATTTCTTCTAAGCTTCAAATCAACTAACTTTTTCACTTAGTGTTATAGATAAACAACACATTACCTTTCCAATGTGCCAACTAATCAAGTACCCATTGTAGTTTCTCATAACTCAACCTTTCCACTAGGTCTTCTTGCTATTTCCTCTTCTCAAATCCTCTTCATCAATCAAAAGATATGGTACTTTACTAGATAGCAAATGTCTCATCAGTTAAGGTTTGACATCAATGTAAATATAAAAATTGTTTCAATTGTATTTTCCAACAATATCCCTCTTTGACATTGATGGAAACACCATATGTAACACCATAAACTCCGTATGCATAGTTACCATACAATCCAAAAAGTATGTAACGAAGAAACTTATATCAACTTTCTCTGTATTCATATCTTCATTAATATCCTTAGCTTCATTCTGATTCTCATCCAAATATCAACTCCATCTTGGATAGATTTCTCCCTTTGTCTATGCATAAATTTTACCATCTTCCATCTTCTGAATGTCTTTCTATAACTCTCCCCCAGGTTACTAAATCTCTCCTTCTTTGACAACAATGCCAAAGACATTTTCATCTTCACAATGTATATATCTTCATGTCAGTTCTCTAAACTATATACTCCCTCTGTCATCTTTCTTATGACTGATCAACATCTTATGCTTTACTCTTAACAAATTTAGGAAACTCCTAAAGTGTGACCTCTTTTGCATCAATTTGTCAGATATTATGATTAGTACATTTGATGCAATGCTCCTACTTGATATAGGTAGCCTCAGTTAGGGGAATCACCCCTAATTTACCTCTTAGATACTCATGAGCATCCTTAGGTAATGTCTTACTGAATATATCTGCTAACTATTCCTTTGTATTCACATATTCTAGTCTCACTTCCTTGTCTTGAACTAGCTCTCTCAAGTAATGATACTTGATAGAAATATGCTTAGTCTTAGTGTGCATCATAGGATTATTTTATATATTGATAACACTTGTGTTATCATAGAAAATAACAACTAGCTCAGTGATTTCTTCCTTCATACCTTTCAACAATTTCTTGATCCACACTAAGTTTGAACAATTAATTGCTGCTGCTACATATTTAGCCTCTGCTATAGATTGAGAAATGCAATTCTGTTTCTTACTTGTCCAAGAGACTAATATTTTTCCTAGATAGAATGTGCCACCACTTGTACTCTTTTATCATCCATATTTCCTATCCAATCTGCATCAGTATAAATTTTTAGTTTAAACATTTCATTCTTCTTCTAGTACAGTCCATAGTCCTCTATTCCTTTTAGATATCTCAATATCCTTTTTACTACCATCATGTGATTCTCCTTAGGATTGGAATAAAATCTTGCAACAATCCCAACTACTAATGCAATATCTAGTCTTTTGTGAAGAACATATTGTAGCTTTCCAATCATAGACCTGTACAAGGTTTGATTTACTTCAATTGTATCATCATTCTTTGATAGTTTCTACCTAGTAGCCATATGTGTACTTACTAGTCTAGAGTCCTCCATGCCAAAGGTTTTCAATATCTCCTTGATATACTTAGATTGTATAATGTAGATACCTTTCTCCATATGATAAAATTGCAAACTAATAAAGAATTTGATCTCTCCAAACATAGACATCTCAAATTCAGTTTACATCTCATTTGCAAATGCTTGGCATAGAGCATCTTGTCCTCCAAATATGATATCATCAAAAAATATTTCAGCTAACAATATCCCTTTACCTTTTTCAATCTTCAAGTACAAACTATTGTTGTCATTTGTTCTTGCAAATCTAATCTTTACCAAGTAATTATGCAATCTGTCATGCCATACTCTTGGGGCTTGTTTCAATCCATATAGTTCTTTGTGTAGTTCAAAAACTATATTCTTCTTGCTTGGATCAAAAAATCCTTCTAGCTTTTCAATGTATATTTCTTCTAGTATTCCATTTAGAAATGCAGATTTGACATCCATTTGATATACTTTCAATCCTTTGTAAGCTACATATGCAAGTAGAGTTCTAAATCCTTCCAATCTAGTAACTGGGGAAAATGTATCCCCATAGTCAATGCCTTCTTCCTGTGCATACCAATCTAGCTTTGTTCCTTGTGACTTCTCCATGTTCATTCAACTTATTTCTGAACACCCACTTTGTTCCAATAACATTCTTTTCCTCTAGTCTAGGCACTAGTGTCCAGGTTTTGTTCCTTTCTATATGCTTAATTTCCTCATTCATGGCTTGAATCAAATCTTCATTCTCTAAAGCATCTTTCATTGTCTTAGGCTCAAAATCACATAAAAAACATGTTTGGTTTTTCAACATACTTCTTGTCATAACTCCTGTATCTTTTGCTCCAATGATTTGATCCAGCTTATGATGTCTTCTCACATACTATGCTAATGTAGGCTCTGGTTGTATGCACCCTAAAATGGTCACCTAGACTTTGGGCCCCATTTATTCAATTTGTCAAATATCAATTTTCTGAATCAATGTTTTGCAATATTCAAATCAATTTCCTTGATCAAATCATAACTATTTCAATCATTTCAATAATCTCCTAAGGTTTAATCATGTCATCAATAATTTTATTTAATTAAAAGAAATAAATCCCTTTTAAATAAATAAAATAATGTTATTTAATTGAAATTAATATTCTTTAAATGAAATGATGTTATTTAATTAAAATCCATTTTTAATTAAATGATTTTATCTTATTTAATTAATATTCATCTTTAAATTATATAATCTTATTTTATTTTATTAAAAGAGATATTATTCTTTTTAAATAAATAAAATATCTTCTCAAAAGATCTTTTGTGATGGAAAAGGAAATAAATCAAATAAAAATAAAACAAAAATCCTTTTCTTGATTCTTTCAATAAATTTTATTTAATTAAAAGAAATATTCTCTCTTAAATAAATAAAATAACCTTATTTAATTGAAAGAGATATCTTTTAAATGAAATAAAATCTTTTTTAATTAAATGATTTTATCTTATTTAGAATAATATCTCTCTTTTAATTAAATAATGTTATCTTATTTAATTAATAGAGAATCATTCTTTTAAATAAATAAAAAATCCTCTTAAAGCTCTTTTGTGATGAAAAAGGGAAATAAAAATAAATAAAATAAAGAAAATCCCTTTTCTCTCCACACTTTCTAAAAACTGAGCTTTATTTCCTCTTTTTGGATTTATCCCACATTGCTCTTGGATTTGCATTCAATTCCTCAAATTCTCATATAAGGAGCCCTCTCCTTCTCAATTAGCATCCTAGAATTTTCATGTTATTGTTATGCTGCAGGTTTGGAGAGCAATTTTGGAAGAAGCTTTTGAGCACATTTGGAGCTTGGATATTTGAGACTTCTCTCTTCTTGTCTTCTTCTCTCATGCCTCATGGAAATCCATAGTTTAGATTAATATTGCATTCACATAATAGTTTAAATTTATGTTTCCTTTCATTGTTCTAGCTTAATCCACATAGCATAATTAGCAAGAACTTGTAATACTTTCATCTCAATAGAGTAGTTTATTTCTTGCATATCAATCATCTAGATTAGTTTCATTTACATGCAATAACTTGAAGATCAATGGAGATTAGCACTCTTGCTTCTCATCCTTGAATCTCTCATTTCTTGGTGTACTTGCATGGGTTTAACAAGGTTAATCTGAGGGCCTCATAATACAACCCCTACACTCCACGAATAGAGAGCTGTGAATCGATATTTGAGAACTCATTATTGAGTCTTCTTGAATGCAAAGATTCACAGAAGTGTGACCATTTTCTATCACACACTGGTCTCCTTTCTTCTTTCTCTTGATCTTCAAGTTCATTTTGTATCTCTGCTTCCTCTCCTGATTGCTCGACAGAATCCTTCTGATGCTCAACATATTCTTGCTGTAACTCGATAGGATCTTTCTGTTTCTCATCATCATTATTTTTTGGTTCAGATAAATTACTTGCCTCTCCTTCTTCCATGTATACAAAAGATCTGTAATATTCAGGTTCCTGCTTGCATTCAATTTCATTCTTTTCTGCATATTCATCAACTCTAACATTTACACTTTCCATAACTTTGTTAGTGTTAGAATTCAAACACTTTTAAGCTTTTCTCTTAGTGGAATAACCTAGGAATATGCCTTCATCACTTTTAGCATCAAGTTTTCCATTCCTATTGTCCTTGAGTATATAACATTTTCTTCCAAAGACTTTAAAGTATTTCACATTAGGTGCATAACCATGCCATAACTCAAAAGGTGTAGCATTTGTACTTTTCTTGATTTTTACTTAGTTCAAGGTATAAACAACCATGCTTACAACTTCTCTCTAGTACTTTTGTGCAACATTCTTCTCTATCATCAGTGTTCTAGCATAATCCATGATTGATCTATTTCTTCTCTCTGTTATACCATTTTGTGGAGGTGTCCTTGGTGTAGACATTTGTCTCTTAATTCCTCTATCATTGTAGAATATGTTGAACTCATTAGATATGAACTCTCCTTTATCAAATCTCAGAAATTTCAAGCTTTTACCTATTTCTTTCTCAAATTTTTACAAATACCACTTAAACAACTGAAATGAATCAGATTTTTCCTTAAGAAACATTACACTCATCATTCTAAAGTAATCATCAACAAACATAATGAAAAATTTATCACCCTAGTAAATTTGCACACCAATAGGTCACAAAGGTCAGAATGAACCAATTCCAAAATATCATCAGAAGTATGTGTCTTGTTCTTGAAACTAGACTTTGTTGTTTTCCCCAATTGACAATGTTTACATATCACATTATCAGGTTTCCTCAATCTTGGTAAACCTCTAACTCTTTTCATCTTACTAATGCTTACCAAATTTTCAAAGCTCACATGACACAACCTCTTAAGCCATAACCATACATCATCAAATTGTGCAAACAAACATGTTTTTTCAGATAGTTCTAGATAGAACAAATTACCTCTTGTCTGTTCTCCACTTCTAATTAGTTCACTAATGACATCTTTTTGTGATGAAACTCAACTTGGTAACCAAAAAATTTCAACAGTGTAACACTCACAAAATTATAGTTAAGACCTTCAACCCAATAAACATTGTCACATATGATCTTATCGGTCAATCTTATTGATCCTTTTCCCTTCACAAGAAATGGTGCACCATTACCAAACCTAAAATTACTACCTTTGTAATGATTTAAGGTTTCAAGCTTACTTTTATCACCAGTCATGTGATGTGAGAAACCACTATCAATTATCCATCTATCACCTTTACTCACATATGAAATAAGTGCAGTTTTCTCATCTTCATCAGAATCATGTTTCATTGCAACATAAAAAACTTCTACATCATAATCATCAGACTTACTAGATTCACTATCAATTTCTTCTTTAGCAATATAAAAAGACTTCTTACCTTTATCCTTGTAGTCCTTATACCTTCTGTGATCTTTGTCATCCCTTTTATCTTTGTACTTTTTTTTCTCTTCTCTCATCCTTGTCATTCCTGTCAGGACATCTTACTGCAATATGACCAACTTTGTTGCATGAAAAATAGATTATAGGAAGTTTACCTTTAAATTTTCCTTTTCCTCTCGGTAGCCTTCTAGCCATCAGTGCCTCAAGATCATCAAGATAATCATTAGAAGTGTCACTGTCACTGTTCACACATATTTCTTTTCCTTTCTTTGACTTTTGAAGAACCATTTGAGACTTGAATGCAGATTCAATATTGTGAGTAGTGAAATTATCAAAATTTGACAATTCAAAAGTAGTAAGTCTACCAAAAAGAACTTCCAAGGTTAGGTTGTTACCAAGAGCACATATTAGTTCTTGTATTGAAGAAAATCTAATAACATAAATAGGAAGTACGGTTCTCAAAACTTGGCTAATACTAGTTTCATCACCAATATTTCCATTAGCTCCTCTAATAGCATTCACTACCTCTTTAACTCTGACACAATATTGAAAAATAGTTTCACCTTCTAACATTATCATTACATCAAACTTACCTCTCAAGCTTTCAAATTTGGCTCTCAGCACATTTGTGTCTCCACCATAGATAGCTGCCAGTCTGTCCCACATTTTCTTTGCATTAGTACAGTTCTTAATGTCTTCAAATTTAGGATAACTTAGGGCTGATGCAATCTGCAACATTGCCTAATTGTGTTCTTTCTTTTCCTTCATCTCCTCAATTGTCATAGGTGCAACTACTATTATGTAAGAATTTTCCACATAATATTTCATTGCATCACCAATTCCATCTAGGTGTAACTCATCAAACTTTTCCATGCATGGAAGTTCTCCTTGTTTAGCTTTGGTACCTCCTTTTTTGTACATCATGCTCTTTAGCTTCAAGTACCTTCAAAATTTTTCCTTAAAAGCACCACAAGCTCTGATACCAGTTGTTAGAATGATTTTAGAATAATTGAGAGGGGGGGGGGGGGGGGGTGAATCAGTTATCCTCAGGTTAGATGTACCAATTGAACTTTTAAACACTTCAATTAACTTAGATCTATTTAGAAATCCACTTGGTCTCTATAGAATATAATCAGTAACATAAACTTGCAGTCCACTGTCCAAAAGTAATAAACTTGCAGAATATAAAACATAATACATCAAATAACATTCACACAAGTATGACACCAGGATTTAACATGGAAACCCAATTTGGGAAAAACCACTAGTAACATGCTACTAAATTTTCACTCTTCTAAAGTGAGCTCTGTTAGGATCCAACCCTGTTAAAGATTACAATACACACTGCTAGGTGTGACCCTGTTAAATGATTTAATCACCCTGTTAGGAGTGGCCTTATTAGAGGGATTAAGAACATCCCATTAGAATCTCACCTTGATTAAAGGATTTACAAATGACTATTAGGTCAACCTTGATTAAAGGATTTAAACTGATACAATGGTTAGAAAGTAACAATAGGTTCTAATCTAAAATATACAACTCACTTTTGCAAATATAGATCCACTGTAGCTCATATGCTGATTGGCCTTCATTGTCATATCCATCTCTGATATGCTTGAGAATCCCTTCAAGGAATCACCACAACTTTGTTAAGCTCTTCACAACTCTCCTCAGCCTTCTGCTTAGGTTCTCCAATCAATAACATTAACCTCTTCCTCACTCTTCATAACCTACAACTAGGTCATCCTTATACCTCATTGATTAGGTAGCTTAATCTCTTTCTGCTTAATCATCTATGTAGATCTTAGGCTTAGGTCATATTCATCAAATCCTTCCAACATTTTGTTCTCCTTTTCCTTCTAGATACTTCTCAAAACTTCTCCTTGAATCCATAAGAAAATGGTTTACTATGCATTAAATGCTCGAGGTCATTCATCCTTATCTTCAACATGTTTTACATATCCCAAGAATTTAAATATGTCGGCTGATCAATTCCTTCACAAACTATAAATTAATGATACTCGGTCAATACTATGTTCTTCTACTCGATCATCATTGGATAGCTTGGTCATCACTAAAATTATTCTTCTCGACAATCACTATTTTTGCTTGTTAATTCTTTGATACTTGGTAATTACTAATGCTCGGTCGACACTAAAATTTTCTTGGCTTATATTGGCACTTGGTCAACACTAGCATCACTCGACTTACACTAAATTTTCTTTATCTTCTGCTCTTTTGCTCGGTTAAGCCTATGATTTCATAATTTCTTTCCTCATTTCTTTTAAGCTTCAAATCAACTGAATTCTTCACTTACTATTATAAATAAACAACACATTACCTTTCCAATGTGCCAACGAATCAAGTACCCATTGTAGTTTCTCATAACTCAACCTTTCCACTAGGTCTTCTTGTTATTTCATCTTTTTGAATCCTCTTTATCAATCAAAACATATGGTACTTTACTAGATAGCAACTATCTCATTAGTTAAGGTTTGACATCAATGGCAATATAAAAATTGTTTCAATTATAGTTTCCAACATATATGTGGCCTCCTTGTGTATTATATAACAGATTCCTAAATCATTTCATGCCCCTGTGCATTATATGGTGGCTTTCCTTCGAAGAAAATTTCTTAGGGTGATCCTCTTATGGTGTATTTCCTTGTGAACAATTATTTACTTGGTTATCCTTGGATGGATTGACTAACATAACATAGCTTGCTAGACTATTAATTCCTTATTTGCACAGATATCTCTTTTGGATGGGTGGAACTAGCATAACAGAACTTGCTAGACTATTTCCTATACTTCCGCCTATTTCTCTCATAGAACACCTAGAATAATGTAGTTTTCTTGCCCATGATATTCATGGATTCTTTCTTCTCTATTTCATGATCTCATAACTTTTCTAGATAGTTAGATTGTAGAATCTTGTCTTATCCTTGAGGTGTTTGTCAACTAGGAAATGGGAACATTAGAAATATGCATGAATAGACTAATTACAAAGCCTAGAACACCATGCAAACTATATTCCTAATCACATCATTAAAGCCATTAAGACAAAGTGCATAAATGTATTGAAACTAGTTGAATAAACACTCCCTTAATGAAGCTTCAATATTTTTCTTTCTTCTCCAAATGTTGATATGTCTTTCCCATGTTTCCCAAGTGCACCTACAATGAAAGAAATTATTTATAGGATATATATCATAGCTAGCCCACTTTTGCCAAAAAAAAAAAAGAGTACTCAAAATTGTGGTTGTCAAGAATGAGGAAAATGAGTCCAATTTATAGACTTTTGGTACTCAAATCGACAGACAAAATTGAAACCCAATCGACGGTTAGGATCATGTTTAAGGACTCAAAAATGGAAATTGAAATGGTTATAACAAATTGAAGTTGTGCATTTGGAAAATGAAAACTTTTATGACAAGTTATGACAAAATTAAATGCACAATTGGAAATGCATAAGTTAAGGGGGAATTGTGAAGCTAAATTAGGGGAAAGTGAAAAAGCGAAGGTGTAAGGAGTAAAAGAAGGAGATGGAGACTAAATTAGTGGGTGGAAGCAAAATTAGGGGAAATGAGAAATGGGGAGAATTTAAATGATTCAAATTTATTATTCCCTCACATTTAGAATATTACAAAATGAGGGAAATTTGATGATTCCAAAATAAAAAATTCCCACTTTTAGGGTAAATTAGTCAATTAATTAAAATTTAAAATTAATTAATTGTGGGATAATGGGAAAAGGGGATAAATAAATGAAATTTATTAATCATCCTTTTGGACTTAGGAATATGGGACAAAGTATTGGTTTTTCCCCTAAAGAGGATAATTAATCAATTGGTGAGATTAAATTATTAAGGATCAAATTAATAGGATTGAAAATGGTCAACAGGTCAAATCGATAAGACATGATGATGATTAGAGGATGAATGCTGATAATTAACTAAATAATTTTCCCTATTTAATTAATGAAAAATGATACTGTCAACAAATAGTAAAGATCAAATGCATGGCAAGAAGAATAGTTGTGACAATGGAAATTTTTTTAAAAAGTGGCATCATAGGTGTTAACCATTTTTTAGCATCTACATTATGGTCCTCTTTGAGACAATGTGATTCAGAGCATTGTTTCAAAGTAAAATCAAGAAAAAATTGCATAAAAAATTGCCCTAGAAATGACAATATATAAGGGTTCCCCCTCAAGGACTTGACCAAAAAATCTCAGTAAGAGGTCAATTTGTTGATAAGGACGTTAGGATTCTATAAACACAAATGGGTTAAAAATTGGAGTTTAAATATAAAAGATATGAGCTCTAGACTGAGAAAAAGACAATGAACAATACAAAAAAAAAAAGCTTGTATGTCCATATAGGCATCCCAAGAGGGTATAACAGGGATTTGGTAGGGAAAACAAGGTCATTTTCACTCTTTTATTTGGCAAACTTGGAGATTTGGAGTAAGGAATATGGTACAAATTATGATGAAGAATTATTGTGGAGAGTGCATACAAAACTACATTGATCGAAGGACGTGGGGGAGAAGGTATGTATACTATTTCCCCTTCATTAATTTATAATTATTGCACACTTTTCTATGCATGTCTTACTAAATTTAGGGTTTAATTTAGGGTTTTTATGGAAGATCTACACAGTCAGACATGCATGTTGCATAGTCAAACACATTTTTTGCATTGTTAGGGTGGGAAACATGTATATGTTGTGTAGTTACTCAACATCCTATGTAGTTGATAAAAGTATTGCACAATCAGTTAGAAATTTGCGTAGTTGGTCAAACTCTTGCTTAGTTAGGTCAAATGTTGCATAGACAGGTTTTTATGTGGTTGGGTTAATATTTTCACAATTGGTCAAAGTACTACACACTTGGTCGAAGTGTTGCACGGCTAGGTGATCATACTAGTAAAACATGTGCAATTGAGATTAATTCTATGCACTTTGGCATTGGTAAATTGCACTCGAGGGTCTCTAGTTTGATGTTTTATGAACATATTACATCATAATAATCATTATTTATAATCAAAACATTATATAATATAACATTGACATATTTTCCCCTGTTACATTTAGGTTGATCTCCCGCCTTTACAAAAACATGAGAGTAGTCCAACATGCATGAGATTGCAATACCACTTTAGTGGGTATAAGAAATATTCTTTGCTAACTTTAGGTCTACATCACATTACATTTATGTTCGAGATTAGGGAAAATAGAGGACTGATCACAATATTGACAAAGTGATGGCACTTAGAGATGAGTTCATTCTACTTACCCATAAGAGAGACTACTGTCACTTTAGAGGATGTATGACACATACTTAGGATTCCTATCCATGGAGAGCTTGTAGTGTACATGCCATCAACATGGAGGACAAATTTGATTAGGTTATTTTATTGTGATGATATTTCATTAGATATTAGAGACTATGCAATCTGATGGGTGACCTTGGCCAGACATCATGATAGACTATTAATAGTTATTAGTGTGATCATTGAAGGATTAATGGTGCCAAACAGATGAGGGTATGAGTTTCTGATAGGATGGGGATGAGTTCTAAAGTACATATGATGGAGGGGATGGTATTTGCATAGGGACCATGCATGTTGTCTATGATGTACTACCACTTACAATAGGTGACATAAATACACATATTTTCTATTAGTAGTGGGATCACATTGTTGTAGGTTTGGGCATTCAAGCACATTGTAGGCTTTCATCCTATTATAGACATACATGTATTGCAAATTTTCCATATGTATATTGTAATGCTAGCATGCTTGCATATGGGCAATTGTGATATACACACTATTGGATACATGAGCTAGATACACTAAGGGAGTTTACATTAATATGTTATAGAGATTTCCATAGTTGGGATGACAATAGGGAGAACCTTCCTTATTATCACCAGGGGAGATACTTGATCATGCAAACTAATATTAGACACACAATTATAGAGCTATAGCTACTAGAGATGGTATGGAGATAATTTGGGGAGCGACATGACATCTTGATAGGTTTAGTACTATTTTATTTCTTAAAAGGTGAGGTGGGGACATGGGGTCCAATCATCAGACCACATGTAGCATAAGCAAACTTTTACAACCTAGATAGTGGGAAACATGATTAGATGTGATATATGTAGGGATGATATTAGAGTATGAAAGGTGGTTCACATAGAATAGGCTGATCCCATTGATATATCTAGATATTATAGTTCTTATACTGGCACGACAATAGAAGAGGGAAAAGTAAAACGAGGCTATAGAGGATAGAAAGGTAGAGAGAGAGGAGGAGGGAGATGATAGCACTAAGGGTGAGATTGATGCAGAGCGCACAACAAATGATTCAAATTTGCATATCTATTACAAACTTTCTTGAAAGAAAATGTAAAGATTCTAAATATTTGTTCTCCTTCTCATTAAACATTAATCAGAAACCTTTCAACTTCCATTAATGAAATAGAAATGACAATACTGAAATTTAACAACTCAACAATAACAGTTAAATACTATACTTCTCAACCTATGATGTAAATCTGCATACATCAAATAAAGGCTCACAATAGTATCAACCAAATCATTATCTTTCATATTCTATCATCAAACCAATCTCTTGCGGGTCTGAGAGTGAATTCATTTCCGTGTGGCTAGTTCCAACTCAGCATGTGACCATATACTCACCACCTTTCTCCATTAACTAAGTTTGAAGGCAATGGTGTGAATCAATTCTACATTTAGAATACATAACAGTTCTTGAAACTGTTACAAACACAATACACCGGTAATGAATACTCCACCTTTCACCAAATATGATAACCATTAAGTTCCCAATTCGGGACTATTAGATAAACCCGTACTCAGAATAAAATAGAATGACCTTTTCTTTAATATCAATTTGGATAGCGATTAAAATCCGATACCATTCATATTCACAAAAATAGGAATCTTTGTAATTGGTTTGATTGAATCACGGACCTGCTACATTGTATCATAAAAACTAATAACAGTTGTGTTCTTTCAACAAAGAACCATAACATATGAAGGATTAAAAAACTTCAATAAACTCGATATCCAAACTTCACAAAAACATATTCCATCGAAACAGAGATTCTATCAACTCTTAAACTCTTCCTCCAGATCTCGATCCATAGAGTGGATTTTTTGCCAACCAACAATAGAGACTTTCGAATACAAACTGTCAATAAGGAATAAAAACCGATAACAATACACATTAACCTCCTTTAATAAAGTCCAGATGCCGTGAATCAACTTGCGTCAAACAAAACAAGGATCTATGAAATCAAAATACAATCAATAGAGATTCTGGCTGCAACTTAATTCTGTAATCTTTTATAATCCATTAAATTTGATATTATCATTTAGAGAATTTAAAAAAACAATAGAGAATCCCAAACAAGAAAATGAAGAATCAACCATTGAAATTTTTTTTCGATACTTCATTACATTGTTTGATTCTTCCATACATGGTTTACTTTTCCTTTCATCCATTCTCCATACCATTCTCCTATCTCTTCCCTAATACCTCTTCTCTGTTATTTTAATTGCATATTAAAGATTTTAAAACCCGCTAACTTCCCAAACTGAAAACTAAAATATCCCAACTTCTCTAACGGTTGTCATCACCGATTAGAGTAAGTTTTAATCTTATTAAACAAACTGTAATAAAATAAGTATTTAAAACTAAGACACAACCCAACGGAATATTAAAATAACCTATGCAAAATTCATGTAGAACCCTGGATTATTGAAATAATTGTGAGTCTCGTGATGCCCCTGCATCATACTCCACTGCTTTGAAACATTTCCAAGTACTCTTGGAAACCTGCAAAGAAACATATGTCAGTAAAAATAATAAGGCCTTCATCTTGACCTTAGGCAAATATAGGTCCTCACGGAACCATGCAGCTCCATAGAACTTCATCTTGCATCTTGGCTTGCTATCTTTCAACAAGGTGAACATGACTTGGTCATGCTGATTCTCTTCACTCATCATCATACCCACTTGTACCTCTGATTCCATTTGTACTCTCTCCATTCTAGGAGAAATTTTTTTCATGTTTTGAGCCTCCTCATGGCCCATCTCTGCAAACAGAATGTCTTCCTTGAAGGCTGCTACTTCATGTGCCTCCAACACTCCTCCATAATTCTGCCATTCCTCTACTATTGCAGCAAACGCATCCCACAAATCCACTTCATCTTCAAGACCTTCCAAGCCTTCCTCTATGCTATCTCCTCCAGCATCTACCAAGACTTCTTCACAAGCCTTTACACCTCTCATCATAGGTGCATTTTCTACTCAAAGAGTACCCATCCTAGTACCCTCTTCCCGTCTCTTCATCCTTGCTGCTGCAACTAGTTTTAGAATAGGCCATTTTATCTTCTTCCTCTTCAACCTTAAGTGCCAACTTATAGAATCCTTGAGTATCTTATTAAGTTTCTTCAATCTTGTTTCACCTTCTTTCAAGTCTATCTCTAGACTTCTTATCTTGTCCTCCTGTCGCTTTCTCTCTTCTTCCTGCTCTTTCAAAACCCTTCTTATGCTTCTCAACTCCTCTTGTCTCATCCATTCTATTTCTTTCTTTCTTTCTTGGTTTTTCTTCCTTCTTCTTTCGTTCTCTTTCTTCTCTCTCCTTTTTATCTCCGTACAAGTACTCCTTCAATGCCTTCACCATTTCTCGTTCGCTTCTTGTCAAAGCCATCTTTTCTCACCAAGAATTCTTTTGACACCTCTGATATACCTTTCAACTTTAGAACACACAAGGAGGGAATGGACACTCCACGGTCTCAACAAAGGGACTGGTATACTCAAGATTACAAAAGACTTCTTCCTTGGTAGCGATGAAATCTGCAACTCAATCTTCCATCAAACACAAGCCCAAAAAGATCTTGCTATGCTCTGATACCACTTGATGCAGAGCGCACAACAAATGATTCAAATTTGCATATCTATTACAAAATTTCTTGAAAGAAAATGTAAATATTCTGAATATTTGTTCTTCTTCTAATTAAACATTAATCAGAAACCTTTCAACTTCCATTGATGAAATAGCAATGACAATACTGAAACTTAACAACTCAACAATAATAGTTAAATACTATACATCTCAACCTAGGATGTAAATCTGCATACATCAAATAAAGGCTCACAATAATATCAACCAAATCATTATCTTTCATATTCTATCATCAAACCAATCTCTTGCGGGTCTGAGAGTGAATTCATTTCTGTGGGGCTTGTTCCAACTCAGCATGTGACCATATACTCACCACCTTTCTCCATTAACTAAGTTTGAAGGCAATGGCATGAATAAATTATGCATTTAGAATACATAATAGTTCTTGAAACTGTTACAAACACAATACACCAGCAATGAATACTCCACCTTTCACCAAATACGATAACCATTAAGTTCCCAATTTGGGACTATTACATAAACTTGTACTCAGAATGAAACCGAATGACCTTTTCTTTAATATCGATTTGGATAGCGATTAAAATCCGATACCATTCATATTCACAAAAATAGGAATCTTCGTAATCGGTTTGATTGAATCACGGACCTGCTACATTGTATCATAAAAACTGATAACAGTTGTGTTCTTTCAACAAAGAACCATAACATATGAAGGATTAACTAACTTCAATAAACTCGATATCCAAACTTCACAAAAACATATTCCATCGAAACAGAGATTCTATCAACTCTTAAACTCTTCCTCCAGGTCTCAATCCATAGAGTGGATTTGTTGCCAAGCAACAATAGAGACTTTCGAATACAAACTGTCAATAAGGAATAAAAATCGATAACAATACACATTAACCTCCTTTAATAAAGTCCAGATGCCGTGAATCAACATGCATCAAACAAAACAAGGATCTATGAAATCCAAATACAGTCAATAGAGATTCTGGCTGCAACTTAATTCTGTAATCTTCTGTAATCCATTAAATTTGATATTATCATTTAGAGAATTTAAAAAAATAATAGAGAATCCCAAACAAGAAAATGAAGAATCAACCATTGAAACAAAAATTTTGATACTTCATTACATTGTTCGATTCTTCCATACATGGTTTACTTTTCCTTTCATCCATTCTCCATACCATTCTCCTACCTCTTCCCTAATACCTCTTCTCTATTATTTTAATTTCATATTAAAGATCTTAAAACCCGCTAACTTCCCAAACCGAAAACTAAAATATCCCAACTTCTCTAACGGTTGTCATCACCGATTAGAGTAAGTTTTAATCTTATTAAACAAACATTAATAAAATAACTATTTAAAACTAAGACACAACCCAACGGAATATTAAAATAACCTATGCAAAATTAATGTAGAACCCTGGATTATTGAAATAATTGCGAGTCTCGTGATGCCCCTGCATCATACTCCACAACTTTGAAACATTTCCAAGTCCTCTTGGAAACCTGCAAAGAAACATATGTTAGTAAAAATAATAAGGCCTTCATCTTGACCTTAGGCAAATATAGGTCCTCACGGAACGATGCAGCTCCATAGAACTTCATCTTGCATCTTGGCTTGTTGTCTTTCAACAAGGTGAACATGACTTGCTCATGCTGATTCTCTTCACTCACCATCATACCCACTTGTACCTCTGATTCCATTTGTACTCTCTCCATTCTAGGAGAAATTTTTTTCATGTTTTGAGCCTCCTCATGGCCCATCTCTGCAAACAGAATGTCTTCCTTGAAGGCTGCTCCTTCATGTGCCTCCAACACTCCTCCATAATTCTGCCATTCCTCTACTATTGCAGCAAACGCATCCCACAAATCCACTTCATCTTCAAGACCTTCCAAGCCTTCCTCTATGCTATCTCCTCCAGTATCTACCAAGACTTCTTCACAAGCCTTTACACCTCTCATCATAGGTGCATCTTCTACTCGAAGAGTACCCATCCTAGTACCCTCTTCCCGTCTCTTCATCCTTGCTGCTGCAACTAGTTTTAGAATAGGCCATTTTATCTTCTTCCTCTTCAACCTTAAGTGCCAACTTATAGAATCCTTGAGTATCTTATTAAGTTTCTTCAATCTTGTTTCACCTTCTTTCAAGTCTATCTCTAGACTTCTTATCTTGTCTTCCTATCGCTTTCTCTCTTCTTCCTGCTCTTTCAAAACCCTTCTTATGCTTCTCAACTCCTCTTGTCTCATCCATTCTATTTCTTTCTTTCTTTCTTTCTTTTTCTTCCTTCTTCTTTCGTTCTCTTTCTTCTCTCTCCTTTTCATCTCCGTACAAGTACTACTTCAATGCCTTCACCATTTCTCATTCGCTTCTTGTCAAAGCCATCTTTTCTCACCAAGAATTCTTTTGACACCTCTGATATACCTTTCAACTTTGGAACACACAAGGAGGGAATGGACACTTCACGGTCTCAACAAAGGGACTAGTATACTCAAGATTACAAAAGACTTCTTCCTCGGTAGAGATGAAATCTGCAACTCAATCTTCCATCAAACACGAGCCCAAAAAGATCTTGCTATGCTCTGATACCACTTGATGCAGAGCGCACAACAAATGATTCAAATTTGCATATCTATTACAAACTTTCTTGAAAGAAAATGTAAATATTCTGAATATTTGTTCTTCTTCTAATTAAACATTAATCAGAAACCTTTCAACTTCCATTGATGAAATAGCAATGACAATACTGAAACTTAACAACTCAACAATAACAGTTAAATACTATACATCTCAACCTACGATGTAAATCTGCATACATCAAATAAAGGCTCACAATAATATCAACCGAATCATTATCTTTCATATTCTATCATCAAACCAATCTCTTGCGGGTCTGAGAGTGAATTCATTTCCGTGTGGCTATTTCCAACTCAGCATGTGACCATATACTCACCACCTTTCTCCATTAACTAAGTTTGAAGGCAATGGCGTGAATCAATTATGCATTTAGAATACATAACAGTTCTTGAAACCGTTACAAACACAATACACCGGCAATGAATACTCCACCTTTCACCAAATATGATAACCATTAAGTTCCCAATTCGGGACTGTTACATAAACCCGTACTCAGAATAAAATAGAATGACCTTTTCTTTAATATCGATTTGGATAGCGATTAAAATTCGATACCATTCATATTCACAAAAATAGGAATCTTTGTAATCGGTTTGATTTTAATCACGGACCTGCTACATTGTATCATAAAAACTGATAACAGTTGTGTTCTTTCAACAAAGAACCATAACATATGAAGGATTAACTAACTTCAATAAAATCGATATCCAAACTTCACAAAAACATATTCCATCAAAATAGAGATTCTATCAACTCTTAAACTCTTCCTCCAGGTCTCGATCCATAGAGTGGATTTGTTGCCAAGCAACAATAGAGACTTTCGAATACAAACTGTCAATAAGGAATAAAAACCGATAACAATACACATTAACCTCCTTTAATAAAGTCCAGATGCTGTGAATCAACTTGCATCAAACAAAATAGGGATCTATGAAATCGAAATACAATCAATAGAGATTCCGACTACAACTTAATTCTGTAATCTTGTGTAATCCATTAAATTTGATATTATCATTCAGAGAATTTTAAAAAAACAATAGAGAATCCCAAACAAGAAAATGAAGAATCAACCATTGAAACAAAAATTTTGATACTTCATTACATTGTTCGATTCTTCCATACATGGTTTACTTTTCCTTTCATCCATTCTCCATACCATTCTCCTACCTCTTCCCTAATACCTCTTCTCTATTATTTTAATTGCATATTAAAGATCTTAAAACCCGCTAACTTCCCAAACTGAAAACTAAAATATCCCAACTTCTCTAACGGTTGTCATCACCGATTAGAGTAAGTTTTAATCTTATTAAACAAACATTAATAAAATAACTATTGAAAACTAAGACACAACCCAACGGAATATTAAAATAACCTATGCAAAATTCATGTAGAACCCTGGATTATTGAAATAATTGTGAGTCTCGTGATGCCCCTGCATCATACTCCACAGCTTTGAAACATTTCCAAGTCCTCTTGGAAACCTGCAAAGAAACATATGTCAGTAAAAATAATAAGGCCTTCATCTTGACCTTAGGCAAATATAGGTCCTCACGGAACCATGCAGCTCCATAGAACTTCATCTTGCATCTTGGCTTGCTATCTTTCAACAAGGTGAACATGACTTGGTCATGCTGATTCTCTTCACTCATCATCATACCCACTTGTACCTCTGATTCCATTTGTACTCTCTCCATTGTAGGAGAAATGTTTTTCGTGTTTTGAGCCTCCTCATGGCCCATCTCTGCAAACAGAATGTCTTCCTTGAAGGCTGCTCCTTCATGTGCCTCCAACACTCCTCCATAATTCTTGGAAACCTGCAAAGAAACATATGTTAGTAAAAATAATAAGGCCTTCATCTTGACCTTAGGCAAATATAGGTCCTCACGGAACGATGCAGCTCCATAGAACTTCATCTTGCATCTTGGCTTGTTGTCTTTCAACAAGGTGAACATGACTTGCTCATGCTGATTCTCTTCACTCACCATCATACCCACTTGTACCTCTGATTCCATTTGTACTCTCTCCATTCTAGGAGAATTTTTTTTCATGTTTTGAGCCTCCTCATGGCCCATCTTTGCAAACAGAATGTCTTCCTTGAAGGCTGCTCCTTCATGTGCCTCCAACACTCCTCCATAATTCTGCCATTCCTCTACTATTGCAGCAAACGCATCCCACAAATCCACTTCATCTTCAAGACCTTCCAAGCCTTCCTCTATGCTATCTCCTCCAGCATCTACCAAGACTTCTTCACAAGCCTTTACACCTCTCATCATAGGTGCATCTTCTACTCGAAGAGTACCCATCCTAGTACCCTCTTCCCGTCTCTTCATCCTTGCTGCTGCAACTAGTTTTAGAATAGGCCATTTTATCTTCTTCCTCTTCAACCTTAAGTGCCAACTTATAGAATCCTTGAGTATCTTATTAAGTTTCTTCAATCTTGTTTCACCTTCTTTCAAGTCTATCTCTAGACTTCTTATCTTGTCTTCCTATCGCTTTCTCTCTTCTTCCTGCTCTTTCAAAACCCTTCTTATGCTTCTCAACTCCTCTTGTCTCATCCATTCTATTTCTTTCTTTCTTTCTTTTTCTTCCTTCTTCTTTCGTTTTGTTTCTTCTCTCTCCTTTTTATCTCTGTACAAGTACTCCTTCAATGCCTTCACCATTTCTCGTTCGCTTCTTGTCAAAGCCATCTTTTCTCACCAAGAATTCTTTTGACACCTTTGATATACCTTTCAACTTTGGAACACACAAGGAGGGAATGGACACTCCACGGTCTCAACAAAGGGACTAGTATACTCAAGATTTTAAAAGACTTCTTCCTCGGTAGCGATGAAATCTATAACTCAATCTTCCATCAAACACGAGCCCAAAAAGATCTTGCTATTCTCTGATACCACTTGATGTAGAGCGCACAACAAATGATTCAAATTTGCATATCTATTACAAACTTTCTTGAAAGCAAATGTAAATATTCTGAATATTTGTTCTTCTTCTAATTAAACATTAATCAGAAACCTTTCAACTTCCATTGATGAAATAGCAATGACAATACTGAAACTTAACAACTCAACAATAACAGTTAAATACTATATTCTCAACCTACGATGTAAATCTGCATACATCAAATAAAGGCTCACAATAATATCAACCGAATCATTATCTTTCATATTCTATCATCAAACCAATCTCTTGTGGGTCTGAGAGTGAATTCATTTCCGTGCGGCTAGTTCGAACTCAGCATGTGACCATATACTCACCACCTTTCTCCATTAACTAAGTTTGAAGGCAATGGCATGAATCAATTATGCATTTAGAATACATAACAGTTCTTGAAACCATTACAAACACAATACACCGGCAATGAATACTCCACCTTTCACCAAATATGATAACCATTAAGTTCCCAATTCGGGATTGTTACATAAACCCGTACTCAGAATAAAATAGAATGACCTTTTCTTTAATGTCGATTTGGATAGCGATTAAAATCTGATACCATTCATATTCACAAAAATTGGAATCTTCGTAATCGGTTTGATTGAATCATGGACCTGCTACATTGTATCATAAAAATCGATAACAGTTGTGTTCTTTCAACAAAGAACCATAACATATGAAGGATTAACTAACTTCAATAAACTCGATATCCAAACTTCACAAAAACATATTCCATCGAAATAGAGATTCTATCAACTCTTAAACTCTTCCTCCAGGTCTCGATCCATAGAGTGGATTTGTTGCCAAGCAACAATAGAGACTTTCGAATACAAACTGTCAATAAGGAATAAAAACCGATAACAATACACATTAACCTCCTTTAATAAAGTCCAGATACCGTGAATCAACTTGCATCAAACAAAATAGGGATCTATGAAATCGAAATACAATCAATAGAGATTCTGACTACAACTTAATTCTGTAATCTTGTGTAATCCATTAAATTTGATATTATCATTCAGAGAATTTAAAAAAACAATAGAGAATCCCAAACAAGAAAATGAAGAATCAACCATTGAAACAAAAATTTTGATACTTCATTACATTGTTCAATTCTTCCATACATGGTTTACTTTTCCTTTCATCCATTCTCCATACCATTCTCCTACCTCTTCCCTAATACCTCTTCTCTGTTATTTTAATTGAAAATTAAAGATCTTAAAACCCGCTAACTTCCCAAACCGATAACTAAAATATCCCAACTTCTCTAACGGTTGTCATCACCGATTAGAGTAAGTTTTAATCTTATTAAACAAACATTAATAAAATAACTATTTAAAACTAAGACACAACCCAACAGAATATTAAAATAACCTATGCAAAATTCATGTAGAACCCTGGATTATTGAAATAATTGCGAGTCTCATGATGCCCCTGCATCATACTCCACAGCTTTGAAACATTTCCAAGTCCTCTTGGAAACCTGCAAAGAAACATATGTCAGTAAATATAATAAGGCCTTCATCTTGACCTTAGGCAAATATAGGTCCTCAGGGAACCATGCAGCTCCATAGAACTTCATCTTGCATCTTGGCTTGCTATCTTTCAACAAGGTGAACATGACTTGGTCATGCTGATTCTCTTCACTCATCATCATACCCACTTGTACCTCTGATTCCATTTGTAGTCTCTCCATTCTAGGAGAAGTTTTTTTCATGTTTTGAGCCTCCTCATGGCGCATCTCTACAAATAGAATGTCTTCCTTGAAGGCTGCTCCTTCATGTGGCTCCAACACTCCTCCATAATTCTGCCATTCCTCTACTATTGCAGCAAACACATCCCACAAATCCACTTCATCTTCAAGACCTTCCAAGCCTTCCTCTATGCTATCTCCTCCAGCATCTACCAAGACTTCTTCACAAGCCTTTACACCTCTCATCATAGGTGCATCTTCTACTCGAAGAGTACCCATCCTAGTACCCTCTTCCCGTTTCTTCATCCTTGCTGCTGCAACTAGTTTTAGAATAGGCCATTTTATCTTCTTCCTCTTCAACCTTAAGTGCCAACTTATAGAATCCTTGAGTATCTTATTAAGTTTCTTCAATCTTGTTTCACCTTCTTTCAAGTCTATCTCTAGACTTCTTATCTTGTCTTCCTATCGCTTTCTCTCTTCTTCCTGCTCTTTCAAAACCCTTCTTATGCTTCTCAACTCCTCTTGTCTCATCCATTCTATTTCTTTCTTTCTTTCTTTCTTTTTCTTCCTTCTTCTTTCGTTCTCTTTCTTCTCTCTCCTTTTTATCTCCGTACAAGTACTACTTCAATGCCTTCACCATTTCTCGTTCGCTTCTTGTCAAAGCCATCTTTTCTCACCAAGAATTCTTTTGACACCTCTGATATACCTTTCAACTTTGGAACACACAAGGAGGGAATGGACACTCCACGGTCTCAACAAAGGGACTAGTATACTCAATATTACAAAAGACTTCTTCCTTGGTAGCGATGAAATCTGCAACTCAATCTTCCATCAAACACGAGCCCAAAAATATCTTGCTATGCTCTGATACCACTTGATGCAGAGCGCACAACAAATGATTCAAATTTGCATATCTATTACAAACTTTCTTGAAAGAAAATGTAAATATTCTGAATATTTGTTCTTCTTCTAATTAAACATTAATCAGAAACCTTTCAACTTCCATTGATGAAATAGCAATGACAATACTGAAACTTAACAACTCAACAATAACAGTTAAATACTATACTTCTCAACCTACGATGTAAATCTGCATACATCAAATAAAGGCTCACAATAATATCAACCAAATCATTATCTTTCATATTCTATCATCAAACCAATCTCTTACAGGTCTGAGAGTGAATTCATTTCCATGCGGCTAGTTCCAACTCAGCATGTGACCATATACTCACCACCTTTCTCCATTAACTAAGTTTGAAGGCAATGGCGTGAATCAATTATGCATTTAGAATACATAACAGTTCTTGAAACCGTTACAAACACAATACACCAGTAATGAATACTCCACCTTTCACCAAATACGATAACCATTAGTTCCCAATTCGGGACTGTTACATAAACCCATACTCAGAATAAAATAGAATGACCTTTTCTTTAATATCGATTTGGATAGCGATTAAAATCCGATACCATTCATATTCACAAAAATAGGAATCTTCGTAATCGGTTTGATTGAATCACGGACCTGCTACATTGTATCATAAAAATCGATAACAGTTGTGTTCTTTCAACAAAGAACCATAACATATGAAGGATTAACTAACTTCAATAAACTCGATATCCAAACTTCACAAAAACATATTCCATCGAAATAGAGATTCTATCAACTCTTAAACTCTTCCTCCAGGTCTCGATCCATAGAGTGGATTTGTTGCCAAGCAACAATAGAGACTTTCGAATACAAACTGTCAATAAGGAATAAAAACCGATAACAATACACATTAACCTCCTTTAGTAAAGTCCAGATGCTGTGAATCAACTTGCATCAAACAAAATAGGGATCTATGAAATCGAAATACAATCAATAGAGATTCCGACTACAACTTAATTCTGTAATCTTGTGTAATCCATTAAATTTGATATTATCATTCAGAGAATTAAAAAAAACAATAGAGAATCCCAAACAAGAAAATGAAGAATCAACCATTGAAACAGAAATTTCGATACTTCATTACATTGTTCGATTCTTCCATACATGGTTTACTTTTCCTTTCATCCATTCTCCATACCATTCTCCTACCTCTTCCCTAATACCTCTTCTCTGTTATTTTAATTGCATATTAAAGATCTTAAAACCCGATAACTTCCCAAACCGAAAACTAAAATATCCCAACTTCTGTAATGGTTGTCATCACCGATTAGAGTAAGTTTTAATCTTATTAAACAAACAGTAATAAAATAACTATTTAAAACTAAGACACAACCCAACGAAATATTAAAATAACCTATGCAAAATTCATGTAGAACCCTAGATTATTGAAATCATTGCAAGTCTCGTGATGCCCCTTCATCAGAGATAAAGGATGATGATGATGAGGATGAGGAGATGGATTATAATCAAGGATGATGATGAGGATGATAATTATTAGGATAGGGGAAATAATGATATAATGTCTATGTAGGTGGAGGAGGACATATATGATCTAGTAGATTACATTAAAATGTATAGGTTCTTGAGGAGACACATATACATGACAAAGTTGTAGGTAATGAGGTTGCAGATATTCTAGATGACAATACTCCGAGGGTAGCTGTAATATTTTAGAGAAAACATAATGCAAATCTGATGAGACAAATAGTAGGAATCTAGGATGAGAGAGGAGCAGCCAGGGAAACCTAGGATATAGAGTGAGAAACACTCATTATAGAGAGGGACAAGTTGACAGTAGAGAGGGATACACTTATGGCCTCTCAAGGAACAATATTATCTAGAAAGTAAAGAAAACAAGAGGATTCTCAACAATTTATTAGAAACATTAAAGATGTCAATATGAAAGACATAATAAGGATGCTAGAAGAGCTCATGAGGAGATCAAGTATTGGTGAGGCCATTATGAGAGAGTGGTTCCACTAGAGAAAAAAGAATTGAGCTTTAGGGCCTCTCACAGATCATACTATATAAACCTAAAAATGGTCAAGCTAAATGAAAGTGAGCAATCAAGAATTAAATCAAGAATTAATTGAGATCAAAGCCAAAATGATTAATTAAATAAAAAAAGATCAATTAATTATGCAATTGATTTAAAAAAAAAATTGTATAGTTAAATCAAATCAAATCCAACCCATTCAAAAGTACACATAGCTAAAGAAAATTAATTTAATCATTTATTAATTTCTATTTTTCTCACCAACCACATATGGACAAAATCAAAATCAACCAATGGGAATTAATGAATGATCTCACATGGATCAAATCCAAATCAATTCTCAATCACATATCTTGGAGAAGCATCTTGACCATTCATTTTGTCTCTTTGTTCCAACCTTTGAGAACAAAATATTTAAATTGTCCCAACATTTGAAACCATTAACCTAACTCAGACCTAATCTGGGTTAATATTACTCTACCCCTAAGCTTTGAAAAAATCTTTAAAAGGAAGCAAAAACATACATAACCTTTAAGCCATTAATACTTAAAGGTATAACCAACTGAAGTTAGCTTTAAAAACCCAATATTACTGGATGTGAGAGACCATATTTAAATCCAACTTTGTAAGCCTTTCAACGTATTTGGTTTGAAGATGTAAGGCTCAATTAAAAATTCAATCAAATTTATAATTTCACATGCAAAAGTGTCTAAAACATAATTGCATAATTTAAAGGGTATATAAGAAAGAAAGTTAAAGTAGCATGCAGACAAAACAACTCAAAGAAAAAAAGGAATATCATATCAAGTAATGTAATCCCACTTGTGACCATAATAAAAAAAACTATATAGAGGTAGATGTAAGATGATAAGATAAAATATTAATGATTCCATTAAGAAATTTAACACACCATCTTAGATATGAAAATGAGTCGTTGAAAATAAGGAGAAATTTTAGAGAAAATTTGATGGGTGTTGCAAGTGGCATTCTGGAGATGGGGTATGATTTGGCTGTGCTGGATATTTCTCCATTGCCGAGGACTGTAATGAGGTATGTTCTTTTAAACTTATACGTGCCCTAATCATTACTTGAACGAATTAATGGAAGTTTTCAACAATTCCATTCTCTGCAATTTTTTTTATAAAAAAAATCCATCTCATTAAAGAAATCTTAAACAAATTTATTGATTTCTTATCTTGCAATCATAAAAACTAACTCCCCCCAATTTGGGGCTCGACCATGTTCCAATTTTAGAGTGCTGTAAGTTTTCTCCTCTGACATTATTGTTTTCATTGATTCGGTTCCTGCTGATTTGGCTAGAGTTTCTACTGCTTCTTGTCTATTTTGATCTCACATTACAATTTTTTTAAACCCTTAAACTGTATGCTTCTCCTTTATTTTTAAATCATATAATTTAAGCACTAAATAAAAGAGCCGTTAATGGACGAAACAACCTATAAATTAATTCATACAAATTGGAAAATACAACACAGTACAATTTTTGATCAAAGTTAGGGTATTCCAAGGTTGACTACCATATCCGCATCTTATTTCACCTGGCCTATATCATATATAATGAGGACCTTGAAAAGATTACAAGCCTTTTTTGCATGCCATGTTGCCTTGAAGTGGCACCTTATTCAAAATATCTGTAAAAAACTATGTGACCAAATAAAATAAATTTGGGGTCGATGGATCTAAGATTTATAATCAGTAATCCCCAAGTTAAACTGATAAATAGAAAAAAAATGTTTTCTTTTGCTCTATGGAGGAATTCCTGCACAATGACCAAGTTCATAATGATAAGAGGTTATATAGGTCAGTGAGATTCAACAGTTCACAGAGTAGTGCAACTCATAAGAAATAAGGTTTTGAATTTCACTTCAAGTCTTTTAACAAATCAAGCTTTCTTATTGTACTACTTTAACAGGTCTATGAAAGGTTTCTGATAAGTCCTTTACATATTGAGTAAACTTCTTCCATCTTTTCGAAATTCAAAACTTTGAAATGATACATTCAACAGTAATGTTATTCCATTCATCTTAAGAAAAATAGTATAAATTAACTATATTTGAAGAAACTTACAAATATTTATATAAATTCTTATGCTTTTTTCTCTCAATTTAGCTTTCGATACCAACATTCCTTATTTCACATGAATTTTTTTACCAATTTATTATGCTATTCTTATATTTAATTAAAAAATATAATTTAATTAATCTCAATACACTGAATAATTGGGGATTCTTTTTTCTTTACATACCACACATGTTATAAATTGCTACAAATTCAAGTTATCTTTTACAATCTAGGAACTACAATTCAATTCAGTCATAACTTACAGGCTGGGCAACGAAATGTTGTAGTTTCTTTTGTAAGGTATTTGTATTAAAGAAAAGTATGTAAATATTCTTAAAGATAAAAGATAATAAGGATGTTTATATATATATAGTTCTCCATTACCAATATAGCTGTCTTACACAATCTTCTGTATAAAACCATTTTTTGTAATCTGGGTATCTTACACCTTTGAGAGTTTTTTAATTCGAACCATTTGAAGAATAATATAAAAAATTAATTTTTCTATAGATCAAATCTCTTTTTGACAGGCATATATAAGAATGAACAATATGAGAGAATTTTTTCATTAGAATTAGTTCGAACATAACCTATATAGTAATTCTTTTAATATGACCGTTCATAATGTATGAAGAACAAGAATCCTCTGTTTTGACAATGATATACATGAATGAACAATAGAGGAGGGTTTTTATTGGAATAAGTTTGAATAATAATGTAAAGAATAATCTTAAGGCACACACATGAATGTATACTAGAAGAGAGTTTTTAAATTGGAATACATTTGAGTAATAATATAAAAATTTAATTTTTTAATTTAAATTGGAATCTATTTGAACAATAGTGTAACCTCTTTGCATTATTGTTTAGGATATATGAAAAACAAGAGTCCTATGCTTTGGCAAGGATATATAAGAATGGACAATAGAAAAGAGTTTTTTAAATTGGAATCTATTTGAATGATAATGTACACAAATTAATCTTTTTGCATTTGTCCGTTTGTGATGTATGCAAGGCAAGAGTCCCATATTTTGACAAGGATATAAATGAATGGACAATGTAAGATAGGTTTATTATTATAATTGGCTGGAATAATGTAAAAGTTTACCTCTTTGCACATGACTATTCATGATGCATAAAAAAACAAGTGTACTTGCACTATCAAGTTTAGATTCTACAAAATCAACCTTGATTATTTGGTAGCAGAAAATGTGTAAAAAAAAAGAGGTTTGGTTAATAAATATTTTATGGAATAGCTGGGTTGGTTAATAAAGATTTTATGGAAAAGCACCTACCTTCCCAATGTTATTGCCTTTGCATAGGTAGCCATAAAAGTAATTCTTACTAGGGATCAACTAAGGAAATTGGGGGTAGTTGGACCAAGCAGATGCATCCTATGTACTCTAAAGAATCTCTCATCCACCTCCTACTAGAGTGTCACTTTGCTAAATAGTGCTAGAACTTCATATTAAACAAACTAAGCTATCCAAGCCCTTTCCAAAGGATATAATTGACCTCTTTATTTTTTTTTGCCAATATTGTACATGAAATGAATCTTTTCTAGCCTTTAGCATGTTTCACCTTCCATTACCATTTGGAAAATTCAGTAAAGAGGAATCAAAGAATTTTCCAGGATAACATTTCAAAGTTGGCACTATTTTTGAATTAACTTAAAGGTGCAATAGATGCAATAGTTAATAATGTTGAGTGTAATCATTTTGTGACTAACTTCATTGTTTGATCATTTTGACTAATTTTTTATTATTGAGAAATGTATAGACATAAACTATTTGCTCAAGTTTTGTGGGATTCTCAAGCTTTTTATAGTTATGTACAAAATACTAGAACTAAATCTATGATTGGTAACCAAATGAATTTTACAAAGAAATCTTAAAGAAAACATGTAATTTTCTTTTTAATTGATATATGGTGCAACAAACTTATGATTAAATATTAAAATTCTCATTATTACTATTATTTTAATTTTTTTAAAATATAGTTATAAAATTTTAAATATTAATAAAATAAATGATCAAAATTAAATATTTTTAAATTTTACATATCTTAAAATATTTTATTATAAGAAGTTATTTTACATGTTTTAATCTAAGATATTGTAAATTATTTTAAAAATTATTCCTCTAAGAAGTTCAATAATAGAAGTAAATTTTAAGGATTAGATAAACTATATATTACAAAACTTAGTAGCTATAGAAGGAAAGAGTGATCTTTGTCTAAATAAAAACAAGAACATGAAACCTACTCGGGACAATATTTCTAATTTAAAAATATAATAACCTTTTAATATTACCTTTGTACTTTTATTTATCTCTAGTATAATTGACTTATATTATTGCGTTTGTATGCAACATTTGTATTATTTTGATCATTTATTTTATATGATATAAGAAAGATAAAATCAATGATATCTCTACATTTTACATTAGATAATATTTGTATATAGTGAATTTTAACTTCTTTTTATTTAATAATTTATTTTTAATTTGATATTTCTATATAATATAAAATAAAAGTTCATTTTATAATTTATTTATGTATTTAATTGATTATTAGGTAGTGAGAGCTACTTTAGTTATATGAATTTAGATATTATAGTGATGAGGTATAATTATAGACTAAGTCAAAATAGAATCAATAATCTAGTATAAATAAAGGAAAACAAATGAAAAGGTGGAGCAACTCAACTTTAATACAAAGAAATTTCTAACTCAAAAGACAAAAGGATAGGTTCAACAACTTTATGAGAAAATAATATGGCTATAACTATAAATAGCAGTGTACAAGAAGTTTAGAGAGAGAGAGAGACACTAATTCATGAAAGTAGTCTACTAAATACATGAAGAAGTCCATGAAGTTGAGAAAGCTAGAAGAATAATGAAATAGAACATCCCCTGATCCCTTCAACATAAGTTCAAAAGAAGACAATGAAAATAGATGTGTTAGTGTGGAGAAAAGAAGGGAAATCAATCATGGTCTCCTTTAAGAAAATACCACCAAAATCGAAACATTAAAAAAACCAACATCATAATCCACTGATTCCTTGTCTAGTGGCTAATAAGACAAGATGACCAATTCGAAATACTTTATAACAGTGCAATTTACTAGACCATAATCATTAAATATATTTATAGATTTGAATATGGAGGAGAAAATCAAATACATTAAGATAAGTTACTTGAATTGGTAAGCTAGAATATATTTTTCCCCACCACCACCTTGTTGGCAAGTTGAATTTACTAAGAATATATGACTAGTTTTGTGTTGTCATTATGGCAACAAAGTCATATGAAGTTTTGATAGTCAGCACACAACATTGAAGATCATATTTCAGCTAAGTATGGAAGACAGTATAGACAGTGAAGCACCTGATGATCAGAGCATCAATGCACGTGTGTTTGATCGAGTTTTGGTATGCGCCCTTGGATATAAGCTTTTGAGTATGTTATTATGATAAGTCTAAGAACGCATGGTCAGATATGATAGTATCGAGAAGTTACAACAAGTCTAAGTGACATTGGCAGTTAAGCGGTAGAGTAGAACAGAGCATGCAACCGACATGAAGTTTTTTGATTAGCATATATCATTTTGTTTTGTAAAATCTATGCACCTATTGTAATAGTGATGTAAACATGTTATTATCATTGTATGTAAACACGCTTGAGCCAATTAATTTGGAAGCATTGTATGTGTTAGGTTTTAGGCCGACACAGTATTTAGTTTTGGTTGTGCCCATTCAGCATGTATACATATGACATGCGCTTTTGTATTTAAAGGAAAGTAGTGTATGGAAGATAATAAGAAGAGGAGAAGTATGTGACTTCAGTCAGTATGATATAAATCTCTAAAAGAAGTTATAGTAACAACGTACAAAAGGAACTAATCAGACAATAGTGTCAAAGCAACAATTCACCCTTCCAGATATAGTGTGTATATGATAACCAAGAGGTTGTAGCCTTCTTCATTAAGTAGTGAGCTCTGGAAGTGAGCCATCCACCCCTAACAGGGTTTGTTTTATCAGACTCTTAACTGAGTCATTGTACTCATCTTTGTAAAGACTACTCCTAATAGGGCAAAGGAAATTTAACAGGTTCATAAGACTAGTGCAATTATTTGTGGGTGATAATTCCCACCGGGGTTTTCCTCTGGCCAAGGTTTCCCCGTTAACATATCTTGTGTTATGTGTTATGATTGTTTTATTTGCTTTGCTATTTATTTCAGTATTTAAGTAATTGGGCTAAGTTTCAAGAAGTAGAAAAATATTAATTGTAGAACACTGATTCACCCCTCCTCTTAGTGTTCCCATTCTTAACACACCTATATGGTTTCTCCCACCAAGTAGAAAAGAAGGATGATCATATGTAATTCCCAAAAATATTTAGGAAGATAGACCTTCCTATTCATCTCCATCACTAAAGATGATAGTAGATTAACATTGAATATGACCATAAAAATACTTTTTAAAGCCCCTAAAATGGAAAATCTCTAAAATATTTTATTGAACAAAAATTGATTACAACAGGGGAATAAATAAGTACATTAGAGACTTAATATTAAATTGCGTTAGGGAGCCAAAGGAATGTTGATAAGATATTTTAACATGCTAATGTTTAAGACATATGGTTCAATATCTCTAAAATCTATTTTTAGTTTATGATATTAGAGTTTATTTTACAAGTGATATTAGGCTGATTCACTTTTGATTAGAGCTATGAACCAATGAGACCACATTTTTGAGGGGTCTCATCCTTAGATATGATCAACATCAACACCAACACCCTTATATCTCCTTGTTTTTCCCTCATCCTTAGATCTCCTCTACCTTGCTCAAGCATGTTCGATGAACATCACCTTATTGTCACCGGTACCACCACAACTGTCAGGAGTGCATGTGAGGTGAAAGGCACGAGTTTTAAACTCATGACCTACCCAAACATGGGCTTGTGACTTCACCACCACGTTGTGGGCTCATGCCCTGTTTAAATAGTTTTTTAATCTTAAAGAAAACTTCATAATTAAATTGACTCTTATTTTAATGATATTTAAAAATTTAATAAATAAAATATTCAAATAAAGAAAAAATAAGTTTTATCGTCGCACCTAAAAAATTTAAATTACTATGGACTTTTAGGGATGATGATGTTGACTACCACTTTTCTATCTATGTTGTATCATGTTTTTTTCAAATGGAAATGTATTCTATGGTTGTGGGTTCTTCTACTAACATTATCCCTCAATAATCTTGTTGATTATGTTATCACATGACCCACTCCTCGCCATGCCTCTTCTCCTATACACATAAAATCCTATGTGCATGTTTCTAGGGAAGGGATTATTTCTTGTTATTCCATTTTGTAGAGTTTTCTTATCCATATGATCTATAGGGTAACCCTCAGCCCATCTCCTATTCTCCTTCATCCCCTATCATAATTTTTGGTTAGGATGTGATCTGTTGTATGCATAGAAAAATATTTTAAGCCCTTCCTTTTGGAACTAAACAATTGGGTTTTGGAATCCTAGTGGCCTCTCATTGAGGATACGATTGAACTATATCCTTGCGATAAAGGATTTTTCATTGTTCATTTCCTATTTGAATATGATAGCATGTAGTTGATAGAAGATGAGGCTTGGGTGTGGCAATATAACACTCCCTTGTCAAACCATGGTTTTGATAGGATTCAACATTTTAACAAGATCCTTAAGTATCATGTCCATTTTAGTTAGGCTGCCAAATCTCCCTCATTAATTTGGAAATAAAGATTCAACCTTTTAACAAGATCCAAGATCCTTAAGTATCATGTCCATTTTAGTTAGGCTACCAAATCTCCCTCATTAATTTAGAAAGTTTATTTCTTTGAATATGTTGAAAATTCTGTCATATTTTATTTAAGGATACAATATTATTATATGTTATCCATAATACTTATGCCTTCATTCTCTTGGACATTAAAAAATTGAAGGATATACCTAGGCATATCATCTTGCATATTGGAAATAGATTATCGACTCAAATACTTAACTATGAATATCTTATCATTTTCTATAGGATATAATTTAGTAGAGGACACCTTGCTTCAAAATTCTCTCCATGATCATTTGAGTAGCGATTATTTTAAACATAATGATGTTGAGACTTTGGTGGCCCCCTTTCTTAGGGCTACTAAGGCTTCAAATATCTCTCTTAATCGACCATCTCATCATGGCCTAGTAATGGACATCCCACCTTTGGAGCTCCAATAGCTTAGTGTTGAGTCTTTTTCCCTTACTCTTCTTGATGTTTTGTGTACCATTTATCCCATCTTTCTAAATCTATAAAGGATATGTTTAGGTCTTCCCTTGAGGCTATCCTTGTTGGTATAATATCATTGATAGGTCATAACTATCTATCAGTTATGAGATCATTCATGTTAGTAATAGCTATGTCGTTCATGTTAGTTATAGCTATGCAGTTATCAAACTACAATTCCTCCTATATAAACGTATCTATCTATCATTTAGCTTGAAGATACGTTTTCTTGAGATGCACTCGAGTTGTCCAAAGCGCTAACGAAAATGTTGGTATGATACTTATTAAGTTGGAAGATTTTAAGCTTTCCTGTAGTATCTCTTTGGTTTTTGTGAGGTGCGCAACAAATACTTTCATAGTTCTCTACATAAACGTTTTTTTTTCTTTATAATTCTGAGCAAACATTCCACGGAATTGAGGAAATAACACTAAAAATTGTGTATGATAATCTACATAAGTTCATTAGAAGATAGTTGTAGATTGAAGTGTTGAAGAAGAATTAGGCCGTATTCTTATTTTGTAAGGATCCAAGGGTATTTATGCACTTGGGGATTTCCATGACTTAACTGGTGCCTGTGCCTTGAAATTTACTCCCTGTTTTATGTTCCTAAGTTTTGTCTTAGCCATGTAGAATGTTTTTAAAGGAGGAAGAAAATACAAGCACATTTATATACTGCTCGTGTAAATTTAAAGTATTTGCGTCCATCCTTTGCTGGCCACTATTGTTTATTGCTATTTTGTTGTAATTTAAAATCTAGATAAGAAGGGAGATCTTTGTCCTTATAAAGAGAAATTAGTACTTTATTGTAGTCATGTAATGCTTAACTTCTGTTTAGAGAGGATCACTTGTTTCATCATACGATGCCAACAAAAGAAGTAAAATATGTGGAAGAGCACCCAAAGTAAGCTTGATTGTGCATAATATTATAGGCAGAAAGCTCAAAACGCCAACGAGGATATCCGCCCTAATAATATATGGCGCTGGCTATTCTCTCGACAAAATGTATTAGAAGATAATTTTTTTTTTTCAGATTTACAAAAACATAACAATTTTTTTCTGAATTTTTGTTGTTGTTTTCGATTCAAAATATGCAGATTATGAAGAACAGATTTTAAAAATTTCGTAAAAATCTGTTGTGTTTTCGGATTTTTCAAACTTAGTCAGTGGTGCATTTTGTCTAAAGGATAGCCGCATCCATAATATATTGTTTCTCATGCATATGACCAGAAAGGAGGTGGTGAACAGTACATTTAAGAGAATATAAGAATCTCTATTTTTGTTTGGGGAGTCTATATTTTAATGCATTCTTTGAATTTTGGAACTAAGATGAGAAATAATTTTCTCAAGTAATAAAAGTGTTTTTTAAGGAATTTTTTTTAATAAAAGTGGGATTTGTGATTGAAGAGTATTACGATGTATAACATTATGGAGTTACAAGGTTTGAGAGTAGTTCTAATAATCATTGAAGACAATTTTTTTATCATGGGAATCCAATTTAATGTCGTATAGGTTGTTTATTATGATCTTGTGAAAGAAAAGCATATGATGAATGTTTTCTATTGGGCTCTTGGAAGTTCTATTATTTCTTTTAATGCTATTTTTCATAAGTTTATTATTTTCTTTGGTGCTATTTTTAATGAGTAAAATGTAACAAGGTTATTTTGAAGGCTGGCAACACTAGAGGATGGAGGAATCTCTACCATTTCAAGCTAGCTTCTCGCTTTGAGATGGTGCTTGTATGTGAAGTGTTTTTGGCTTTTCTTTCATGCTTCTATTTTAATTTTCTTTATTGATGTTGACAAATGTGAAGATTTGATTTGGAGACAGGTGAAGGAGTATGGATGGTTGTTCAGAGAGCATGAGGCTATGATCGAGAATTATCGCCCTCACAAGGGTCAAAGATGGGATTTTGGAGCTGTGTGTGCGAAGAGATCAATTTGGATTATTGTCAAGAATAATTTGAAGTCTGTGATTTGATAGTTCAGGACTGACTAGAGCTCAAGGCTCCACCTTTATGGGGGTTGAGGAGATAACTTGGGGGAGCTCCACTTGATTCAAGATTTGGTTCTTCAAAGGAATATTTTATCAATATTTGTATACATATAATTTAATCAACATGTTTTGTTATGTAAGCCATAAGGGGGGTCGCTAGGGCGAGGCAAATTTGATGGTTTTTGGATCAATGAATTAAAAGGGGAATGTTGGTGTAATATTATTGATAGGTAATAACTATATATCAACTATGACATCATTCATGTTAGTTATAGCTGAGAAATTATTAAACTACAATTCCTCCTATATAAAGTATGAACACTGAATGAATAAAACATCAAGCTTTCATCACCTACAATCCCTCTCCTCTCTCCTTGTTCTAATTCTTTAGAGCATGATGTATCATGAAATATTACTCAAAGAAGAAAGAGAGGTATTTCTAAACATGGTTGTAGTCACCTCACCTAAGTCAAGAGTGATTGAAATTTTAGGATGAGGCATGGATCCTTTAGGTGTTATTTCATGTGTTTTTAAAAATTGTTATCCTTATTAATTGAACTCATCGTACATGGTTTATAGCCTCTTTAAAATCATCTTTAGATTGAAAACTTGAATACATTGATGTATAATTTTAAGTCCTTCTAAAACCTATTCACGAATTAAGTATATTTTTATTTAAACTTTTCTTATTATTTTTCATTTTTAACACCACATAAAAACCTATTATATTATGGGCCTTTAATAAAAAGTATAAATATTCAATAGTATAGCCATACAATTCTCTTAAAAATAAAATTATTGCTTAATAATGTAAAATAATAATAGAAATAATTGATGTGAAATTGAGATGCCTAACATCATACAATAAAATATGACACAAAAAGGTGCTCCTCAAAATATATATGGGTTTTCCTCTTCATTAACACATTAACTTGACTTGTGGCACTACCTCTAGGAATCTAGACCAATCACAATGTTGAAGAAATTGCTACATTTTATAGCCTTAAACTTGCACATTCTTAGGGGTACAAAAGAGTATGGATTGAAGGCAACTCCATAATTGTAACCAATGTTTTCAAAAGAGATTTTAGAAGTTCAACTTGTCTATTGAGACCTTAATTAATGACTTCATTAATCTCATCAAGTCTTTTGATAATTTTTTATATCTCATATCTTTAGGGAAGGTAATTATACTTTGGTTAATTCTTTTCCAACACAGGGGTCTTGAGGAGTAATGTTTTCCATTGGTATTATAAGAATTGGAGTGGTGCATGATCTTGATTGTCTCCTCTAAGATCTCTTGCAATAGGTAGTGAAAGGAACATGTTAGACCAAATTACCTATGATGATATTAGGAGGAATATGAAGGTGTGAAATATCTTAAAGAGGGCTAGTGTCATTCCTTATCTACAGTGGCTCTGTAATTTGGATCCAATGGTTTTAAAGAGTTTTTTTAGAGGATGGAAGGACAATATGCTCTTTGTTTATGGTAAATTTGTGGAAGTTACCAAAGATTTGATTACACAGATAATGAGTCTATAGATATTAAGTGAAGGATGATTTTTAAAGACAAGAAATATTGTGAGACTATTATCCATAAGTTGAGCTCAAAGGAATGGGGGGTAAAATATTAGATATTAAGGCTAACACTAGCTACAAAGTTAAGTATCTAAAGGCTCTTTCTAGACTTCAGTAGCCAAGGTGATAATGTGGTATTTTACCTTGAATAAAAGATATACCACAGTATTTGGATTTCATTAACTTCTTTGTTTAAATTTTTCTTTTCCTACTATCTTCTCGCTTCTCTCGAGTTAGGGATTAAGGAGCATGAGAAGAATGCGAGATATCATCTCCTTCATGAGGATTTGATCATCATATTATTGGAGCACATAAATTCAAAAGCTAATATTGAAAAGAATGTTGCTACTTCTTTAGTAAGCAATGATGAGTCTGGGTCAAATTTAAGGTAAAAAATAGATACAAATATGAGTGGCAATGAATCTAAGGACACGAGGATTGGACAAAAGATGATAATAGGTCTAATTCTTAGGAAGAAAAATCCACCTTGAGAGAAGACAAGGGTAAAAAAAGGAAAAGGATTACAACTAATGAGTTGATTTCTAAGGAGGTGGCTTCAAATTGTGAAGATTATGTGGGGAAAATAATTTTGTTTGAGGAAGAATATTTTAGCCCTAATCCATGGAATGCTCTCAATGTGGATGTGGAAGAAAATAACCCCAACCTAGGGTATCCTTCTGCCCCCCTTTGCAACACATAGTGTAGGCGCCCTGTCCCCCTTTCTTATGTTATTTACACAAGTATTCCCCAGTCTTGAGCTCTCTTAAAGAAGATCTTGATGAATGGATGGAGATTTCTAGTGATGTTGTAGGGAATAGTTCAAAATGTCCAAACAATTATTATTATAGATTAACCAAGTGAACATTAAAATTCACACAATTCATAATAATATCTCACCTCTATTCAAAATAGAAAGGATGGTTTCATGTTAGAGGAGGATGAGAAGAAAACTTTCTAGCAATGTTGGAGAATATTGCAAAAGATGTTCAAACATACTAAAAGTGAAATACGAAGGATATATTGTAGGTTTAAAGGCCAAGATGAAAAATTTGAGTGATAATCTAGTGAATTTGGTTTACATAATTTTAAGCCCATTCATTATAGTGATAAAATAATTAAATTCTTAGTTGGTTGGTGAAAAAGCTTCAAGATTCTAAATCCAGGTCCGACTTATAGAATGTTGATATGAGTATTCAAGGAATTGCAAATAAGGACCCCTATACCTGCACTCTTAGAAACTTCAAAAAATATGTTGATCAAACTAAGAATGATTTCTAGAGTTCATAAAAAATAAGTATCAATAATAAATGAATTAGTTGGAGGGTGAGGTTATTGAGGCTTCCAAACACCTCTAGTAGTGTCTTTGTATTTTTTTGTCTTGGTGTCTTCATTGCTTTTTGTCTATGTGTGTTTTTTGGGTGTTGGTTGGCTATGAGTATCCTTATGGTATCATAATGTAAATAAGGTCTCACATCCCTTCAAAACATACTCTATCCTTAATAAAAAAGACCTTAACTTAAAAATATTTGTCCTTACATTAATTTTTTCTTTCTTTTTTTGGTATAAGGGAACACTTTTAATGTATATCATTTAATTTTATCTTACATTTTATGCTTATATTTTTCCACGAACTGACCCTTTAGACTCCTAGTTTTCAGGACCCATGTGTGTGACAACTAGATTTGTGTTGACTTAGATTCTAGTCGCTATGATTTCTAGTCATTATGTTCTCTAGACATACATTTAGTCGATATTTTTTGGCTTTTATACTTTCAACTATGTGATGATGATTTTGTGTTATGATGATATTAATGGATACCATGATGATGTTATATTGTCGAATTTAATATTTGCTTTGATTATAAATGAGATTATTTAGAATGAGTATTTTATTTTAATCAAATTCAAAGAAATGACACTTTATGATTCAGATGTTATGCTTCTGGATAAATTGCGTGTGAGTTTTTAAGCATAAATATTTTGAATCATACTCAATGATCCATCATCATGATGAGAGAGTTCAAGAATGCAAAAAGATGATCCGGAACATTGATGCTTAAAAAATCACACACAATCTACCTAGAAGTATAACATTTAAATCATGGATTGTGAAAATGTATTGTCATTAATTAAGTTATGATTCGTTTAAGATGTTATGATATTCCAATGAATATGATGCATATCTTGTTTTTTATTATGGTTTATGGACACCGACTTATTGATGCGATTTTGAGAGTCTGATTGTTTGGCAGGATGAAGATGAGAGTGTGGCCCAGGTAGAGGCTAGCTCCTTGGCAGTGGTAGGTCAGATGATCTGGTTTCCACACACCACTTAGTCAAAGAAGATGCATTTACATATTTTGTTTTTGACCTTGCTCTAATTTTGTCGAGATATGTCTAAATGATTTTGTTTTACTTTCTTTTGTGCATTCGATTATTAATTGAATCAAAAGGATCAAATTTATTATAAGAAATAGAAGTTTTAATTGAATGTCGATGTGTTGTGAATATAATTACATTCAGGTACAAATATGTAAACATAAACTTATTTTTAATGAAAATAAAATAAAACATCTATAAGGATATATTAAATTAATATTTATTTTTTAGAAAGAAGAAAGACATATTCCAAGCTAAAAACACAAAATGGAATGAATAATGAACTAAAGGATACTTACTCGAAGGGTAAATTTTGTGCTAAATATGATTTATTGTTAATATTGACAAATTTTCCATGTCACATTTCCTTTAAAAAATCTATTATTAAAGAGATTTCATTTATATTGCATTCATTGAGCAAAGCTTATATGAATGACTTTTAAATTATCCAACATGATTATGTTTTAGCTTCTGTCAGATGAGGATGGAGGGAGAAAATAGTTAAATGGAAGAGTGGAGCATTAAATAAGGGAGTTCTTGTTGCATGCACAAGGGGAAAAGAAGATTTGTTGGAAAAATGTTCTTGAAAGAAGAACTACATTTTTCATATTAGCTTGGTAGAGGCTAGCAAAAAAATATAACACAAGGAAAGAGAAGTCAGAATTGGGGAAGAAAATTCATACATTTCTAGAGGAGGGGAAACCATTTCTTCTCTAGAAGGGTTTAGAAAACAACATATGTATTACACTGAAAAACTCTAGGTTCCTTATTCTTTATCTTAATATTATTTGTTCATTCTTTGAAATTGATGCTTAAGTATTTTTTTTTGATGGAGGGTTCAGACCTGCGAGGCAGTCCAATGAGACACGAAGCCTGCGAACTACCAACCAACAAAGGCCACCACGAAGATGATTTAAGAACCCAATACAGACGCAACACATTAAATGTTTGTACAAACTAAAATACATATTTTCTATCCATTCCTTCGTATATCTATTAATAATTATCGGTTCCTAGAATAATAATCTCTTGCTGTTGTTTAATCTCTCTAGAAACGCTAGTGTAGGCACACAAGCCTTGAAAGTTCTCAGTACATGTATATTAGGGGACTCTTTCGAGTCTACTACAAACTGTTAGATTTGATCTAACTTTGTTCATGACAGAGACCGATTTATGTCCCTATGTTTTTCTTTAATATTTACTTTTCAAAACTAGATAATTTGAACTTATCCAAATAAATCATTTTATTTTATGACAGGATGTGTGGATTTTATGACATAGTAATTCTTGTACATAATCTTGTCCAATTCGAGAGCGTATAAAGTTATCCCTCTTTCTTGAATTTAATTTTCCATTATCATCTGAACATTATACTGAGTTCAATTGAGTTTTCTGTTGCCTAAAGTACCCTTTATATACAACCTTAACAAACCTGTTAAATGCAGAAAGCATGAATAAGATTTCCAGCTACCAAATGTATACAATTTATCTTTGAAAATGGGTTTAGATTTGTGTTTGAATAGAGTACTTTGACAACCAACTTTTTTTTTTGATCGATAAGGGGCCGAGGCTGAATATTATATTAAAATAGTAAAGTATACCAGAGCATAGATCAAGCTATAGAAATTCAAAATTCACACAACATTCCCTTGATGTTTGTTGCATGATCGCATAGTTTGAAAATGACTTATGCGAACATGCGACACCCCCCAGCCTTCGCCACCGCTACCTGCCCTTGGCTATGGGACCCACAATGTATATCCCTCTCAATGTTTATTGGTCAGTAAGAAAATGACACGTCAGCAAGACTTGTCACACTGACCCACCTTTAATTCCGCACCAGCGACTTTCATCAGTTGTCGCATGATCGCATAGCCAAGAAAAGGGCTATGGGAACATGCGACACACCAAAACCCTTTAGTACCATTAACCGCCGTTGCATAAAGTTTACACAATGGGCTTGTCGCATGATCGCATAACACAAGACTGGCTCATGCGAACATGTGACAAGCCACTAGCCCTCAACTCAACCTTAGTGCCCACTTTATCCATGAACTGGTGAGAACTTTGACTGTACCCACATCCGGAAGATCGACGGTCGATACATCTTCGCATATAACTGCTCAGCCAATCCAAACCTGACGCCTCGACAGAGAAACATCACGTGGCCCCACTGCAGACAAACCAATGACATCTAATCAGATGGAGGGTGCATGATCACATGGAGAGAGAATATTCCATGCGATCACACGCCTGCTGTCGATCAAAATCTCTACCCCAATCCTGCTGACAACACTCCACCATGAAATATCCTATTCGGACGATGGGCACAACACTCCCCTACCAACTTAGCCAATCCCCACCTGACACCTCGATGTTGAATCATCTCTTGGTCCCAATGCTGACATGTCAATGACATCTAATCGAATGGTGGGTGCATGATCGCAAGGGGAGAGAATATTCCATGTGATCACACGCCAGCCATCGATCAGAATCTCTAATGCTAGCCCCGCTGGCAACACTCCACCACTTAATTTCCTTCAGCCAATAGAGGGGCTCCATTTATGCATACATATCACCATGGACCCACAGTTTGAAACCCAATACCGCAAAGAAAAATCAATGGCCGGCATGATTTCACATAGCTCTAACAAATCTCTTGCACTTTAGCGACCACCATTGATGCTCTAAAGTGTGAATACCGTCCGACTAATCTGAAAACTAGGTCCCACCCTTGAGCTTTGACAATAGAGGCAAACTCCCATTTGTAGGATATACTTTCTTCATTCCCTGACTTAGCAACACCTAACAAGATAAGAAATTGGGCCCCACACAATCGCAGTAGTGCACCTAGGAATTGCTGATGTCAGAGATTTAACTGCGCAGTGGTGAATGACCGAAAACAATGAAGGTTTTCGATGCTAGAAGATAACTCCATCGACATCTAATCAGACGAAGGGTGCATGATTGCATGGGGAGAGAATATTCCATGCGATCACACGTCAGCTGTCGATCCGAATCTCTATGCAAGCCCTGCTGACCACACTCCACCTCTTTATTTCCTTCATCCAATAGGGATGCTCCATTTATGCATACATGTCATCCTGGACCCACAGTTTGAAACCCTACCCCGCAAGGAGGAATCAACAGCCGGTGTGATTTCGCAAAGCTCTGACCAATCCCTTGCCCTTTAGCAACCACTGTTGATTCTCTAACATATGAAGACCTTCTAACTTATCCGAAAGTCAGGCCCCACCCTTGAGCTTTGGTAGTAAAGGAAAACTCCCATTCGCTGGGTAGACTTTCTACATTCCCTGACCTAGCGATGGCTAGCATGATAAAAAATTGGGCCCCACACATTCGCAGCAACGCACATAGGAATTGCTGATGATAGAGATTCAACTGTGCAGAGATGAGCAACCGAAAACAACCAAGGTTTCTGACACTAGAAGATAACTCTAACGGCATCTAATCAGACGGATGGTGCATGATCGCATGGGGAGAGAATATTCCATGCGATCACACGCCAGCCATCGATCAAGATCTCTAACGCAAGCCCCGCTGACAACACTCCACCTCTTTATTTCCTTCGGCCAATAGGGATGTGCCATTTATGCATACATGTCACCATGGCCCCATAGTTTTAAACCCTGCACCACAAAGGAGAATCAATGGCCAGCGTGATTTCGCATAGCTTTGACAAATCCCATGCACTTTAGTGACCACCGTTGATGCTCTGACATGTGAAGACCATTTGACTTATCTGAAAACCAGGCCCCACCCTTGAGCTTTGGTAGTAAAGGCAAACTCCCAATCGCTGGATAGACTTTCTTCATTCCCTAGCTTAGCGACGACTAACATGATAAAAATTGGGCCCCACACAATCACAGCATCGCACATAGGATTTGCTGGAGTTAGAGATTTAACTGCGCAGAGGCAACCAACCGAAATCAGCCAAGGTTTTCGATGCTAGAAGATAAATCATGTCCGGACGTCGACACTCTTCGCTATACAATAGGTATCTACTCTTCTTGTCCTGATCCAACTCCTCAATTAATGTTCTCAACTCCTACACTCACTATGCACAATGAGAAAAGACACCCATCTTATCACCACAAGGAGCCGTTCTGTCAACTTCTGAGGCAAAAATATATCCGGACCTGATTTGACCTTTTGATTTATTGGTTAGATTCACAGAGCCCCGTTGCTGACATCAGATAGAATTTTCAAATTTGTACCTCTAGCTGCCAGGTCCGCCAACTCATCCGCTTCAGTGTTACCTTCTCTGAAAGTATGGTTAATGGTTTTTGATTCAAAATTATCCATTAACTGTAAGATTACCTCTAAAACTGCCATAAGACGCCAATTTGGGGTTGATCTAACTTTGATTGCATTGATGGTAATCAGTGAGTTGCCCTCAATTTCAAGCTTAGAAATCTCTACTTCTCGGGCTAGTATCAGTCTAGACAATAGTGCTTTAAATTCTGCCATATTGTTGGTATCTTTGGGTAATGGTATGGCTTGTTTGGCAATCACATTCCCAGTTGTAGAATGTATGATGCATCCCGCTCCTGAGGGGCTTGGGTTACCTTTAGAAGCTCCATCAAAATTTAATTTGTACCATCCAATTGGGGGGGGTTTCCAGACACAAGCCTTCCTTAGTTCTTGATTTCTTTTATTTCCTCTGCCTATGGTGATTGGAGTTTTTAACCCAAACCAATTTTTTTTCATCTGATCATCCCAGCTGGAAAAGAATTTGTGTTGTGCTGATTGAGTTTGGATCCAAGAATTCATTACCTCAACTATGGCTACCTCCAATTTGTTAATTATAGATTCATATTTTAAAAATTTATCCTGGAATAATCTTCTATTCGTTTCTTTCCAAATCTCCCAAATCAGAATTGATGGAGATATCATCCATAGATTACTGAATAAACTTCCTCCCATAATTTGTGGCCATGATATCAAAAGTTGGAGTAAATTATTTGGGGGGGTTGATGACCATCCCAATCTTGAATAAAGCTAGTACCAACAATCTTTAGCAAAGGGACAGGATAATAAAAGATGATTTACATCCTCTTCATTCTTGAAACACATAATGCATCTGGATGGGCCCTGATATCCCATCTTAATAAATTTATCTGCAGTTAATATTCTACCCTGGGATGCCGCCCACATGAATAACCTGGCTTTTGGGAGTCCAACCTTGTTCCAACATAATTGTGCTGGATCTCTTCAATTTTGGTTGTGAATGATTTGGCTATTAGATTGTAACCCTCTTTGACACTGTAGGATCCTGATTTTGCCCCATTCCAGATGATTTCATCTTTTCCTTGTTTGAGAAGAAAGGGCCTATCTTTGATCAATGTTTTGAGCTTATCTACCTCTCTTGTATCTAATTGAAGTGATGAGAAGTCTTTCCACTCCCAAGAGCCATCTATAGCAGCAGAGGACGAAGGGATGATATAGTCACTGAGAAATGGTCCCCAGGATGAAGTACAAATATGACTGATCTGATTGGGACCTAACTGTGAGTTGATGGTTGGATGTCCATCCCAAGAGTCTTCCCAGAATCTTGCTTCCTTTCCATCTTTGATATTTCAAGATAAATGATTGTCAATAATATGTCTTGACTTAGCTATGAAGTTCCAAATTCTCGAGCCTCTTGGGAACTCTTTAATTATGACTATATCTTCCTTATTAAAGTTGCCTAAATATTTAGCTCTGAGAATTCTAGCCCATTTGAGATCTTGATTATTCACTAATTTCCAATAAAGCTTTGCACCTAGAGCTTGGTTATGCCATAATTGATTTTTAATGCCAGTGCCACCTGAAGATTTCAGTTTACAAATTTTATCCCACGAGATTAATGCAAATTTCCTCTTGGTATCTGTACCCTGCCAAAAAAATTTCATAAGTTTCTTCACCATATCCATATATCCCTCTATGGTAAGTGAAAGGCAAGACACTAGGTATATTGGAATTGCTGATAATGTTGCCTTGATCATAACTAATCTCCCAGCCCAAGATAACCATCTGGTTTTCTAATTATCCATCTTCCTGCCCATCTTTTCATTGAGAGGTTTCCAAACCGATGCTGTTCTAAGGGATTTGTCAATCGGGATGCCCAAGTATGGACATGGGAGAGAGCCTGATTTATATTCTAGAATTTTTACAATTTTCTGTTGGATTTTCTTTTTTGTGTGGAATAAGAAGACCACTGATTTCTCTTTATTAACTAGTTGCCCTGAAGCTTGTCCATAGTGATCTAGTATCTTGGAAATCTGCTTAGCTTCCTGGATGCTACCCTGACCCATAAGAATAATGTCATCTACAAATTATTGATGAGTAATTGGTCGAATGGATGAGGATATTGTAATGCCATTGATTAGGTTTTGATCCTGCAAACTGATCATACTTCTCCCTAGTGCCTCAGCCATAATTATGTATAAAAAGGGTGATAATGGATCACCTTGTCTGATGCCATTAGAGCCTTCAAAGAAGCCTTGTGGCAAACCATTCACCAAGATAGAAAATTTAGGAGTTGAAATACAATAAAATATCAAATTGATCCATGCTTTAGAAAACCCAAATCTCTCCATACATTTAATCAAGAATCTCCAATTTACCTTGTCATAGGCTTTCTTGATATCCAATTTAATAATCATGCTGGATTGTTTATTATGCTGGATAGAATGTATCACTTCTTGGGCTATGATTATCCCATTTAGAATTGATCTACCTGGGACAAAACCAGTCTATTCCTCCCTAATTAGTTTGACTATGACCTTTTTTAGTCTATTTGCTAAAGCTTTAGAGAGAATTTTGTAAATTATGTTACAGAGAGAAATTGGTCTGAAATCATCCAAATTAATGACTTGTTCTTTTTTAGGTATTAACACTATGAAAGTATTATTGATTTCGGTTAGAAATCTACTTGAAGCTCTTGCGGCCTCCAAAGCATCAGTGAGGTCTTTGCCCAAAACGCTCCAGCAATGAAGGAAGAAGCTTGGAGGAAAGCCATCCAGTCCTGGAGCTTTGTCTGGAGCCATTTGGGAGATAGTATGCTTGATTTCTTCTTCCTGAAAGGGACTGGATAGCATTTGATTATCTGCATCAGTAATGATATTTGGGATGTTTTCCAATAACCCTTGTTGAATCCTCAAGGGAGATGAGATAGAACAATTGAGAAGCTGAGAGTGATATTTGGTGATTTCTTTGATGATCTCCTTCTGATCCTCCAGTATATATCCAGCAGCATCCTTGAGTTGAGAAATCCTATTAATGCCTCTCCTTTGTTTTGTACTTGAGTGAAATTTTTTTATGTTCTTATCTCCTTCAGCTAGCCAAGACTCTCTAGATTTTTGTTTCCAGTATATTTCTTCTTTAGCTAGGATATCTTCCCAATCCCTTAAGAGAGATTTTTCTTCTAAGTAACTTTCATGGTCCATTCCCGATTGCATTATTTTTAGATTCAGATTCTCCAATTTTTGTTCAATCTCCAATTTTGATGCAAAGATGTCATGAAAATGAGTTCTATTCCATATGAGAAGGTTTTGCTTGATGTATTTCAGTTTGGAAACAAAGAAGAATAACTTAGAACCTTCAACTTTGAGGTCCTTCCACCATTCATCTATGAGTTCTGAGAAATTCTCCTCTTTAAGCCACATATTTTCAAATTTAAAAGGACATCCTAAGTTGGCCTTGAGAATGTTAAGTTGAATAGGGAAGTGATCAGATCTTGAAACTGGAGTGATAGAGGCTTTTAAGTCAAAAGGGAATTCTGTAAGGTCTCCTTTAAATAGAAAACAATCCAGTTTTTCTGAGATGTTGCATATGCCCACTCTTCTGTTTGACCATGTGAAGGAGCCATTTTGTAGCTCCACCTCCATAAGACTCTCTTTTTGTAACCAATCCCTGAAATCATTTTGTGACTGAGAGGTTCGTAGAGATCCCCCTAATTTATCTGATGCATGAACTATAGCATTGAAATCACCCCCCACTATAAAGTTGTCCTCTGGCCATTGAGAAAAGCAATTAGAGATTTTTGTCCATAGTTTTTCCTTCTTCTTGTGTGAGATGGGGCCATATACATTCATTGTGTGAATATTTAAATTGGATTTGGTGCTAATTAGGTTCCCAGCTATCCAATTTGGTCCTTGATCCATTGGAATGAAAGAAGAAAACTTGGGATTCCATAGAACCGATAAGCCACCTGAGGATCCTATTGCTTCAACACTATGAACCTTCCAATCTCCTAAATTCTTAGCGAAGATTTCCAATTGTTCTTTATCCATCTTTGTTTCCTGTAGTAGAACTAATTCTGCTTTAGATGTTATGATACAACGTTTGACCAAACACTATTTGTTAGGGGCATTAAGTCCCCTAACATTCCAAGAGATGATTCTCATTGAAACCTGGGAAGGAACTTCCCCTTCCCTACATTAATGTATGATGTTATTTTGGTTTGATCTAATTCCTCACCAACTTCCTTCCTGAGTGATGCATTATATTTCCTTCCTCTCCCCTTCTTTTTGATCTTTCCACAATCCATGTGACAATCTAGAATAGATTGCGCTAGTCCTAGGCTGTTGCGTTTTGGTGAATAATCTTGCCGGTGGTCTTCCTTTGATTCTTCATTGGTGAGCACTAAGATGTCTATTAGTCTTTCTTCATCCTCAATAAAATCCTCATCTAGAATCCTTTCCACATATGCTAACTTTTGAGAATCCCTGATTGGTTGCTCTAATGTTGTATCACCAAAAAGATCATAAACTGCCTGAAGATTTGGGGGGATCTGTGTTTCCTCATACTCTTGAGAAAGTACACCTCTTTCTGATTGTAGATTATTAATACTGAGGTGATTCATATTTTCTTCTAATGGTTTGAGATTAATTAACCCTCCTTTGACTCTAAATGTGGATGAGGTTTTCTCCATTTGAGGGGCTTGCAACTTAGTCATCTCTTTTTGTTCTTTGAGTCTCAGTCTGTAAGATGTTCTCCGACCTGAGTAAGAAAAAGACGGTGAATCAAGAGTTTGAAGGTTAACCCCTTGTAAGTTTGGTGAAGAAGATGTTGTGGCCGGACTTTTTTTTTTGGTTAAGGCTTTGAGGTCACATAACTTAATCTTAAGAATGTCATCTTCTACTGCTGCTTCTTCTGCATATAAGTTTTCCTTTTCTAGATCATTTGAGGATGCCAGCTTCTCCAACAACATCTCCAATGGCTACAGGGGTTGATCCGAAGATTCCTCCTCATTCATTACTTGATCTGCTATTTCCTCTATTAGATCTAGTTGGACTTCTGATACCTATTGAAGAATGATTTACTGTAAAGTTAAAGGATTGAACCAGAAAGGCTTCAAGAAGATGGTCTTATGCAAGGGAAAAAGTGAAGATGCTTCGAGAAAACATCAAAAACCTAGAATCAAGGGAGAAATATGAGGCAGCGTTGAGTCCTAAAGACTCTTGAATGAAAGAGTATCTTGGCAACTATTGGATGCCTTGTCTGGGTAAGTTATTGCAAGACCATGTTGATGGGGATGTTTTGCAAACTTGTGCATGACCCAACCTAACACTCGGATAAAAGACTCCAAAATTGATGACTCTTCTCCGCTTGAATGGTCTCCTCGAACATTGTGGTTCCACGATAGTTTTGAAGCTTCTGAAACTTCTGAATGAAAGTCTCCGGCCATCTCCATTCCTTGATGAGAAAAAGAGAGATTGGTATAAGCTTCTTGATCTCTTGCCAAACCTGAATGGAGCTGCCTGATTATTTTATCCACCTCCATCTCCTGGTGTCTTTCCTCAGATATGGGGAGATTCTCAATCCCTTGGGTGATGAGTTGGATCCAATTGCCTTGTTTTGAAATAATTTTAATTGAAGCAGGGAATTCCCATTCTAGACTTGCAAGCAAGCATATCTTCATAGAAGCAGAAGAGCAGTCTATGTGATGGTCGAGATAAATTTCTATTTTATTAGCCAGGATTTGAATGATCTCTTTTCCTCTGTATTCCATAGGTAAGTTTTGTAGTGAGATCCACTTGGGTATGAACCTGATGACATTCTCCTTGCTATTGAAGTTGGGCATCCAATATTGCATATGTAGACCCTGCGATTTGTGGAACCATTTTTTGTTTCGAAAAACCTTGTCTCGAGATAATTTATCCTCAAATATGACCAGAAAATATCCTAGTTCATTATCTAAAGAGTAAATCTAGACAAAATTCGACCAGTTTGTAGATACCCAACTATGGAATACACCATATTCCATGTTGATTTCCTAGAATTTGTAAATGATTGCATATTTGAAGAGGTATGCCTTCCTCTCAGCTAGCATTTCCTCCAGGAAGGTGATTGAAGGAGTTTGGTCCCTTGTTGATACTGGCTTCTCCATTGTAATATGTAAAGAGTCTACCTTATTTCCTTCCCCACCCTAGCCCAATGGAGCTTTGTTGAATCCCTTTTGGGTTCCATCCTTGTGGATTGGTCTCCAAGTCTGAAACCCATTTTTAGAAGTTTCCCAACTCTGGGGATTCCGGTTCAGGTTCCCTAACAGGGCAAGTCTTCTTCTATGAATCTTCCAATAAGTGTCCATCCAAGATTTTTTTGGCAGAGGAGGATTGATCGGAATGCCCCTTGCAGATGTTGGGAATATGGGTATTAAGTTGGGATTCAGAGTATTATCTCTCCCTAATGCAGGGTTGAACCCATTTTTTGAAAACTTAAAAAAAGACCCATTTTTATTATGGGATCCCCTGTGCTGATGGAACTTTATTTTATTATGTTGGAGTAGTTGAGTCCTGGTGTAATGATGAGAGTGACGTACCTGAGAGATTTCCTATTTGTCATGGTCTGCATTCCAATTCTTCTCCCGGATGTGAGTCCAACGGCTTCTCTGGTTTGTTTCCTTCTTCCTTTCTGAGGGCCATTTTCCCTTCCATCTCTGGTATCTTTTCTCCTCATGGAAACCGTTAGTGTATTTGTAGAAGCTTGCAACCATCACCATCCTCAACAGTGATTGCAGTTAACTTCTGATAACCAACTTTAATCAGTAGGAGATGAATCTTTTCTTTCCTTGTCAACATTTCTTCATTTTCCACCTTTCCATTCTCTTTATACATGTTAACATTTTCTAACTTCCTTCTCTCTTATACAAAATTGTCAGCATTGCTTCAATTTCACCTTTCCATTGTCTTTACACACATAATTTTTTTGTAAATTCCTTCTCTCTTAGGAAAAATTGTTAGCATCGCTATGAGTTTGATTGAATTTCATTCTTGTACATAAAAGAAGTTTCATTTGACTTTAAAGACTTTCATTTCATAGAGAAAATATTTTACGGTTTGGTTGATTATATGTTTCCTTCTTAATATGATTGTGATTGGAACTATTGATTAGAATTATAAATCAATATTGGATGTTTGATAACAAGGTTGATAGAGAAAATAGTTTACGGTTTGGTTGATTTTACCTTCTTAATAATGTGATTGGAACTATTGATTAGAATTATAAATTAATATTGGATGTTTGATAACAAGGTTGAGAGCCAAGATTATAGTGTCAAATCCGAGGAGACTAGTAGTCTCATTGAATTAAAATTTTGATTTTATGGAAAACTATTACGATTGAGAAACTCATTACTGTATGTAATTTTTTGAATAGAAAAGATAAGCTTAAATTAACTGTGGATACAATTATGGTTGTAAGACAGGAAGAAAAAGAATTAAGTTTGTTACATAAGGATGTAATGCATATGTTATTGAGTTCCTTAAGGAAGCTTATGAGTTTTATATTCTTTTATGAGAAAGATAAAACTTTTGGTTTGCAAAGATGAATCTTGATAATAGCGTGAATGTTCTAGTCTTTTTTTTGTCCTATTCATTGGATTCCTTTAGAAGGGTGCCAAATGTGGTTAAAATAGGGAAAGGTGGGGAAATGATATTTTCCTTATGGTTTCCTACCTACCACTAGGAATTGGTTTTAAAATTCTTAGGCCAAAGCTTAATGTGCATATATATTATTTTATATGCTGGTCATGATTCATCTCCCTACCACATCAGTGTTATGTTAGTACATAGAAATCTATGTTATTTAGTTTAGATCATTTCTATACTAGATCCATTGGGTCCACCAGTTCTGAGTTGCTAGGCTTCTCGGGCAAGGTCAGCGTGCTCTACATGTCAAATTAAGCCCTGGGGGAGGTAACCACACTCTCGTCTTGAGCATAGTAGATGGAACGAGGTTTTATGACTAAAGGAGACATGGATATCTTATTTTGATTTACAACTCGTATTAATGATTTGACCTTTTATGGTCCATTGTACTAAATGATCAAGTTTGTTATTTATGTGATGTTTACTATGTACTTGGTGCTCAACAAGTAGGTTGACATCCATATCTTTTCATTGATGTACTTTAGACTAGTTCTTACTCATGCTGATATAAGTTAATGTTGTGCTCGACAGTTTGGTCGACACCTCTTCCTTGTTTATTGAATTCATTTATTTGCTTATCCTATTTGACAAGTTGGTTGAATCCTTGTACTTTTCCTTGTGATATGAAATAAAATTTTTAATTTGACTTGTCTATATGATGAATCAACATTTGACTAGATTGATCGACCTTCCATATTTTTAGTGTTTTGCTTATATGACATGGTTATAAAAAATGAAGTCATTACATATTTTGAATAAAGTTATATAAACATTTAATAAAAAAATTAAAAATATATTTTGAATAATTTATATTTCAATTTTGTGATTCTTTTTATAATATTAAATAACTTTTTATTTGAGGAAGTTAATATGGAAACAACTACAATTAAGTTGATTATGTTATAAATAAAATTAATACAAAATTGTGTGTGTGTGTGTGTGTGTGTGAGAGAGAGAGAGAGAGAGAGAGAGAGAGAGAGAGAGAGATGTGAAAAAATATAAAATATTTTAAATAACATATTCAATAGAACAAATAAAATAATTAATATTTCATTATAAACATAATAATGTACTTTATTCAAAGTTTAATGATAGTAAATATATAAACTCTTAGTGATGCTTTTCTTAAGTCTACAAGATGTTTTGTTAACTATGTTGGTCTTAGATAGTTATTTTTGTTTTGCTAGTTTTCAGCATAGGTGTTGTTGTAGATCTCTATAGTTTTGTTGACCATTAGTGCTTCACACTTAGTCATATATCTAGGCAATGATGGTTGGTCATCACTGTGACCGAGTCATTTTGTAAAGGTCGAGTTATGTATTGTATACTTACCAAGCAGTAGTACTGCTGAGTAAAGTCATGGTCACTACATGTTTGTATTATGTCGAGTATAGTTTTTGCCAAATTACATATGCAATGATTACCGAGCAATAGAGAGTTCAACAGATGTCGAGTACAGTGAATACTAAGTACTAGGAATAACATTTGCCGAGTTGGCCAGGAATGACATATAAGTTTGGAATGACACAATGATTGAGGTAAACCATTTTTGGTGATATTGGTGTTTTGTATTTTGTTTGTTGAGGTAATTATAGAGGTAATTACACATTCATCTTGTAATCATTGATCCCTATGTAGTACCTAGAACCAATCAGAAAATTGTATAGCTTAAGTGGCAATAGGAATAAATCTGAACCGTAGATCTTGAATCGTTAAGATGTTTTGGTTATTATATAAGGTCAAGATCTAAACCCTAAAATGTAGTAGCAAGGGACAAAAAATGTGAAGGGTATAAGCAAAATGGTATGATTCAGTAAAGGAAAGCTTATAGAGATAGAGTTCAGTGACCGAGCTAAGTAGTGAAAGGACATAATCAAGCAAGATTAAATAGAAGAGATCACTAACATACAGTAAAGAGGAGATCTGTAATCTGCATATAAGTGCAAACTGAAAGATTAGGTACTGAGACATTTTAATCAGTGTATTAGGGTAAATCTCTTAACTGAGTAGTCTTAACAGACTTTATGTAATCTATTTATCGAGTGCTTACTTTTTTGTAAGTTTTAAATCCTTTAGCAAGGTAGACTGTATAAGTCTTTTAGCTTTTAATAGAGCAGAACTTTCACAGGGTAGATCATGAATTGATCACATTTTGTAAGCCTTAACAGGAAAAACTTATTACTGCAGTAGTGAAGATTTTTGGGTGTCATCCCCACCCCAGTTTTACCTTTCAAAGGTTTTTGGGTTACCAAAATTACTATGTTATGAGTGATTTCATGTATGCTGCTTAACATGTTAAGTTACTTAGAATGATCAAGTTTTTTTTATGTCATGCATAAAGGTTTATTAGGAGAAAAGGTTAAAAAGTAGGTGATATCTGATTCACCCCCCTCTCTCAGTATTACCTTCCCATTTATATTTCAAACAATTGGTATCAAAGCACCAAGGTTTCTTATAGGAAAGTCTAACCACTTGAAGAAAAAGATCTTAAGATGGAAGCTTATAAACTAGGGAAGATCATTAAGAATCAAAAGATTGATGTACAACTGGCATTACAAAAACTGGAAGCAGCCAGAGGGGAATTGAAGAAATATTTGAGCAAAAGAAGACAAATTGCTATTCAACAAAATGAGCCACAGTACAAAGAAGACATCTCTAGACTATTTGATAATGGTAACTCTGTAGAAAGTGATAAAGCTATAAAAGAACTACTAGAGAAAAATACCATACTAAATGATGACATCATAACTCTAAAGAGAGAACAGGAAATTCAATCTGTTAGACTTTGTGAAGTAGTGGAACAGAAAAAGAAAGCTAAAGATGATAAGGCAATGGCTGAAGAAGATAAAAGACAAATTGCAACAAGGCCAGATGAAAGAACAAGCGGCATGCAAAGGTTGACTAATAATCAACTAGATATGGTAAATCAACTACTGCTGGCAAATCAAGAATTGGGTAGGAAAGACATGGAAATCAATCAACTAAGGTCTGAAAATGATCAGCTGAAACATGAATTGAGAACTGAAAAAGAAATCAATGAAAGGATGAACAAACCCAATGAAGCTGTAAAGCATTTTGAAGAGCTGTTGAGATCACCTAGAAGATCTAGTGATAGAGCTAGACTTGGATTGAATGAACATTCATCATCTATTGAAGAAGGAGAATCATCAATGAATGAAGAATAGAAGACTGTTAAAACAAAGAAAACCAAGCCCACATGTCATCACTATGGAAAGCTAGGACATACAACCAACATATGCAAAAGAAAACATGGTAAGTCTATTCTTAAACCTAAGTTTAATGGACATTGTTTCAACTGCAAGAAACATGGACATCAAGCACATGAATGCAGATCTAAGGCTAGCAATTCATCCACCTCACCTAAGTTTCAAAGAAGTTGTTTCAACTATCAGAAATATGAGCACAAAGCATTTGAATGGAGATCTAGACCCAAGCGGTCATCAAATAAATAATCTAAAGCCAGTCACAAAGCATAACTCATATAATTGGGATTACAACACTTGGTATAATGGCCAATATTATGGTAAATATGGACACACTGGAGAAAATTGCATGAAGACTCATTTTAGAGGCAAGTCTAAAAGCTGGATGAATGGAAGCTTAGTCTGTTACAAATGTAATAAGTTCGGTCACCTAAAGAAAGATTGTAGATCACCCATGCCGAACAATGATAAGAACCAGAATGAAGATATCTGTGAGAAATTGAAGATCAGATGGACAAGACATGGAAGAAGAAAGAAGAAGAAACCACAAGCGAAGCTAGCACATATGCGGTCACCCAATCTGATGGATCAGGTGATCACACTTCTTCTAACTAAGCATGGAAGGTATGTTTGGAAATGAGTCTTGTAAAGTTTTATTTTCATCAGTTCCTAACATAGAATTGAGAAAAAGTCCATATCTGCATAGATAAATATGCATTAGGACATATATGAGCAAAATAGGGAATTTCATTTTTGATGCCAAGCATCAATTTCTTAATCGAGGTTATCAATGTATGCGAGCACTTGTTACAACCGAAATGCTATATATGCTGAGCTATATCATAATGGTTATATCGACCGAGCTTGTAATTAACTGGAGTTAACATGAGTCTGCCGAGACAGCTGTATTCCACCAAAACCTTGTATAGAGCATTTATGAGGCCCTAATTCTACTTTTCAGATTCTATAAAGCAGAAAGTTGCCGTTAATATCATTTCACAATGCTATATGAGATTTTAGAAAGTGATTTAGAGTTCGTGCAACTAGTTTAAGAAAGGCAATTCTGAATTTTCTCAGCGTGCCATCGGTAAAATCAATCTACAGGTTATTGACGAGAAAGGTATTTTACTGAGTAAATATTTATTTTCAGAAACTACTATTTAAAATGCATCATCATCTTCTACATCAGTCAAGAAACAAGGGATGGAAGTTTTTAATGTGCAATTAATAAGAAAGAAGTATGCAAGCCGAAGGTATTCAAGGCAATATCAGAGAGTGCAATCAAAGGCAATTTAAACGGAGCCCTATCCTCCATTCTAGAGAATGTGTTAATAATGAATGACATTAGGTCTTGCTACATGTGTAAAATTGGAGAAATTGGTGATTACGAGATCAGGGAAGCTTATGACAGACTATGTGCCAATGGAGTGCTGAAGATGGAACATAAGGTTGTTGTCGATCAAGGGTTAGTGCATGCCCTAGATTTCCCGTAGAATTTTAAAGTGGAATGGATAAAGATTGTTTTTAGTCGAGTACATGACATGCATTTATGGCTAGAAGATGGACTAGTGAAGATTACAAAGGAGATGACACATCGAGTCACTAGATACCCTACAATTGAAGGGAAAAGAATGATGAAATGTGCAAGTAAAGAAGATATTCAAGCCAACACCCAAGCAGTTTGGAACAAACAAGGATGACAATTTCTGCCATAACTGATCCAAAAATTGACTTTGCTGTTAGAGTCATCTCGCACAAGTTTTATCAATCTACTCGATTGGAACAACATCCCCTATATGGCAGTGGACTAGGCATGGAAGATAATCAAGAAAGGACACACATATGACCTTGCCGAGCTCCAGCTGACTCAACTTGCCAAGAATTTGAACTCCATCTGGACTGTAAAGAATTCTATGTGTAAGTTTGGTTCCTTACTGATTTGTTTTTTCTTTTATGTAAAGAAGTGTTTTCCTACATGGAGGAAGGTGGGTGGTGGGTGTTAAATGGGATAAGAAGAGACCCATCACTGTTCAAATCAATGAATTTGTAAATCAGATTGAGATAACTTTAATGGAATAATGGACAACTATTTTATTGAGTTTAAGAAGCAGATGAGAAAGAGGACTAGAATCCCTGTGTCTTTGATTGAAAAATACAATAAGGATATATGTTTTCTGGTAGACACAGATTTTACTTATGCATAGGTAGTCCTACCTAGGGTTTCATGGTTAATTCCATTACCCTATGAACTAAATATAGATGAAGCTACTACTGCAATTACAACCTGCTTAGCTAAAGAAATTGATAGTAAAGCACCATACTTTGGAACCTTTGATGAAGCTAAATCCAAGATCTCTTTGGGATTAATGGATACCACCACAAAGAGGAAAAGAAAGAAGATAGTGAAGAATTTGGAGAAATATGTCAAAGAATCTGACAAGGATGCACCACTAGAGTTGACCTAAGGATTGGGAGAAGATGAACTGAGTGAAACTAGTAATAGTGAAGAAGAAGAAGAGAAAGAATAGAAACTAGTGATTGCCGAGCCTCCAGCTAAGAAAGAATTTTAAAAACCTAAAGTGTCATCGACACTAGTACTTAGGCCCAGAACAAGGAAAGCTACTACCGAGACTCCTAAGATGCCCCCTGCATCTGTTAAATGAAAACCTGCACTACCTAAGGTAGTTCCAAATAAGGTTACAAAGAGGCCTAGAAGGAAACTTGTTTTAGAACAAGATGATGATGAAGAAACGGAGAGTGGCGAAGAAGTAAAGAGGAAGGTTACAAAATAGGGTACTCCACTCACTATTGATGAAATATGTAATAAGATTACTAGCTCTGCAGTAGTGGATGAGCTGAAAGGATTAAAATTTGGGAACATGAGCATTGAAGACAAAGAAAAAGTGGAAGATGCTATTCTTGAAATGTTGTACATTTTCAAGATGCTACCAATTCAAATAGAAAATAGAATTCCCAAGGAATTAAGCAACATGGTTGCATAGAAATGGGAATATGCTGTGCAAACTGAAAAGGAAATAAGGGAGAGCACTTTAGCTCAAGTTGAGTCTTGTCTCACCCCTGCCAACATCAAACAGATAATTGAACAATATAGAGCTAAGTTTGATCCAAAAACTTAGAGCTTATCTAATTCTTCAACACAAGGTTGAGGATGTTGTGCAAGAAAGTCTCAACATCTAGAAAATACTGTTTGGATTGCTATGTGACAAGGATGAAGAAAAGGGTGCTAGTACTTCAAAAGTTGCTGAACCTGAAATAAAATAGAATAAAATGGAGACTAGAACTCCTAAGGAAGTGGAAGATCTAGACAAATCAGAGGTTCACATTGTTGACATAACCGAGGAGAGCCCCATCAAGAATTCAATTTTGATTGAGGCTGATTTAAAGACTATGAAAACAAATGATATATCCTTTCCAGGTAGTAACACAATACTTTTACAAGTCAAGGATTATCCAACAATTACTAGCACACAATCTGTTGATATGAGTCCTACCAAACCTGAAGTTGAAACTATTGACAAGTTAGTCGGTACAAGCCTTACTGAGAAACCCATAAAGTCAGTACTAGTAACTAAATCTACATCTGCTAAGGAAGAGGAAAAAGCAGAAAATCTTGAAGGCAAAATCCAGAGTCCTCCTATGGAAGATAACAGAAAAGAAGAACAAGGAGATAAGTTAGATGGACAAGATGTTAGTCCTCATGCTGAGGATAAGGGTAAAGGAGAAATAGATATAAAAGGAAAATCTATTGAGGTGCGGAGAGCCTAAGGAGCAAGAGGCAATACAAGCTCTTGTAGAGATGCCGAGTGGAAGCAACCCACCGAGAACACAGAAGGAGAAAACTGAGGTAACAATTGATAAGGTCATTGTTATTCCTAAATAGGATACCGATAACCTATCTTATGGGAAAATGCAAAATACTGAAGGATTTTCTAACAAGGAAAAGCAGGCAAGCAGAACTCCGAAGGGAACATCAGAAAAAATAGGTCCTATATGAAATAAAAAATATATTTAATGAAGTTTATGAATTATTAGATGTGAATAGTTCCACCCCCATATTGGAACACACTTTTACACATTGTTCAAAAAGTAAATAATGAAGCTAGCAGTGCAATTGATAAGTTATTTGAGTGGTCATAATGAAAGTTTGAGACCAAAATGCTAGAGAAGGTATCTGCTGAAATAGCAGCGAAACAGGTCGAGCTGTCTACTTTGGTAAATGAGACTAAAGAGGTAGTTGTGAATGGATAGTCCCTGTTGCCAAATTCTGTAATGTTGAACTATTCACTGATGAGAATCAACGACTGGTTGACACACTGAAACAAGAACTTAAGGCTACCAGTCAGTCTCTAAGCTTGGATGTAGACACAAGTGCCAAACATTATGCCAAAATCCTGCATACCCAAGGTAAGTTAGTCGAGCTGGTGGCTAATGATGGCAAGATTTGATCTCGACTACTTTCTATGCAAACTATTTTGACACCTCATCTGGAGGCCATACAGAGAAAGTTAGTCAAGGCTAAGGAATTAACTCATAGGAATCCAAATTTGTCCACAATCGAGAGCTTAGTTAGTCTAACTGCTGAGCTAGAAGTGCAGACATAAGTTCTAAATCTTGCTATATCAGCGTGGGAAACTACCCTACACATGGTCATGGTGCTGCATAGACCATTTCTGGAGAAATTTTGGGAACTCCCTACTAATGAAGAGATTTGTCATGTCAAAAACAAGAGGGAATCATCATGACATGATTAAGGATAGGTAACACAATTTTGAATGTATATACATCTCAGGGGGAGTATTAGGCTAGTACAACATACTTTTTTAATTATAAGTACAAATGTCATGACAAAGTGTTTTTGCCACTAATGTCAAAGGGGGAGATTGTAGATCTCTATAGTTTTGTTGACCATTAGTGCTTCACACTTAGTCATATATCTAGGCAATGATGGTCAGTCATCACTGCGACCGAGTCATTTTGTAAAGGCCGAGTTATGTATTGTATACTTTACTGAGCAGTAGTACTACCGAGTAAAGTCATGGTCACTACATGTTTGTATTATGCCGAGTATAGTTTTTGCCGAATTACATATGCAATGATTACCGAGTGACCTGAGAGTTCAACAGATGTCAAGTACAGTGAATACTGAGTACCAGGAATAACATTTGC
>BSBK01001175.1:152500-492500 GCA_027943335.1 Chamaecyparis obtusa | reverse complement strand
ACACTAAGATTGGCAGTTCTTCATTCTCTGCCCCACCGGTCACTGAGAGTCAGTTGCATATACCTGTAGTATGTTTTTCATTCATTAATTTTAAGTGTTTATATCTTACTAATTCATGTACAACTTTGATTCATACTTATTTTTTTTTCAATTGTAGGCTTTTTGATTGTCTCATGCTGCACAAGAACATTTACGTCCTGACTCATCAGTGACATTAACTACGTGTCACACATAGGTAATGTACATATTTTTATTCCATAAATTTATAGTCAAGTTATATACTTTATAATTTATGTATATACTATAAGTTTGATTCATGCTTTATATATGTTGTTCAGGTCGACACCACCATGAGTCTTCGCATGGCTACATGATTAAGCCAAATGTAGCCATCGACATTATCCTTTGAGGTCATGATTAAAAGTAAATTTTCAATGTCCATTTTGTATCTAGATATTTTACACTTGAATTATTAAAATTTTGTATTGTTTGTTTTTACAGGACTTGATTGCATCCACTTTTGATGTTGCTGAGAGAGGACCTCCATGTCCCACTTAGGGCATTACTAAGCATAGACACATGGTAAAATTTTAAATGTTCAAATTAATATTAACATTACAGTATCTAGATCTTTTATACCTAAATTATTAAAATTTTGTAATGTTTGTTTTTATAGGACTTGAGAGCATCCACTTCTGATGTAGCTGAGAGAGGACCTTCATGTCCCACTGAGGGCATTATTGAGCATGGACGCATGGTAAAATATTAAATGTTCAAATTTATATTAATTATTTTTAAGTGAATTTTTTAATAGTCTTTTGATGAGATCTTTTAAAAATTTACAGGAGGATGAGGGCACTTAGGAGAAGACACAACATGATGGTGCATCGCAGTCCTCTTCACGTGGAGTGAAGAGGACTGCAGATTAGCTAGATGACTAGAGTTAGATTATACTTGTCACATACATTATTTTCACTTTTATACGATGGACATTTTATGATGGCATGTGTTATTTTATGTTATGTTATTTATTTTAAATTCATGGACTTTTAATCCTATTTCATGATTTTTTCAAATAGGGGTTTGAATGTAGATATATGAGCTTATGTAATATGATCATTTAATATCAATTGTAGTTAAATATCAATTACATAAAAAATCCATCTATCTAACAATGAGATCTATTAATTCATGTGTAATTGACAAGAGCAATATAGATGTTACAAGTAATATTGACTTTGATTAACTATAAAAAAACCATCTATCTAATGATGAGATCTATTAATTCATGTAATTGATAAGAACAATATCAATGTTACAAGTAATATTGAATTTTATTAACTATAAAAAACCATCTATCTAACAATAAGATCTATTAATTTGAACAATGAATATGGATGCACAAATAAATCTATCATAATCTAATAGTGAACATAATCTGACCAATGTGCATAGTTTAATATTTAGAACAAAATTAGGTGAATACAACTATGAATTTAACTTAAATATTTACATTTTTTTGGATGAATAAAAGTGAGTTCATGAACTATTTACAAAACCAAAATGGAAAAAATATAAGTGTGTATTGAACTGCATAAATAGTTCATGTCTATGTTCTTCCAAACATCCTGCATCATAAAAATAAATGTTGAAATGTTAGAAAATACATGTATTTAAATGTAAAGTTCATTTAAATTCAATTTTAATTTATTTCAAATCTATCTCTAAATTATAATTTATATGACACTTGAAAGAAGACATAGATATTTATATAGAAAAATATATAAAAATAAGACAAATTGAACAAAAACTTACATGTATAAATTTGATTCAACCTAATCTACCATCAACATCCTCTCTTTTATGCAATGTGTCTATGATTGCCTCATGCTCTTCCATTGAAAGTTTCCATAATATTTTATTGGCAGGTCTCCCTTTGTATCTTTCCAATTTGATATTTGTTGCCACTACCAAATGGGAATAGTGCATAATCTTCTTTTCTGATTGGTAGTCTTCAAAAGCTAGTAAACCATTCCTTCTTGTTAGGTATTTACATAGCCATGTACCAACTACCACAACAAACCCAATTGGATATTGAAAACCATCATCATCTATTTGATGGCATATCAACTTTTTCTTAGGTTCTACACATTGAGCTAACCAATAAGTTCTCTCTGCTCTTCATTATCCTCAAGTGCAACAACATCACACACATGTCCTGCAAAACAAAATTAAGTACATACACAAATAAAACTTGTTTAAAGATTTATAATTCAAATATAATCATAAATTCTACATGAAATATAATGTAACTAATATAATTTAAATTTTTACAATAAATTGAATTAAATTACCAGGTTGTATGAGGTCTAGAACATGATCATAATCTTTTGATGCAAAGGCATGATCTAGGTCTTCATTTATTATATCATCTTGATCTTGTGTCTCACTAGGTGTTAAGGATTTTTGTTTCCATTCTTCAACCTATTCCGTATTCTCGCATTCTTCCCATTCACATGCAACACAAAATTGACAAAAACATGCAAGTTCCCTAGTCCATATAGTCCTAGTGTTAGAATTAGAACTCCTAAATGAATGCCATTTAGCTGATCCCCTAATTGTATCACAATCATATCTTGAAAGGATATTCTTCTCTTCAACTAGCAAGAAAAAATGTCTGATTGTAGAATTAAGACTTGATCATGTAGACAAACTTATTTTACACTATTCAACAATTGCACGTGCATCTTAAAATTTTTAATTTTCCTCAAATTTGTGTTTCTCTCTACAAAGGGCTCTCTTAACACATGCACTAGCACCATCATGTTCTCCCTTCCTATGTCAAGCCTCAAAAAAACTCTAGATATGTTGGATATTTATTTTCTTATGTGTCCTACTCAACCAATAAAACATTCTAGCATTCTTGAATTGCCCTGTGCAATTATCTGACCATATTAGATGTGTTATGTGAATTTCTCTCTCCCTTAAATTTTCATAAAAGGTCTTAAAGTAATAGTAGACAAACTCTGATGAGTGTAATTTATTATCACTCATATAGAAATAGTACTCTCTCAATATTTTTTGATCCTCTTCTATACTATCAGGTGCATGTCTATAGACAATTTGAACAAAAATTGTTACTTACACTGAATTATAATATTGTAGTTGGATCTCATCTTGTGGTGCAAGCGTTTAGTTCTCTACAAAGTCAACAACTGAAAGTATACTACCAATTGGAAATCTATTCTTGCACATGTGAAATTGTCCATCAAGCCATCTAGAATTTTGAGAGTGTTTCACATATTTAGGTACGACCTCACTCTTGAATTCATTCATAAAAATATGAACACTAAGTTTTTCAATTATTAGATCTCACCATTTTCCAACCTTTCCATCCTTCAATGGATACTCAACGGTTTTAAATCTTTGTAAATCAACTAATTTTTGTCCAAAATCAATTGAAATATTTTCATGCAAACATTCATCTAATACTATAAGATTGCCACATACATCACATACACCAGAAACACATGCATTCAAAAGTAATTTATCATTAGGTGGGTTACAAAACAAACTTGATATAAACTCCTTTATAGTTTGGGGTGGTATATTTATACCGCATTCCTATAACATTTCATTAGTATGCATGGTAGAACGTATAGATACAAAAATATCATAATGATAATGAAATTGATTATGAGTTTTGCAAAAATAGGTGATTCTTTCCTTGTTAATCCTTACATACCATGGTTTACATTTTTCAAAAGATCTTTGACTAATACTAATAGTTAACACCTTATCATTTACAAATTTTTTATACAATTCAGTTTAAGTCATATCCAAAAGGTATTTGCGATGTGGATCACAAAATTTTAAACTGACTCTTAATTCAAGAACATCTCTAGCATTAGGGGATACTCTTATATTATCGTGCCAAAATTTTTCAATCAAATTTTTGACTTCACTAGTAAGTTTCATGTCAGACCTTGGGAGTTTGCCACTAAAGGTCCATAAATGGTTTGCGGAATCACTTTCAAAGTTAACTCTTCTCTTTACAACTCTTGTTAAAGTTTTACGATGAATATTAAGATATCCACTTATGTTTGAAATCATTCTTTTATCAGTAGTAGTTTTGTTTACTAAAATTGTTGTTATTGCTTGTCGTGTCACATTACTATCTTTAGAATGAATTTTCTTTCCAATTGTTTCAAAGGCACTAGAGCCAATTGATACAAATTGTTTTAGAGACTCATCCTTCTTCTTGTATTTCACATAAATGCCTAACCTCTTCATCACTTTTTTCATTTTAGACATTTTAATTAATTGTAACATTAGTTGACATTGAAACCCAAATTTCTTATTATAAAAAATTGTCTAAACAATCTGGTCACGTATGTCCTAATCTTTCTCCATCAAACCAAACCACGTAGATTGTCTAGCACATCACTTTTTATTTGAAAATTTTCATTCATTTCATTATCATTCAAAGGAGTTTCTTTCTCAATCAGTATTTCTATGTCTACATCCACATTGTTGATTTCAATTTGAATTGGTGTTTGATTTTCACTTTCAATCAGGGTTTGACTTTCAATTCCTTTATCATTATGATTAACATTAATAATTTGTGGAATTTGATGTGCAATTAAATTTATTACTCTATTTTCAGGAATAAAATTTAAATCATTTATATTTTAACCCGCTTCTAGCAAATGATGAACTTCTTTATCAGAATAAGTTACATTTGGTTGTGAAGACATACCTGTATCCAATACTAGATTATAAGATGCACCTAAATTTTATTCTTCAACCTCTGCATCCATCATGGTGTCTTCTTGTTCTACTCTTCTAAAATAATTGTTAAACTCGATGCTCCAACATTATTTAGTTTTTGAATTCTTTCTATTATTTCCCATTGTCATTTTTTCTCCTCTCTATTTGCTACAACCTTTGCAGTTGTTAGAACTTTCCTTATCCTCTTTCTATGTTTCTTTGATCCCATGTTTGCACTAAAATTTGAATTCAAATGATTCTCTTCATGTCATATCCAAAACAAGACAAAAAAAGAGAATGTTGATCAAAATATTCTATTTGCAGTACACATCATTAGAAAAATGATTGAATACTCGTCAATCATTGAGATCAGGCCCACAGTCCTATTTTTTGGCTACAATGACTCTTTATAAAATGGGCACTTGTTATTTAAATGAAACGGGTGCCCATTTTTAAATTGGGCACCCGTTTCCTATTCAATGGTCCAAAGAAAAATGAGCACCCATTTTTTTGAATTTCACAAAATAGGTGCCCATTTTTTGAATTTAAAAAAATGGGTGCCCATTTTGTAAAACTATGAGTGGGAACCGTACCTGCTACCTTGGTGTTTGGTTTAGGACAAGCTTGGTGGGACCAAGCCTATGCTTGGCCCTGCAAAAATATGGCTAAGGCATTACAATATAAAATTTTTGCCTTGCCATAATTTTTTGGACACCTTCTTGAATAAATTTTTCAATGAAATGAAAACCCATTTTAGTTATTATTTTTCAGATTATAAAAATATAACTTTTATAGTGATATGAGAAATTTTAATATTTTTACAATATTTATTAAGCCGATGTGGTACCTAAAATTGAAATACTAAGGCTAACTAAAATTTTAATAACTTTTTAAATTTTACATTTTTTTTTTGAAAAAATAAGTTATATGACATCAATCTACTTAGAATTTTCTTCAAATTATTTTTTTTTAAAAAAAAGTGAAGTTATAATTGAATTATGATGGTCATACACCAAAGGTTTCAAAAATGTACTTTATAGTCAATTAAAAATTAATAAAAAAATATTCAATAAAAAAAAAGATAAAATATTCTCATCAATCTTCAGTGTTTTAGGTAGCTTTCCCTAGAAGGATTGACAAAAATATATTTATTTACTTCAAAAAAGGGTGGTCGTACACGTGTGAGGTGTGGTCCTGAAACAAGCATTTTGAAAAAGTGTTTTTTTAATCATACCTACTAAAATTCAATTTATACCATGTGGGTATTAAAATAAATTACATATTTGAAAAGTAGACTCTGAGAAATAAATTTTATATTATTGAAGTTTTTCGAGATTCAATCTTTAAGTGCCTCAAATTTTGACATCAATTGATAGAAATTTAAAAAAATAGGGAAAACACTTCCACTTTTTGCCCAAAAGTGGGACTCACCTTCTTGTAGTGACCCATGATTTTCCTCTAATTCAATCCTACTTTGATTCCCCTCCCTGTTAGTAGTTGAGATCTTTTGGGTTTCCCAAATTGCATCCATTCTTCCTTTAGGAGTTTGGGGATCCTCCCTATTCTTATCCTGGGCTTCTACACAATTCTCCTTATTGTTTAACATTGACTCCCAAGGCCTATCAATATTTTGATTTTTAGTTGAGTCTGGGAACCCAATTATATCACCTCTACTGAGAAAATATTTGACCAATTATGGGCACCCTTAGTCTTTGTGTAATAGACTCTATGAATCCTTAACCCTCCCCCATTCTTGCTCCACAATTGATGCATGAGAGTCTTTCTTACTAGTTTTCATTCTTTCCACTTCACCTTGGTTTTCTCCATTCATCATCCCTCCTCTTCTTGAATGCATCTATAACGTTAATAACCAAACTACTACCTTCATATGCTTGACATTTCTTTGGATCACAATCCTCATCCCTAATAATCTTATCAACTGAGGTTCCCACTTTCATAAACTAATTGAGTGCCACATTTTTCCACTACTCTTCTTTTTGCATCTTATGAATACTTCTATCTATGATCCCAAAATCATTTAAACCTTCTAGAAGAGTAATCATTTCCTTTGAACCAACTTTTCCACCTGATTTTCAATCAAACTAGTATACAACTTTTCCTTGCAGATCCTAATCTCTATATTAACCCATTCTTCCATTCCTTACCTATAACCTTTATTTTATCCTAAATTAAATTATCATTTGATTTGAGCATTCCACCTTCTGAATCATTCATAACTTTACAAAGCCCCTATCCTTAGAATGGACATTGATGAAAAAATAAACAATGATCCATACCAATCTGATCAAACTCACCCATTTCGCTCTAGCACTTTGATGTAAAATGTCTTAGCTTATCTTGGAGACCTTGTACTCTTTTCTCATCATCTATTGCAATATTTTGAGATATTGAACCATATTTGGACATAATCTCTATATATTTAATTCATTTTTTGTTCGGGTCCTTCAAGAAAAAAGTCCTAACTATGTTTTTAGCATTATCAAAAGAGACTAGATCATATTTAAGAAAAATACCCAATTTATTTCCCATAATTTCCTTCAGATCTATATCTTTAAATTTTAGTAGCAATGGTAGTAACATTACCCAAATCGGGAAATACATATTGCGACATGATGTCACCTCAAAACAAGGATACCAATACTAGGTATACAAGATATGTCTTGTAATGTCCACCCTAGTACGTTGATATTTTGACTGATAGGATTATTACATTTAGTATGATGTAATTCTATGTTTTTTTATTTTGATTAGATGATGAGACATTTTGAGCATATTTTTGGACAATAAACTATTTTATGGAAGTAATAAATGATTTACATTATTGCATAACATGTTCATATATATGATTATATTGTTTATGAAAATGATTCATTCTTGTTTTACATTATGGAGTTATGATTATTTTTGGAGCTAACTGAACTAATCCAATTATGCTTTAATATTGCTACTGTCTGATGTGCTTGTGTGATGAGGAGGGGCAGTCCTAGTCACTTCCACAGGAGATCCACATGATGTTGCACTCTCCCTCCTTGTCTTCCATTATTTTGTATGTATATGTTGGTGTATATGTTCTCTCAACTTGATGATGCAGGATGCATGTACCAGGCATTGACTTTACCTGGCTACACAAGTTTGAGCATGCCTTCAAATCCTCAAACATTATTGTGTGGAGATATTTCCAAGATACTCTAAGGCCCCATTTGTTTGTAGAATTGGAATTTGATTCAAAACCTAATTATCTCAAAATAAGGTTTTGAAATTCCAGTTTTGTGTATTCAGAAGATAGTTTAGACCATTTGGTTGATGCGCAAGATGAGTGAGGCAATCCATTTTCTACGTTTGATTGCCAATTTCAAAATTAGAATTGGAACTGAGAAATTCCTATTTTTGTATTTGATTTTACACTTTTAAATTAAAAATAGAATTACATATATTTTACAGATCAGATTTTTAGAGTTTTCAAAACCTTTCTTAATTAAGGATCAATCTGTTCAATGAGGAGAATAAATTCCTCTTGAATTAATGGCGTACCAAAATTTATATTCCTATGATAAATATAGAATTATAAATCAAAGACTGAGATTTGATTCAAGTTTGGCCTATTCAGAAATGCTGGAAAGACAACAGAATGATGTATGAATCAATTCTATGGATGCCATGTTTTTTTAAACATCCCATCCATATCCACCCGAGTTTTTTTGTTCACATCCAACAGAACGGCTACTATTCCTATCTTAATCATACCATTGGTTTTTAGTTTTTCATTCCCGAGATTCTCTGGTACTTCTCATCCAAAGCAATAGTATAGTTCTATTTGGTAGACACATGGAAAACATGGTAGTATGAGTAAATGCATGAGGCATTATCTTTCCCTTGATTCCTTTGAAAGGAGTCATGAAGTGGGCGATCAACAACATTTCATTGGTGCTTTCATGGCTGCTATGTAATTCAAAATCAATGAATGGGGAAGAGAGCAATGACTCAGAGATGTTTATGCAATGAAATTTCACAAAAAATGGACCTGACCGGACAGTTAAATGGGGTTCACAATTTTTTAAAACCTGGATTTGATTTCAAATTCCACCTATTGGGCGGGAAGATGGTGCCGCCCATTTTGGTGGTATATTTAGGTTTTGGTGGTATAACCAGATTTTGAAAATTAGTGTTCCAAACAGTGGATTCAGGTCAAAACCTGATTATCCACTTCCAATTCTAGTCATCTTCCGGCAAACAAACGGGGCCTAAAGGAACCCAAGTGTTGACTTAGGTTCTAGTTTAGGAAGTCACCTTAGTTGGGGGTTTGAGTAGTATTATGATTTTGTTGATTTTGAGATTTATGTTTTAGAGTATGTTTTCATTATTTCTTTACATATTTAAAGTATTATGCTTCTCTTTCTTTTTAAATGTTAAATTGGATTCCTTAGATTGTGTATTATATATATGTGTAGGTATATATGGGTGCACACATATATCCTTATATATATATAAATATGTATAGAAATGTGTTTTTGTATGTATGGATGTATTTTTATGCTTGTAAAATAAATAATATAATTATTAAATAAAAATATAACAAATAAGAGTAATAAAACCTCCCGCAATGTCGTCTCCCACAGGTGCTGTGCACCTTGGCTCTCTGCCTATGACTTCTATTCCTAGGGCTCCTACTGAGCCTTCCACAGGTTGCTCAGCTTCCTTAGTTGCAGATGCCCTGCTTCAAAAGGGTAATAACAATAAAAAACCTTTATCTCTCATGCCAGATGTGCATCCTGGCGCTCTGCCTGCAGCTGCAGTGCCTAATGTTGGTTGCTTAGGCTCCAGACGCTTTGCCCCTGGTTCCTGCTATCGTGAGTCCTTCCCTGGCTATTCCCTTGTCATCTCTGATGGGTGAGGGTTTGGGTTTGAAGGGGCCTCCTCCTTCCCACCCAAAACATTTTCAAAATTCGGTGTCCGGTGACCAGGTCTTCGTTGCTACTTCAGTTCAGGGGCCTGTTCCTGTGGGTGTGTCTCTGGTTCCTGCAAATGTCCATAAATCCTCTAGGCCTATTGATGCCTCTGCTCATGGCATGAAGGGTTCTTATGCCAAAGTTGTTTCATTAGCTCATTCATGGGTTGGGGGTTTCTCCCATGGGGTGCCTTCTTTTGTGCCGATTTCTTCCTCTGGAGCCCTCTCCGTCCAACTCTCTGCTGTTGCTGTTGGAGAGCTAGAGTCCTAATCTAAGATCCTCATGGGTCTAGCTCTTATCTGCTAATTTCAGGGGTTTTGGCCATCGCTGTCCCAACTCCATGATTGGATCTCCCGTAAATGGGAACCAATACTCTCAGATAATGTTCATATCATCCCCTTAGCCAAAGGATTTTTCATTGCTAAATTTGATTGTGCTGAGGATAGAAATAAAATTTTATGTGAAAAATTCTTTTCTTGGGAGGAGGATAAATTTTTGCTAATGTTAAAACCATGGCACCCGGATTTTGATCCTTCTTCTGAAGTTTTCAACAATATGCCGATTTGGGTAAAGCTTCCCAATCTTCCTCTTCATCTTTGGCAAGGTGCTGTCCTTGAGGAGGTGGGGGAGGCTCTCGGGGAGTTTTTGATTATTGATAAGAATACTTCTAATATGTTTCATTCTACCTATGCCCACATTCTGGTAGATATTGATATTTCACAGGGTCTTCTTGTTGAAATTAATATTCAATCTTCTAAAGGCTCATGGTTGCAACAATTGGATTACAAGGATATCCCTTTTAGATGTAGAAAATGTTTTAATACTGGTCATCATGCTTCAAAATGTGGTTTTGACTTCAAAGCGAAGCTAGGCCCCAAATCTTGGTGGAAGGATGCCTCTACTAAACATTATACTATTCTCAAAAGCTCTCTTGAGCCTTCATTGGTTTCAGATATTCCTAAGTCCCCTACTGGTGGCTCTGTGGATGATGTTCCTGCCAGCCCTATTGTGCCTTTGCAAGGCTCTATTTCTTCTCCTACTGGTGTTTCAGTGGTTCCTGCCAGCACTGCTGGTGGATCAATGGATGTTGTTCCTGCCAACTTTGTTGGTGGATTAGTGGTTGTTGCTCCAGCCAGCCCTGCTGGTGTGGTTTCTGGCTCTTTCACTTCTCTTGCTGGAAGTCTAGCAAGCCTTGTTCCTAAGTTTGTTTTTCCTTCCACACCTACTAGAATGATTTCTTTTGCTGGTTATGATGCTACTGCCTCTCTTGCTAGGCACTCTTTAGATCCTCTGCTGGAGGCTATTTCTTTGGATTCAGTTTGCTGGCAGAAGAAGGCTGCGATTGTCGAAGATGGATGGATTACTGTCAAAGGAAAAAATTCAAAGAAATCCTCTTCTTCTTTTGACATGACCCTTCGATCTCATAAAAAGGGGATTTAGGCTTGGCTCTTTGGATTTTTTGGTCTTTGTGTCCCTCTTTTTGGTTGGACTGTTTTGTCATGAGTGCTAGTAATGATTTATCTTTTGTGTACTCTTACGGTGTCCGGTCCTTTTCTTTCAGTTGGACTATTGTTTATGTGGATCTTCATTAGATTTATCTTTCGGCCTAGGATTGTAAAGGGTTTCGGGGTCCCTTCAAAACCTATTTTTACCTTATTCAAAAACAAATAAGAGTAATAAATCACTTATTAGTAAAACTAGCTTACCTAGGAGTTTTGAACCTGATACCTCCTAGGAGTTAGGCTAGTTAGTTTCCATTTGGGCTATGTCAGTTATTTGGGAATTCTTTCACCTCTAACATAGTTATTGTCTTGAGAGGTAAAATAAGTTAATAAAAAATAAAACATTTAATTAAGCTTACGTGAGTTGTTTAATTATTTGGAACCAACTATAGTAGTTGGAGTAGTTTCTTCCTGTAAAGAAACTCCTCCAACCATATGTGTGGCTATTAATATTTGGAGGAATTGATAATTTGGGGATTAGGAGAAAATTGATAGATTTGGGGTTTTAGGAAGAAATATTGATAGATTGTTCATAGAAGAAATTTTGGAATAAAGACTTAGTTTGGGGTTGGGGAGATTCTCAGAGAAGGAAGGAGGTTCTTGGTATCATAAGGAATTAGAGATATTTCCTAGAAGGATATTCATCACCCAAAGCTTGGAAGAAGGTGTTGAGGATTGCTCAACTTTGCAAGGGATTTCTCTGTAGGACTCTAGGTAGGATCTGGAACCAAGGAAAATAACATGAATTTATATAAATATATATATGTGTGTGTGTTTTTAAATATATGTAATATTAATTTATCTACAAAGTGTCTATTGTTTAAATAATTTATTGATTAGGAAATGATGTTGGAAAATGTTTAGTGTTATTCGGGAAGAATGGTGAAATATTGATAGAATAACTCTTTTAAAATTCTTCCTAGGAGGTTTATTGTTGTCATTATGGATGTTATAGAGTGTGTTCCTCTATATAAATATGGTTTAGGGAAGTTTATGGAGTATTAGAGATGTTTAGGATGGATTAGAAGGATCTATAAATGGTTTTCCCTTCTTATTCTTTATGCAGATTTTTGTAATGAATTCTTAAATAGTTTTGGTTTTTATTTTATTGGGGATATTATCTGAGTTGGAGAGGGGTTATGGATGTGGTACTAAGAGACCTTAACCAGGTCCATCTTATAAAAATTTCCCCAAACACTCTCCATACTTGAGTTTGTTCGTAATTTCAATTCAGGATAAATCTGGGAACTTTTGAGTCAGTTCTCATACGAGTAAACAAGTTTGATCCTATTTACTCATACTAGCCTATGTGAGTAATCTTACTACCCTATGGGTGTACTCATAACAGCCTTTGGGAATACTTGTATTGGAATTTGAGGTTATGGGATTCAGTTTGATCACCCTATGGCTTGAGGTTCAGTCTGTATCTTTTGGATTTTGATCCTGATCTCTGCTTGCATCATTTCACCTCTTTGAATGTTCAAAATAATGCATGAGGTTAATAAAAAAGTTTTACTTAAGGTGTCTTGTTTGTGACATCCTTGTTATTATTCTTATTATGCATATGGTTAAGGTTAGGACTCATCTTGAGGGTCTGTGTACACATGAGAGTTTCCTAAACTTATGAATTAGAACATTCAAAGTATTTCCTTATTTTTTTGGCACGTGTTAGGGTAGGGGACTAGGTACCCTAGGTAAGTGGCTCACCATAGGTTTTGGGACCCAAATTGGTTACTTGGGGATCCTATGGGTGAGTTTGTAATCAAGTGATAACCATAAAATTAACTTGGGAGGGGAGTTTCAAAAGATAATGAAAGACATTTAATGTTAAAGTCCACGTAGACCTATTGGAGTACCGGGACCATGGGTAACTTCCAGGGTGGATCCTTAACATAAAAATGGGATTGAGGTTACATGGTTTCTAGGGTGGATCCTAATAAATAGACTATGTGATGACACTCACCTAGATGGTATACTAGAACCTTGACCTTTGTGTTATTGTATGGTAATATTTTGTTGTTTATGCACTCTTTGTTTTAGTATTTGAGTGAATGATTCTTTTGCCTTATATTTCCTTAGGCTTTGTGAGTACCTTGGTTCAATGTCCTAGCATGAGGAGTGGAACTTCACAAGTTCCACATGGTTGGGTGGAAAATCTCTTTTGAGGTACCATTCATGGTTTGTGTCTTGGCTTAGATTTAGTTTTATACAATGATGAAGACTTCCTTTATTATATCATGTACCTCTATCTTTTGTATTCAAGATGTAAAAGATCTATTGTAATCCCTTGGGAAATTTGATGTATTTATATTTGAAGAAAGAAGCAATGTTATTTGGGATGGGTAGTTTTAGGAACATCAAAGGGAATACATATTTGAAAATCAAAAAGTTGTAATAAAGGAATGTAATTATGTACCTTCTACCCTATCTCTCTTTGAATCTTGGAATGAAAATTGAAAAGTAAGGATTTCTAAATTGTAAAGATTATTTATGTTTTGGAAGTACAAATTAATTATGTGTAGATAAGGTTAATGGGAAAAGAAATGAAAGAGGGAATGATAAATGTATTTAGGTTATGAAAGAAGTAATATGTTATTTATTCTTATCTCTTTTCTAAAATCAAAATATTTTGTGAGGTAGGAAAGGAAATGAATTCATTAAGTTAGTTAATTGAATCAATGGTTTTAATGTTGGTAACAATAAATAAGGGAATCTTTAAGGACACGTTCATATTCATGATTATCAAAGTAGTTCTTAGTAATGTGTAAAAAAAAAAGTTTAGTTTCTTTTCTTTGTACTTAGACATGTTTTTTTTGGGTTCCCTGGTGGGGACATTACATTTGGTATCAAAGCCTTGGTTGCTACACCCGGAGCTCTAGGGTCTATTTGTGTTTAACTTAGCCACTTCTTCTCATTGAATAAAACCAACTGGTTATGTATACTTATGTTGTATCATTCATCTAGGATGCCTCCCATCACCCATGGAAGAGCTAAGGAAAGAGTCCATGATTCTTCCTCTAGATCTCAAAAAGAGAGTGCCCATGGGGAATATGAGGGAGAATAGAATTAGGGTAACCATAGGAATGAAAATCAGAGTAATGACTTCAAAGGGGCTCAAATGAGACTACTTAAGCAACTGTATCTGATAAAAACCTACCTGTTAAGAGCAAGTTCAAACATGCAAATGTTAGCAATAAAGAGCATATTCAATCTAATCTAACATGTTCATAAACTTGTAAAAACAAGAGTTTTCACCATAACCTTGGATGAGCATGAAGCAAGTGCACCCTAGACTTGCTTGATTTAAGCTCTTGAAGAGGTGTGGGTGTGCTCTCCCAACACAAGTAAATTAATCCCACTATGAATGCAAGATAAAATGAAGATTGAAATAATCAAGGAGAAGCTGTGGAAGCAACCCTCAAGCACTCAATGCAAGAAGCCAAAGAAGCTCAAGGAGGACCTATGAAAGAAACCATCAAGCTTAATGTCATGCAACTAATCATGATGAAGCTAAAACATGAAGTAAAATAAATCTACAATGGAGATTTAACAACTACCAAATTGTTAGATAAAAACACTAAAAATGCAAGAAGCTCTAAAATTATACTAGCATGATAACTCTAATGCAAAAATGATATATGATTTTCTTGAGGCAAGGGTACTGTTTATAGGATCTTGGAGGACTGGGGTGAGGTGACATCTATGTGGAATCCACATATGTGCCACCAAAGAGACACATAAGCCATGCAAAGTCCAAGACTTTCTCACACATGTGTGAGAAACTTGGGATGTGAGAGGTCAATGTGTACTCCAAGTACATGTGTAAGTGTGTGTAAGAGATGTGTAAGAGAAAAAGTCCATTTTTATGTTTTTATAATGTGTAAGAGGTGTCACCAAGGTTGTAAGAAATCTTGTTTAGGATTTTGTAGACTTTTTTGAAAAGACAATTTTTGGAAATTTTCTCACACGTGTGTGAGCAAATAATTAGGACTAATGGATGTAGGAATTCAAAAATTATCCTAATTAACCTTAGTTAATTAGTAAGTAGACCTATTAGATAGAAAGTGATGCGTGTAGGATAACATCTAGGTTAGATTTAAGATTAAATTAAATAAAATTTAATTTAATCATGGTTTAGTAGAATTAAAGCATGTGGGGGAATAAATAAATTAAAAATTTATTTAAAAGGGGAATATGGAGGAACATGTATTAAATTAAATTTAATACATTAAGAGGGGTAGTATTTAAATTTAACTCAAATACTATAGTTAGTGAATTTATTTAATTAAATAAATAGATGAATTTAATAAATATAATTAATTAATTAAAAATTAACTATAATGTTATTTGGGGTCATTAATTAAATTAAATTAAATTGATGTTAAATGGATGAATTTAGGTGTCTACAACAACAAATTTTACAAAGGCTGGACACCATTGAAAACAGAGTGAACCATGGGGAAGCAAACCATTCTCACCATCATGATAGAGAAAGTGATAGAATCCCTAAGAGAAGGAAAACTATAGCACAAATTGAAGACAATGATCCTCTCACATGAGGGATTTACTTAAAGTCAAGGTACCTCTGTTCTATGTTAATGAAGGGGGATCCTCAACAAAAACCTAGTTGTTTGACTGTGAGAGATATTTTTCCTGCATCCCTTTAGTAGAAATGTGAAAGATAGATGTGCCATCATGAACTTGAGTAAATTTGCATCCACCTGGTGGTGTATGGAAGAGGAAAAGTTGCAGCTTAGTATTAACACTATTTCTTGGGAATTATTCTTAGAAAGTTTTAAAGACCAGTTTATGTTCGACCAATGGGGACAAGGTAGGGAAGAATATTTTCACCACCTTAAGCAAGAAAACATGACTGTTGAAGAATATTTGAGAAAATTTATGAACTTAAGCCCTTCTTAGGATACAAAGATGATGGCCCTATTCTTGTTCAATATTTCATAAGAGGTTTAAATGACCACAAGTATTAGGAGATGTGGTAGTCCTTGAACCCAAAAGTCTCTGAGATGCTATTACCAAGGCCTTTCTAGTTGAGAGAAAAATAAAGTTAGGATGGGGTGGTTATTCTGGTTGTCAAGCATTTAACACTAGATCAGGTTCTAAGGAGAACTATGATCAAGGGACTTCTAACTCCAAGAACCAACAATCATCCTTTAAAGGGGGACAAAATTTCCACAAAAAAGAGATTTTAGAATAATAACCAAGGAAATGGTAAGTTTCAGTACCCCCAAAACCACATTAATAATCAGACCTAGCAAAGGTTCACTCCTCAACCATCCTAGAATTCTTAGAATTTCAATAAAGGGGGTTACCAATAGTCCAACGCACCTGCTACAAAGAACTTTGTAAGGAACACATGGTGTTTTTCTCATAGACAACAAGGACACATTATAGTTCATTGTCCTTAGTGCACCAACTTCACCAATAATTAGAATTAGGCAGCTTCAGAACCAACTGTAGGAGATGCTAGCTGGTCCCATATGGTGTTTGCTATAGTTGAACATAGAAAAGCTAACCACTAGAGCATAGTCATTGAGACTACATGTTTGTTAAAGGGTAAACCTATTTCTATCTTATTTAATTTAGGAGAAATTGATTCCTTTATATCTCCATCGTTAGTAGAGAAGTGCGGGGTAGTAGCTAAAGGGTAGGGAGTTAAGTGGTAGGTAGAACTAGCCTCCATGGCTAAGATGACCACAAACTCGTGTGTTCAAAATTGTAACTTGGGATTAGGACCCTTCTCTACCAAGTTAGATCTTCGAGTGATTCCCCTTGGATCTTATGAAGTTGTCTTAGGGATGAATTGGTTAGAAGATCATGAGGTCAGATTAGAGTGCAAAAAGAAGACCATTCATTGCATAGTTGATTTGGGGGAGCATAAAACTATAGTTTGGATTCAACGTCCTATATCACTTCGGATGATATAAAACAATGCAACTCAAGAAACGCATGAGAAAGGGATGTCAAATCCTTGCAGTCTTAGTTAATGATCTTGTTGAAGGAGAGGGTAGAGAAATAATACTTGATCACCCTCTACTTCAAGAGTTTGTTGATGTCTATCCAACTGAAATCCCGGGGATTCCTCCCGAGAGAGATATTGATTTCCACCTAGATTTGGTGCTAGGTGCATAACCCATCTCCAATACTCTTTATCACATGACCACTCAGGAGCTAAGTGAGTTAAAAGTACATTTATAAGAACTTTTGGGAAAGGGATTTATAAGACCAAGTGTGTCACCCTGGGGAGCTCCAGTTATATTTGTGAAAAAGAAGGATGACTTTCTCAGGTTATGTATTGACTATCATCCTCTCAACAAGGTAACCATTAAGAATCGGTACCCTCTGCTGAGAATTGATCATTTGTTTGATCAAATGAAAGGGGAAAAAGTATTTTCTAAGATTGATCTTAAGTTAGGTTATCATCAGTTAAGGATTCACAAAGCCGACATTCACCAAACAACCTTCTGTACTTGGTATGGACATTATGAGTTTACTGTAGTACCTTTTAGTCCCACAAATGCACCTTCAGTATATATGAGCCTTATGAATGGGGTATTCAGGATTTTATTAGATAAAATTGTGATACTATTTTTGGATGATATATTTGTATACTCTAAATCAGTGGAAGAGCATGCATGACACCTTTGACAAGTGTTACAATGCCTTCGATAAAATTAGTTGTTTTCCAACTTGGAGAAGTGATAATTTTTCCAAATAGAAGTTAAGTAGCTTGGCTATGTTATCTCAGAGGAAGGCATAGAAGTTGAACCCTCAAAGATAAAAGCTATAATAGAATGGCCAACACCCACCAATGTCTTAGAAGTCCATAGTTTCATGGGTTTAGCTAGTTACTATAGGCACTTTGTTAAGGGATTCTCTAGATTATCTCATCCCATCACTTCCTTACAAAGGAAAGGAAAGAAGTTCATTTGAACTGAGAAATGCGTAGAATATTTTTAAATCTTACAAGAAAAGTTAACCAGTGCCCCAATTTCGGTTGTATTTGACCCGACAGAGAACTTTGTACTTTTCACTGACACCTCCTTAGAAGGCATAGGAGCATTGCTAATACTAGAAGGAAAGTTTATTTCTTATGAGTCTAGGAAAATTGAAGACCATGATCTTAAATACCCTATGCATGATTTGGAGTTAGAAACAGTAGTTCATTCCTTGAATCGATGGAGACACTTCTTGTTAGGGCACCAATTTGAATTGCACACAGATCACCAAAGTCTTCAATGAATTTGTACACAGCCGAATCTTAATGTTATGCAGTGTAGGTGGATGGAAATTTTATGTGAGTATGATTTTGAGGTTAGATATATTCAAGGAAAATAGAATGTGGTAGAGGATTCCTTAAGTAGAAGGAGACATGATCTATCCACACTCTCTCTTTCTAGTAAATTGAGAAGTCAGATTTTGTAAACACTCCCTTCAAATACTTGGTATCAAGAAGTAAGGGCAGAAATAGAACCAGGAAGGGCCTTAGAAGGAATATTCTTAGGTTATTCCTTAGAATCAGATGGGATATTAAGACAAGAAGGCCAAATTTATGTACCACTTTAAGGCAATCTTCAAAAGGTCATCATGATAGAAGCTCATCGTGCTCCTTATTCAACCCATCTAGGGGTTAAGAAAACACATTTAGACCTGTGAAAGATATAGTTTTAGTCAGGAGTGAGGAGAGATATAGAATATTTTGTGGCTAGGTGCCTAGAATGTCAGAGGGTCAAGGCTGAGAATCATTACCTAGTGGTCCTCCTTTAACCATACTTATTTATCGAATGGAAATGGGATACAATATCTATATATTTTATTGTAGGACTACGAGTCACTTATCAAAGACATGACACTATCATGGTCATGGTTGATAAGTTGACCAAGGTAGCACATTTTTCTCCTATGCAGTCATCCTATACTACCACCTTAGTAGCCAGGGTCTTCATGAAGGATATAGTCAAGTTACACGGTGTCCCTAGAAAGGTTATCTCAAACAAAGATCCCGTGTTCACTTTAGAGTTTTGGACCTTGTTGCAACATGCCTTAGGGACTCAACTGAACTTTAGTTCAACATATCATCTAGAGACTGATGGTTAGACGGAGCGGGTAAATCAAGTACTTGAAGATATGCTTAGAATGTATCTGATGGACATATAGACCCAATGGGAAGACTATTTGTACCTAGTGAAGTTTTCATACAACAATGTCTATCATAGTTCTATAGGAATGACACCTTTCCAGGACCTTTATGGTCATCCTTTCTATACACCTATGAGTTGGGATCACTTAGAGGAAAGAGTACTCCTTGGAATAGAAATGTTGCAGGATATGGAACAACACCTGTGCAAAGAATTAGAGAGCACCTTGTGACAACTCATAATAGACATAAAAAATATGCAGATGCTCATTGAGTTGACAAACAATTTTCTATTGGAGACAATCTATTTTCGAGAGTCCACCCATGTAAGAGCCCTATCCATTATGGAAAAGGTTCTAAGTTTCACCTTGGTTTCTGGGTCCATTTGAGATCCTAGAGAGGATAGGACTAGTTTCTTACTGAATTGCCCTACTGCCTAGCCTCACATGTATTCATGATGTTCATGTATCTATCCTTAGAGAGTATATTCTAGATTTGACTCACGCATTAGATTGGAACACTTTATAGGTAGAGGATGGGCAGCTGGTTTTTATGTATTCTCCAATAGTAGATTTTCACCCTCAGGGATCATAGCATAGAGAGGGTAAGGGTCCTATGGGATCCCAATGAGGAGGTCTCAGCCAAATGGGAGGATGCTAGCAGGATAAGAGCTGCATACCCATATTTATTTACAAAGGCTTTAAGGAGAAAGCCTAATTATAGGGGGAGAGGATGTAATGCCCGCCCTAGTACCTTGATATTTTGAATGACATGATTATTACATTTAGTATGACAGAATTCTATGTTTTATTATTTGATTAGATGATGACACATATTGAGCATATGTTTGGATAATAAACTATTTTATGGAAGTAATAAATGATTTATAGTATTGCATAACATGTTGTTCATATATATGATTATATTGTTTATGAAAATGATTCATTCTCATTTTACATTATGGAGTTATGATTATTTTTGGAGAAAACCATACTAATCCAATTATTCTTTGATATTGATATTGTCTGATGTGCTTGTGGTATGAGGAGAGGCATTGTAGTCACTTCCAAGGGAGATCCACACTATGTCACATTCTCCCTCATTGTCTACCACTATTTTCTATATATATGTTGGTGTATATGTTCTCTCAACTTGATGATGCATGATGCAAGTGTAATACCCCAAAAATGGGCTATAGGGTCATTAACCTCCTACATCTTCAAATTTGAATAAAATTGATACAAAAGTCCTAACCTAAGACACGTCTACACATTATCGAATCCTAATTGATTTTATCTCAAATTCTGCATTGGAGAATATTCCTAGCAATATTCCTATTTATCCTAATTATCTTTAATTTAATAATTATTTGGCAATAAATCCTATTTATCCTAAAGTTTGATTAATTGAATATTTTGAATATTTAATTAATTAGATTTAATACTGCCACTTAATTATTTAATTAAATTTAATTAAATTATTCCTAGATTGTATTATTTAATTTTGACAATAAATCAAAAATCTTATGACTAATTGATTAAATTCCTATTTAATTAATTAAAGTCAGTTGTCAATATTTAATAATATAGTTTTTGAATAAAGTTTGATTTAATAATTGATTAACCCATAAATCAATTATTTTAATTTAAAAAATCAGTTAAGTTGAGAATAAATCACTTTATTTTTAAATTAATTTATAATTAAATCATGCACAATCTGAAAAGCAGGAAACTAGAAATTAACAATCAATTTTAAAATTGAAACTCAACATCTGATGATGAGTTGAAATTTGATCTAAACTCTATTTTGAGTTAAACACTGCTTTTGCATGATTTTTGTGAGTTAATTATCTCTGATTTCTTGATAACTCAAAAATCAACTTGAGTTTATCAAGAGTGATTTATGGCTTTTCTCTTGCATCCTCAAAGCCCTAGATTTCTATAAAATCAAATCTTAGCTCTTCACAAAGGTCTGGCTGGCCAATCAAGACCTCGAAATTACATCCTCACTCTGGCGTATTGGTGACTGAAGAATCAATCTTTTGTGAATCAAGGCTATTGTGAGATTTTCATTTATTTTTTTGAGCATTCATAGTTTCATATCATAGATTTTTATATTCATTCATAGCATTTCTTAGATTAAATCTACATTCAAACTCAATTTCATACATTCTAGCTTAGATTCATACAGTTTCTCATATTATTGCATAGAAAATACAAAAATATAGATTAAATCTGCATTCATATAGTGTTTTATTCTTTGCATTCAAATCCTTCATTTAGGTGTTGCATTGTCACTGATCTTGATTTCAATATGAGAACATCATACTCGCACCTACTAGAAGGTAGTAAATCGCCTGGTTAGCATAGTTTCAATTACTTGCAGATTTTACTTTTTGCTAACCTCTAATATTTTACTGAAGTGTTGTGTCTACAGCTAGGTACAAAATTCACACACACATTTCTGGCACCCATTGTGAGGCCCTAAAATGGGTTTCCCTTCTATTCTATCAATCTTCTATCATTTCTCTATCAAAACTCCCCTGCTGCTACTTGTTCTGGTGTTTTTGAAGCAGTTTTTGAGGTTAAGGGTTTCAAGTTTTTTTTCAGATCTGGTATTCTTTGCAGGATGTTATTTTTTGCTTGCAAAAAATAATTTTTTTTTTAGCACTTTTTCTATCAAAACTATGATTTTTAATTTTTTGTCCATACTTTCGTACATCTCTACATAGATTCTCGTGTGAGATTTTTCATTGCACTGTGTGAAATTTTGCTGGTCTCAGCACTTCCTCACGTGAGATTTTATCTTTTGTTGTGCAAGATTGTACTTCCTCATGTGGGACCACATCCTGACTCGCGCAAGATTTTGCTTCAGAGACACAGGATTCGCATATTTGCACTTTCAGATTATTGATTTCTTGTCATGCCCAAAATTTACCTGGCAACACACAACAAATTTTTTTTTAAATTTTTTTTTTTAAGGGTTCAGAGATACCTAGAGTATTAGATATACACTTTAACCCGATGAGACTATACCCTCAATAATATCTGTTAAGGTTATGATTCTCAATAGGTTTCAATTCAATTGTAGGATGATTAGTCCTGTAGTGAAGGTTCGAGGGATGATTACATTAATGATAGGATTCCAATTAACATATGACAATGAACTTAATGGTGATATTCTGGATACAATGTTATCTAGACGAACCAAGGACTAAGGTTATACTACCATCTTCTAAACTCCTAGGGGAATGAGATTACTTAAGGATCATTGATTCGATGATCTATGGTCCTCCTAACCAAGGCAAGTCGACAACTTAATTTGAACCAACTAATTTAAGTAATAACATTCTAGTGTTAAACATTTATACATTGAATAAAATGAACTATGACGTTTAATTGATCCATTAAGGATAAGTCTAACATACTAGACTTTTTAACTATATAATTGTGAGGATCCTATTAGCTAATTATCCAATAATTAATTTGACTAAAAGTTAAGCAAGTAGTTATATTACTAGGAGAATTTGAACATGTTCCCAATAAAACTATTGATTAAACAAATTGATTCGTTACCATTTAAGTTGAACAATAAAGCCACCAAATAATAATCATTTTCATAAATCACCCAATTAAAATTAATGACTAATAAATATAATTATCATCTAGGAATTCATGACAAAACCCAAATTAAACCCTAATCTATCAAATCATTAAACCACTAACTTACTACACTAACCTATCTATAACAAAGCCCCTAATAACATACTAATTGAAAGAGGATTTATTATCAATAATAAGTAAAACTATAACCCCTTTTTTTTAAATCTAAGAAAAATATTCCAACTAACTATTAACATAACAAACAGATCTACAATAATCTAATTACATTATCAATGAATCTATTAGTTAAAATTTAAGTTCATAAACAATAAACCAAGCACCTAATACCATTTATAATTAACAATAAAAAACTAAATAGCAAAAGGCTAATACAATTTCCTAAAAGCTAACCTACTATCCATACTATCCTAATACCTACTAACCAAATGATGAAGACTAGGGTGGTGCGCATAACCAAGAGGAAAAGTGGTGCAGCACATGGCAAGGCTTTGGGCCCACCACCAAACATTACACCAACCCCCTAAGAAAACCCATGCAAGGGATGGAAAGAACATGAAACAGTTTGAAATTAATATTGACAGCATGGTGAAAAGGTGTGTAGATCCACGCATGCCAAGGAGGAAAAGACTTTTATGCCAAGAATTATGCTTGATCTCCATTGTCAAACTCAAGTAAGCAAGGGGGGGGAGAAAGATAACTTGTTAGAAAGGAATTTAATGCCGTGTCAGCTTTGAAATATGCATAGGGATAAGGAAGGAGACAGATTAATTAAAGCTTGGATTGTATGTCAAATCACTATGAACCCAAGCATTCATGCAAGGGAAGGAGAATTTGACCAAGGATATAATAAAATTTTATTGCCATGTCAGTCCTTGTAACTTGCGTTTGGAAAGGAAAGGACTAATGTGGGGGCCCACACAATCAAGTGGAAGGAGTCATAGAGAGTCCTTTATTAGTTAAAGATTAATTTGATTTATAATCAACATGGGTTAGTGGGTATTAGCATGGGGTAAAGTATGGGTTTAGGTTGCAAATCCAAATTAGGGGATTATAATGAAAAGGGAAAGGAATATTCTCTATGGTAAGAGAATAATCTCTTTCCCCATACAAAATCTAGAGAGCTAATTTTCTCTAAAAGAAAACTGGAAGATGTCATTGCAAGGCATGAGTTTTCCTTAATTTTCTTGCTTGATATATGAGGTCTAAAAGCATGAATTGGATAGTTTAATTAGTGCATTATTATAAGGAGTAAATGAATGTTACATTAATATGTAATTTTATTTTAATTGAACATTGTTGACATGTTAATATAAGGAAAATTATAAGATTGAAAAGTTGGTTTACAACTGAGGTGATGAACATATAACCTTAGAAGTTTGTTCAAGGGAAAATTAACTATATTAGAACTTAAATATCATAATCAACATCTATGAGAATGCAAGGTTCATTCCTCTATAAACTAATATATGCTATTGAAAGCTATTAACTTGATTACTCTATCAACTTTGGAAATCATTATTTTTGCAATGAAAGAATAACTCTACTATTGCAAGAAATAAAATTACAATAGCATGAAAGTATTGATCTATCCTATTAATTATGGAGATCTCTTTCAATTACAAATACATATACTACAAGAATGAAAAGTCTTCACATTTACAACCAAGACAATACAATGGATAGTATTACACAATGAGAGCTCAAAAGAGATGACACAATTGCTCTCCATTACAACTTCACAATGGCCCACGAAATGGGAATACATTACAACTTCCAAAAAAAGAGATCAATCTTATTACAAGGGAATTTACAATACAACAACAGGGTTGACATCACACAACCACCCAAAATGAAGAAATCTCCAAAGCTTTCTCCACAAGATCTTGACTTCAAAAATCTGCAAACAAAGCAAAGAATAGAACCATGGGAAGCTCACCTCCCATCCTAGGTCTCCAAGAGACCACCCCCAAGCTAGGAGAATCAATAACCAATGGGTGACAATCACACATCCACAACACATGATTGCAACAATAAGAACATCCTCCCAAGGCTTGCACAAATGGATTCAACATGAACCCATACAAAGGGTGAAGGTGGATCTTCCATGTAGGAGAATGCAAAATAATACAATCAAATAACATGCCTCTTCAAGGCTAAAATCACATACATTCTTCCAAAAAAATCTTCTTACCATCAAATAACATGCCTCTTCAAGGCTACAATCACTTACATTCTTCCAACAAATCTTCTCCTTATCCTCCCAAAAGTAAGATCAAGAAACATTGGCATGCAAGGGCCCATACACCTTGCATTTCTTCCCTCTTCTCTCCATGAGAAGAGACTCTACACTACCATGGAGTCCAACTAACCCCTTCACCCATATATGGCCACTTCTTCCCTATCCAAGGGTGAGTAATGCCATCACACCCTTCACAAAACTCCCATATTCAAAAGCAAAACAAAACCATAAACAAGGATTCAAACCCAAAATCTCATTCCCATACATAAACACAATACAATTACATGAACATAAACAAGAGAATGAAGAACAAGCAAATATACTTGCAATAAGAAAATGAAGGTCTTTCATGGCAATGGAGACCAACCTTCCCAATGTGTTATGGAAAAATGGATGTTGAGAAGAGCCCAATCCCTTTTCCTTCCTTTCTCCAAAACCTTAATGTCTCTAAAGATAAAGAGTGGGTGAACACCCACTAACTCTATCAAGGGCCTCTAAAAAGACCTCCAACTTCTACCCACCTACTAGCATTAATTACAGAATTGACTGTCATGTCCTATGGCTTTTCCTTGTCCCCTAACTTAAATGTTTGATTGAAAGGGAGTGTGGGGTGGAGTAAGGGTCAAGACTTCTTCAAATTTCGAAGCTTAAGGTAAATGGGTTATAAAATGGGTTGTCTAGGCCACTAGGGGTTTCTAGTTGTGTTAAAAACATCCCTAGCCCATACCCCTAACACTTAGGCACTTAGATTTTGATAAATATGGCCCTTAGGACTTCTTTTTGGCCTCTAGAAGTGGTTAGAATAAAATTAAAATTTAAATAATCAAATTGGTGAGGTTTACAAGTGTCTCCAAAAAGGAAATGAATTTGGTTCCTAAAGGTCAGTTAGGCTTAAGTTTTCATTGCTAGCCTTAGTAGACATGTCATTACATAAACACATAACAAGTGTCAAGTGACACTATAAAATGACATAACACCACATCGACATGTCACTAATTACATAGAGAGACATCAATACATACACACAATTTTACAGTTACGAATTAAGTCACTTTACAATGAGGTTCAAACCTCTTCATTAGGTTCAACCTTGGATTTATAGTTTGCACAATGGTTGGTTACTAATTCTTTGACTAATTCCATGGTTCTCTTACTTGTACACTTAAACATTGAGCATCAGTAGTTCAAGGTGATAAAATCACATGAAATATACATATTCAATTCTTACTTAGCAACATTAAATCAATATGTAGAATTTAATTCCTAATTACAATTTTCATTTAGAAATGTTTAAAAAAATAATAATTTCATAAACATCATAACATAACATTTATAAGATAATCAAATCTAATCATGATCCGCTCTTCTCATCAATTCATATTTCTAAACAAGTATAATCACAATCAACATTATCCTAGATCCTAGTCCACTTCAGAATGTAATTCATGCAACATAATCATCATCATCAACCATAATATCTCGAGTCTTTAGCAGGATAATCCAAAGTGCATAAATGTACCAAAGTATAAAGTGTCAAAGTGTGAACGGATTCAGTAATGCTATGATCGGTCAGGGTGAGGCCTCACATTTCTAATGCTTACGGTTTGCTATTGATTTGTCTTGATTTTGTATTTTTAGATGTGTGCTAAATTCTGGATTGCAGAGTGTTGGACCTAAGGTATTCTTCTCAAGCTGATAATATTTTGATTTGGATTAAAATAAACTCTCATGTGTCAAGCTTGTGTGACTTTTCTTGCTTTCATATCACAGACTTCATTTTGGACTGTAAAATGAATATAGATTTTCTTTTTGCATATCTGTTACACATAGTAAATAGGCCCTATAAACACTATTTGTGGATGATCTTGAGAGATTGAGATTATTTTTCTTGTTTATTCATGTGAAGCTCCTCTTGATGAAGGATCCCCTTGTAGGTAGGGAAGGTATTGAGAGCGTCTCACGTTCTACTAGATTTGTGTGTCTTCAACTTTTGATTGATACATTCTCTCTCCAGAGAGGTTGATAGATCATAAGAGGTTGACATCATAGATATTTGTGAGATAATCTTGGTCTTAGTGTGTTGGATAATCTATCTGCTTTGTTTTGGTTAAAAGTGAAAAGGCTAGAGGACTATGTTCTACTCCCTTTTTGGGTAGTATCAAAAACTTAGATTCTTGAATTTAGAACCAGTCTCCATGTGGTATCTTTTGTGAGTCACCTTTAGAGAGGGTTAATCATAGTGGACATTCCCTTAATTGGGTAAACCACATGGATGGAATCTCAAGCAGTAATAGCCATTTTTGCCATGGTAGCAGCAGCCGCTATATAAATGTCCTTGTAGAGGAAATCTTCACAGGTGTGGTCTCTTGTTGGGCTGTTAGATCTCCTTAGTAGCTCCTGATTGATTAATTTCTTGGACTATGTTAAAACCCTGATGCACTTGGATTGGAGTTCACCCTCTTCAGATCATGAAAGTTGCAGAGTTAGACCATTACTACAAACCCTAGTGAGGCCAAATTTTTATTTTCTAAGAATATGTGCATTATTGAAAAACTTTTTGGAACATACACATGTAGTATTTCTAGGGATTAGCATAATAAGTCACTATTGCTTGTTCATGTGCAAGGTTGCTTTTGCCCTTGCTCATTGTTTTCAGATGATTACTTACTTCCCTTGCTTGTTGTTTTGCATGCTTGATATCTTCTTGGTTACTTGAAACAAACTGTTACATGGATCTTCAAAATTTGCATAACAATCTGATACTGAAACACTCAAAAATTGCAAAATCTGAGCAAAAATCCTTTTCTGGTATGAGAACTAAATATTCTGTTAGAGAATAGCTAGTGCTGTATCTTGAAATTAGCGTCTCAAAATCTGTGCCTTGAAAATTGTGCAAAAATGTCAAATTGTGTTCTTTTATTACGTGAGATTTCACTTTATGAGCTTTTCTTCATGCGAGACAACACATTCTTATGCGTAGCCTGGTACTTCCTCGCGTGAAGAAACATTCTCTCATGCAAACCTGTCCTAAAATTTTCAAAACAAAGAGCTTATTACTATGAGTTGGTCAACTTTTTGTCAGATCTGATTTTTGTCTAGGATCTGTATGCCTATTTTCTTGTTGCACACTGCCTGAAACTAGATGTCTAGAGCTGAGAACCATGCAATTACTACTTAAAACCAACTTGTCTCTCTATTTTGTTAGAAATCCAATTTGCAACAAATCCCAAATTTTGTCAAAATAGCAAACTGATTCTTGTCATTTCTAGTCATTCTTGGTCGGTTTGGGTCATATCTTAGGTGCTATGACATGTTTCTCAACATCCAAATGAATGTAAATGGTATCATGTTGCACAAAATGACTCTTGGTCTTCTTTCTTCCACATCTCCCATGTCTTCCTAGTCTCCCATTTCCATCCTTTCTCTTCTTCCTAAACTCTTCATGTCTTCTTGATTCTTTTCCTCTGATTATCTAGTCTTCTTTCTTCTATTCATCTCTTTTGTCACTTCCATGCTTAATTTATCCTCTTCTAGAACCATGAATTTCCACTATCTTGTTATGGAACCTCTCTTGAAAATGGATGATCTCAAACTCATTTCTCAATTCGAAGAGTATTATTCCAAAAAAACCATGAGTGATAAATTTATGATAAAAATAAAGGAAAAATTGATTAAATCGGATGCCTTTTCTAGGATCATACGCATGATCCTGTCATGACCTCCTTCTTCCAAACATCTTTCATCTTCTAAGTCTTTTCATTCTTCCTCATCTTCCTCATCTTCTTCCTCCACTGAGTCTTCACCTTCCTCTTCTCCATGATCTCATGCATCTTCTACTTCTCCTAAGAGTCTTACTTCTCTTCTCAAGACATACCATGTTGAGCAACGTGATAACCCTTATGATACCTCTTCCACGGAGAGTGACACACCCATCTTTGAAGACTATGATGATAGAAAATATAATGATACCTATGACACCTATGTTCCTAAGAGTCCTCCTCATCGTGTGCTCGTGCTTACTAGAAATGGGATGTCACATTGGAAAGATTGTGATGGTGATCTATATGATTCTGATTTTGAAAGAGACTTTGATGATTTCTATGCACAATACCTAGATGATCCATCTATTTCACTTGAAGAAGAGAAAGATTTTTGTGCTGATTATAAATGTCAATACTATAAGGATCTCTCCTCTAAGAACTCTCATTCTGAAAATAAAGATTACACTCTCAAGAAAGATCATGTTAATGCTGAACCTTTATCTTGTGATGGTTCCCTTCCATCCCCTACTTCCTCCAATACCCATACATTTGCTAAAGCTTCCAAGTCTTTCAAATCTTTCACAAATCCTTTATCTGACAAAAATCCTAATACTTTTCATGCGATTCCCTATAGTTATCCTCAAGGGCTACCTCTTAAAGAAACTCAAGCTAACCTTCACTTGGCTGCAAATACTTTCAATAATGCTAAACTTAAAGAGCCTAAGCCTTTATAGGCTATAATGCCTACTCTAACTATTCCTTCACCATCTCTTCCAAAGTCTTCCATACAATTCCAACATGCTTCCTTGTCCTTAGAAGTGGCTCCATGTCAAGAGGACTCTAAAAATGATAAAGAAAAGAACATAAAGAAAGATCAAGATCAAGAACCCTCCATGTCATCCATGCCTTTTCACAATGTCTCTTATCTGCTTTAGGGTTCTTTTGATCCTGCACACCCTTTCTCATTCATTCCACCATGTCTTAAGTCTTCTCCTAAGCAAGATCACGCTACTACTTACACTGTTGAGCTTATTGACAACCAAAATAACCTTACTACACTTGCACTTTCCAAAGATGATACTTCCATTAAGGTTGATAAAAATGGTTTTGTTACTTCCAATGTTAAGCCTATTGAAAATCAAGAAAAAAATTATGCGCTTATGCTATCCAAAGATCCTTGTCAAGATCAAAGTCTTCCATCTTCTTATTCTACCACTCCATGTTTGTTTCCACTTTCTACTCTTCCTAAGTCTTTGCAAGCTTTGAACAATCCTATCAAAGAAGGTGCTCATATTCAAGATGTCCATGATTCTATTGAAAATCCTAATGCTCACTCTAAAGATGCTGATGTCCTTGGTTGTCATATAAATGTTGATGAACTTGTTGATTATCCTTTTGCATCTTCCACTTCCATCCTTGGACCTCTTCCACCACTACTAAGGGCTTCACGTCTGCCTTCCATCTTGGGTCCTTATGTCCCTTCACTTTCCCTTCCTAACTCTCCTAATTCATCATCCATCTTGGGTCCTTATGTCCCTCCATCTCCTATCTTTCCTCAAGATCAACATTGATGCATACCCTTGAATCCTTTTCATCCACCCACCCATATGAACTAGTTATATCCTCCTTCTTCTTCCACAAGTCCCAAGTCTTTTGGAAGTAACTTGAATGTTCAATACAAGAAAAAGAAGAAATACAAGAATCCATCAAAAAAAGATCACCATGTCTCCTCTAATCAACATGGAGGCATAAAGTCAAAAGAGATATCTAAGGAAAAAATTACAACACAAGTATGGGTTCCAAAATTCATCATTGAAGATATTCTCTCTAAATCATCAAAAAGAAATAAAAATCTTATGGCTATATGGATTCCAAAGTCTCTCTTGAAAGAGTCTGGTGTTGAGAAACAAGTGAAGTTGACATTCAAGCTTTGAAAGACTTCCACTTCATCTTCTTCCACAAATATTCTTCCATTCCATGCGCCTAAACCACAACCTTTGCTATCCATTCGCCATATTCCTTCACGTATTCCTTCATTCACATTTCCTCCATCCTCTTGCCACCCTTCAAGGTGTGTGTTGATGTTGATCTTGCCTTCCTTTCCATCTACCCTTTCACAATCCTTCCATTCATTATCCTTCTACCTTCTATCCTTTTTCCTCATTTGCCTATTCCTCCTATCTTCCAACCTCACTCACTTTACATAAAACCTTATCCTCCATTTTTCTCTTCCATCTTCCTTTCCCTATCAGCATCTTTGAGCATGTCATCTTGAATCCTTAGCATATCATGATTTTATCATTTCAAGGAGAATTATCTAAAAAGCTTGCCTTCTTCCAAGAAAAAAAGAATAAAAATAAAAATAAAAATGAAAAATTGAAAATGTGCCTTGGTGAAAACCTAGAAACAGGCACCTTGGTAGCAAAAGTAAAGAGAAATAAATTTGTCCTATGGTGAAAACCACTTCCTTGTGGTGCCTTGGATAAGTACCATGATGAAAACCTGACAATTAGACATCATGCGTAGTTCTTCTACATATTTCATTCATTCCATCTTCTCTCTTTGATCTTGACAATGTTGATCTATACATGAACATTTGGCTATCTTGTGAGCTATCTTACGATGATCTTGATTTCATTCCCTTCCTATTTAACCTTCATATTTATTTTCCTCCATTCATTCTAGCCTTTCGCTATCCTTTTCCCCTTTGGTCTTGATCTAATAAAAAAAAGAGTAGAACACGATGCTTTGAAACCTCTTGACATGTCTACTCCTTTGGATTGCATCCTTTCTTTCTTTGGCATTATGCTTTTGTGACTTATCCTATGCTGGCCTTTCATTGCTTGTCCAAATGTGCTTTACATGAAAATTTTTCCCTAGCTTGGGTACCCTTGAGGAGTTTTCCCTTGAGGATTTCTTCCCTTCATTCTCGTCTTCCATATCTTCCCCTAGCTTGCTAATCCCTCTCCACCTTGCTAGACATTGGGACTACACGATGTGATCTTGCTTGAGATTTTGATGCCCATTCTATTTGGGGGCATCCTTTGTACATACTGAGTGGTACTACCTATTAAGGTTGAAATCCCATCACTAAGAATCAGAATGCATGGTCTAGTAACTGATGATGACTATAGAGTGTCTAGGTTGCAAGAACTTGAACTACTAGATGAGCGTAGACAAGTAGCGTATGATCATCTCAGAGTATATCATAAGATAATGTCTAGAGGCTACAACAAGAAAGTCAGACACAGAGAATTTCAGGTTGGTGATCTAGTCTTGAGAGAGAATCCTAAAAATCAATCACATCGAGAATGCAAGGGGAAGTTTGAACCCAACTGGCTGGGTCCCTTTGTTATCACTACTCCTTTTGGCTCTGGTGCCTATCAACTCTCAACAATTGAAGGAGAACAACTCCGAGAACCAATCAATGTTCTCCATCTGAAGAAATTCTATGCTTAAGGCATTCAGTCTATGGTAAAATGTCTTGAAAAAATCTTAAAAATCTGAAAAAGTCCTGAAAAAATGAACATCTTGGTGAAAACCTAGCAATAAGTGCCTTGATGATTCACAAAAAAATCAAAAGATTCAAAAGTATAAAAAAATTGAAAAAATGAAAAATACAAAAAAATGAGAAAAAGAAAAAGTGCCTTGGTGAAAACTTGGAAACAGGTGCCTTGGTAGAAAAAATAGAATGTCTACCAAGATGGTGAAAACCCGGCAAATGGGTGCCACTTGTTTCAAAATACTCCATCTATCAGCACAATCTTGGTCTTTCCTAGCTTTTAGTCTTCTTTAGTCTGTATATATCCTTGTTTCAATAAAGTCAGTCTGTACACCAATCAGCTCAAGCGTTTGTATCCTATCAATGCTTAACACTTGGGGGCAATCAATGTCATATCCTATGGCCTCTAGTATACTTTAGATGTGTCATATCCAGTCAGAGTCCTTTGATGCTTCATCCGAATCAGTCAGTCAGTCTCCTCTCCAGAAAGGATTTTGAATCTACAACAACACAATCAAACACAAACTAAACACAATCTATGCTTTTACATGCTTTTATCTCCTTTTATGCTTATTGATTCACATTGAGATTTTTTCATATTGTGTCTCTTTAGCTCTTCGATGATGTCCTTTATAGGATTTAGAGAGTGATGACTGGGGGCATAATCTTTTCTTTGTCTTCTTCTTGTATGTGAAAATCTAACAACTTTGAAAATTCTGGATTGAAATGGTGTCCATCTATAAGAGTCTCTATCTCGAATTGGATGGCCATGCGTACCTCAACCATTGATACCTGGAAAATTTAAAGAAGTTTGATCTAACTATTGTCTTTTTGAGTGAGTTCTTTCTCCTACTATGAAACATGATCTTGCCTAAGGATGTGAATGATAAAGGGTCACTACGGGTAATTCACACTGGATTTAGAATGATATCTTGACTGTTTGATGTGTTTGAATGCAAGGCATATTTAGGTCATCACGATGTTTATGTTCTGATGCTTATACAATTTGCTATATCAAAATGGACATGATATTCAGGTCATCCTAGCGTTTGTGCCTTGGTGCTTATATCTAATTCGACATTTCAAAAATAAAATCAATATTCATATGTCCATGGTTGCCTAACCAGTGGGTGTTGTATTGATTCCTATGCATACAAATTGATATTCATATGTTTATGGTTTCCTAACTAGTGGGAATTGTATTGATTTATCTGGTTACCTAAAAGTTCAATGATGACAACAAATTGACACATGATCAGTGACTAGGTCCTAAGTCCTAGGTTTGCATTTCATTCTTCACTTTGCATGATCTCACAAATTGCTTGAACACTTAAACAATTCTTTAAAAACAAAAATGCTAAACATGACACAAGAGTTGAATCTCACATGAAGGTTCCTCCAATGAAACAACAAGTAGAATCCCTTTTCAGGATCAAAATTGAAATATGAGATCATTCATATTATTAACTACTTGCATAATCGAACTTCAATCATCACGAAAATCTAGAATTCAACTTAACTGATTATCTTACATCAAACTATCAAAATTTCAAGTTGGTCAACTATGGTCAACTCATGGTTTAACCTAGTCAAACTTGGTCTTCTGGACCTCCAAACAATGTAGAACGCGTTCTCGAACATGTACAACCACTTCTCAAATCAATTAACATGCTTTTAAACCATTCAACGCTAACTTTTCTTGTTAGATTTCAATTTTAATCCCGAAGGGTTCAGGGTATTACACATCATTCAAAGTCTGTAAATCTAAATCTAAAAATCAATCTTTCCTTAGCAATCAAGACAACAACCACGTCTAGTTGTTGAATCATCTAAAGTCCTCGTTGCTTGGGGCAAATCTATCATTGCTTGGGGCATATCAGATTCATCAAGATCCATATCAATCTGGTATCCTAATCTATCTTGTAAACTATATCAACTTCTCATAACCATCAGTTTATTAGTGTTATTTCCTTGGTTCTTCGTAACTGATAGGTTCAAGATGTGATACCAATATGATTCATACAAGGACATTGAGGTCTAGAATCAGTCACTCACTTCTTCACAATCATAAGGTTCAGAATTAGGAGTTTTGGCACTTTCTCGTAATCATCGGTTCATTGTTGATATAGCTAGCATCATCTCGATTCCTGTCATTCTGGGCCTAGGTCGGTATCTCTCTCTCTCTTTTTTTTCCCAATCTTTCAATCGATTTCTATCTCAGAATCGGTAAATCTTTCAAATCAGTTTCATACATATATCATACACAGACTATTCTTTGAACCACTATGCTTTGCACAGTGATTCAAAGAGTGGCAAAATGTAATACCCCAAAAATGGGCTATAGGTTCATTAACCTCCTACATCTTCAAATTCGAATGAAATTGATACAAAAGTCCTAACCTAAGACACATCTACACATTATCGAATCCTAATTGATTTTATCCCAAATTCTGCATCGGAGAATATTCCTAGCAATATTCCTATTTATCCTAATTATCTTTAATTTAATAATTATTTGGCGATAAATCCTTTTTATCCTAAAGTTTGATTAATTGAATATTCTAAATATTTAATTAATTAGATTTAATACTGCCACTTAATTATTTAATTAAATTTAATTAAATTATTCCTAGATTGTATTATTTAATTTTGACAAGAAATCAAAAATCTTATGACTAATTGATTAAATTCCTACTTAATTAATTAAAGTCAGTTGTCAATATTTAATAATATAGTTTTTGAATAAAGTTTGATTTAATAATTGATTAACCCATAAATCAATTTTTTTAATTTAAAAAATCAGTTAAGTTGAGAATAAATCACTTTATTTTTAAATTAATTTATAATTAAATCATGCACAATTTGAAAAGCAGGCAACTAGAAATTAACATTCAATTTTAAAATTGAAACTCAACATTTGATGATGAGTTGAAATTTTATCTAAACTCTATTTTGAGTTAAACACTACTTTTGCATGATTTTTGTGAGTTAATTATCTTTGATTTCCTAATAACTCAAAAATCAACCTGAGTTTATCAAGAGTGATTTATGACTTTTCTCTTGCATCCTCAAAGCCCTGGATTTCTATAAAATCAAAGCTCAGCTCTTCACAAAGGTTTGGCTGGCCAATCAAGACCTCGAAATTGCATCCTCACTCTGGCGTATTGGTGACTGAAGAATCAATCTTTTGCGAATCAAGGCTATTGTGAGATTTTCATTTATTTTTTTGAGCATTCATAGTTTCATATCATATATTTTTATATTCATTCATAGCATTTCTTAGATTAAATTTGCATTCAAACTCAATTTCATACATTCTAGCTTAGATTCATATAGTTTCTCATATTATTGCATAGAAAATACAAAAATATAGATTAAATATACATTCATATAGTCTTTTATTCTTTGCATTCAAATCCTTCGTTTAGGTGTTGCATTGTCACTGATCTTGATTTCAATCTGAGAACATCATACTCGCACCTACTAGAAGACAGTAAATCACCTGGTTAGCATAGTTTCAATTACTTGCAGATTTTGGTTTTTGCTAACCTCTAATGTTTTACTGAAGTGTTGTGTCTACAACTAGGTACAAAATTCACACACACAGCAAGTACCAGACATTGAATTCACATAGATACACAAGTTTGAGCATGCCTTCAAATCCTAGATTGTTGTTATGTGGAGATATTGCCAAGATACTCTAAAGGAACCCAAGTGTTGACTTAGGTTCTAGTTTAGGAAGTCACCTTAGGTTGGGGTTTGAGTAGTATTATGATTTTGAGATTTATGTTTTCATTATTTCTTTATATATGTTAAATTATTATGCTTCTCTTTCTTTTTAAATGTTAAATTGGATGCCTTAGATTGTGTATTATATATGTGTATGTATATATGGGTGCACACATATATACGTATGGATATACAAACATGTATAGAAATGTGTTTTTTTATGTATGGATGTATTTTTACTCTTGTAGAATAAATAATATAATTATAAAATAAAAATATAATAAATAAGAGCAATAAATCACTTATTAGTAAAACTATCTCACTTAGGAGTTTTGAACCCGATACCTCCTAGGAGTTATGCTAGTTAGTTTCCATTTGGGCTATGTGAGTTATTTGGAAATTCTTTCACCTCTAACATAGTTATTGTCTTGAGAGGTAAAATAAGTTAATAAAAAATAAAATATTTAATTAAGCTTACGGGAGTTGTTTTAATATTTGGAACCAACTATAGTAGTTGGATTTTTTTCTTCATATAAAGAAATTCCTCCAACCATATGGTTGGCTATTAATATTTGGAGGAATTGATGATTAGGGGATTAGGAGAAAATTGATAGATTTGGGGTTTTAGGAAGAAATATTGATAGATTGTTCAGAGAAGAAATTTTGGAATAAAGAGTTAGTTTGGAGTTGGGGAGATTCTCAGAGAGGAAGGAGGTTCTTGGTCTTAGAAGGAATTAGAGATATTTTTTTGGAAGGATATCCATCACCCAAAGCTTTGAAGAAGGTGTTGAGGATTGCTCAACTTTGGAAGGGATTTTTCTGCAAGACTCCAAGTAGGATCTGGAACTAGGGAAAATTACCTAAATGTCTGTGAATATGTGTGTGTATGTGTGTGTTTAAATATATGTAATGATAATTTTTCTGCAAAGTGTCTATTTTTAAAATAATTTATTGATTAGCAAATGATGTTGGAAAATGTTTAGTGTTATTCGGGAAGAATGGTGAAATATTGATAGAATAATTCTTTCAAAATTCTTCCTAGGAGGTTTATTGTTGTCATTATGGATGTTATGGAGTGTATTACTTTGTATATGTATGTTTAGGGAAGCTTAGGGAATATTAGGTATGTTTAGGATGGATTAGAAGGATCTGTAAATGATTTTCCCTTCTTATTCTTTATGCAGATTTTTGTAATGAATTCTTAAATAGTTTTGGTTTCTATTTTATTGGGGATATGTTGTGAGTTGGAGAGGGGTTATAGATGTGGTAGTAAGAGAACTTAATAAGGTACATCTCATAAAACCTTCCCCAAACACTCTCCATACTTCACTTTTGTCGTAATTTCAATTTGGGACAAATCTGGGAACTTTTGCGTTAGTTCTCGTACAAGTAAACAAGTCTAATCCTATTTACTCATACTATCCTATGGGAATACTCATACTATCCTATGGGATTACTCATACCAAACTCTAGGAATAATTTTATTGGAATTTGAGGTCATGGGATTCATTTTGATCACCCTATGGCTTGGGGTTTGGTTTGTATCTTCTAGTTTTTGATCCTGATCTCTGTCTACATCATTTCACCTCTTTGAATGTTCAAAATAATGAAAAAGTTTAATCAAAAATTTGTAATTAAGGTGTATTGTGTGTGAAATCCTTGTTATTATTCTTATTATGCATATGGTTAAGGTTAGCACTCATCTCGAGGGTTTGAGTACATATGAGACTTTCCTAAACTTATGAATTAGAAAAATTGAAGTATTTCCTTGTCCTTTTGGCATGTTTTTGGGTAGGAGACTAGGTGCCCTAGGTGAGTGGCTCATCATAGGTTCTGGGACCCAAAGTGGTTTGTAGGGGATCCTATGGGAGAGTTTTTAATCAAGTGATAACCATAAAATTCTCTTGGGAGGGGGGTTTTAAAAGATAATAAAAGACATATAATGTTAAAGTCCACATAGACCTGTTGGAGTACCAAAACCATGAGTAACTACTATGGTGGATCCTTAACATAAAAAGGGGACCAAGGTTACATGGTTTCCAGGGTGGATCCCAATACACATGCTGTGTGATGACACTCACCTAGATGGTATACTATAACCTTAACCTTTGTGTTATTTCGTAGTGATATTTTGTTGTTTATGCCCTTTCTCTTTTGGTATTTGAGTGAATGATTCTTTTTCCTTAGATTGCCTTAGGACTTGTGAGTACCTTGGTTCTATCTCCTACCATGGGGGTGGAACTTCACAAGTTACACATGGTTGGGTGGAAAATATCTTTCAAGGTACTGTTCATGATTTGTGTCTTGGCTTGGATTCAAATTTATACAATGATGAAGACTTCCTTTATTGTATCATGTACCTCTATCTTTTGTATTGAAGATGTAAAAGATCCATTGTAAGCCCTTGGGCAATTTTATTTAATTGTTTTTGAAGAAAGAAGTAATGTAATTCAGGAGGGATAGTTTTAGGAACATCAAAGGGAATGTATATTTGAAAATCAAAAAGTTGTAATAAAGGATTGTAATTATGTACTTTCTACCCTATCTCTCTTTGAATCTTGAAATGAAAATTGAAAAGTAAGTATTTCTAAATTGTAAATATTATTTATGTTTTGGAAGTACAAATGAATTATGTGTAGATAATGTTAATGGGAAAATAAATGAAAGAGGGAATGATAAATGTATTTAGGTTATGGGTATGTGTAGGATCGTTGTATGCCAAAAAGTGGCAATGTGAAAAATAATTCCTGATTGATAGACACTTTGAAAAAAAACTATAACTTTCAAACAATATAACATTTTTGAAATTTGAAATATACATTACATTCTATGTTTCACCTAATACAATAATAATTAACAATTCTTTCAATTTGATGAAGTTTAGACTAAGTTAAGGTGGTAAGACATGAGAGTTTTTATATTCAGGAAAATTTGTAGTAGAAAAATCATAATTAATTATTCACTTGGAAAAAAATACAAAACAATATACATCACATTTAGACATGAGTCTACTACTTTTATCTAGAATCTTATAAAAAAATATTATCATTTGATTTTGTTTAATGTGGTTAGACATACACCTATTTGTTATCTTTCTAGTCCTGATTGATAGACTTATTGAAAAATAGCTATAACTTTCAAATTGTATAACATTTTTGAAATCCAAAACATGTGTCACATTCTATGATTTTCCTACTACAAGAAAAATAAAAAGAGTTTTCAATTTGATAAATTTTAGACTAAGTTAACATGGTTAGACACGTGAGTTTTTGTATTTTGAAAAAGTTGTAGAAGAAAAATCATAATTAATTATTTACTTGAAAATAGATTACAAAAAAATATGTGTCACATCCAAACACAAGTCTACTACTTATATCTAAAATCTTGTAAATTTTTTTTATCATTTCATTATGTTTAAGGTGGTCAGACATACACCTGCTTCTTATTTTTTCCTGAAATTTTCCTACTACTACATTGAAATTTAAAATTTTCAACATATAGAATAATTGTTTTTCAAAAATGGCCTACTATCTTAGAAACTAAATTCAATTTTCTACAAATTCTCTTCTTACATATTTTTTATATAATATTGCTAACTTGTTCAATTTTTTATGTCAACTTACCTAAACCTGATTTTCTAAATTTCCATTGCCACTTAAGGGCCTAGTTTGGCATACCATGATCTTGCACATACCCTTATGAAAGAAGTAATATGTTATTTATTCCTATCTCTTTTCTAAAATCTAAATATTTTGTAAGGTAGGAAAGGAAATGAATTCATTAAGTTAGTTAATTGAATCAATGGTTTTAATGTTAGTAATAATCAATAAGGGAACCTTTAAGGACATGTTCATATTCATGATAATCAAATTAGTTATTAGTAATGTGTATTTTTTTTTTAGTTTCTTTTCTTTGTACTTAGACCTATTCCTTATGGGTTCCCTGGCAGGGAAATTACTTGTCTCTCCATAAACCATGATTTGATTTTACCTACTAGGTCTGTTTATTGTTTTCCCTAAAAATTGATATGAAAAACCCTTTCTTGTGATCTATGAGAAACACCTCTACTACAACTTCCCACATTTTAAACACCCATCATTTCAAATCAACATTCGAGGGTTTCAAGCTCTAGAACTTACCTATCAATGCCATATTCCAAAGATCTACTTAAGTTTCAATCATCTTCTCTGTGAGCATGATCTTAATCTTCCCTTCATCTCGAGCTAGCATTTTCCCTTTCCTTTGGTCTTTATTATTTATCTATCCTATCTCTCTTCTCCTAGCTTCCTGATTCAAATTTTCATTTCTCCAATTGGATGCATGATTTGGAGAGAAGAGAGCTCTTTGGAGAAGAATGTTATTCAAAAATATATTATTTGATCATTCAAATATTAGGGCCTCTTTGTAAGTTTTGGATTGAGTCTGTCTTCCATTAGTTTTCTTACACCTAGGGTATTCTTCTTCACAAATATCAAATATTGGTTATTTTTCTCTACTCAACTTAGATTTTTACTCGAAAGGCACCCGATTAGGTTTTTTAAATCTAAAACTTGAGTGATTAGTCCTCTACTGAAAAGAACCCTTATTGTTTATGATCACATGAAAATCACCAAAGCTTGAACCATTCAAAAGCCCCCTAGTTAGTTTTGAGGGTTGAACCCTATGATTCCATGACCGCTCTCTGCTTATAAAATTTCTAGTTGAGAAGCCCATGCATCTTACTATATTTAAATCCTTTTTAAAAGGAAAAATAAATTATATTATAGCTTAATGTTTGCAATTATTATAACACAAAAATGTTTCTAGAAAAGATCATTTATATTTGAGATCTAATTGATAGATAAAGATGTAAGAAAATTTTATGCTCACATATCTAATAAACTAATTTTTAATTTTATCTTACTATTCAAAGATTAGTGAAAATATAGATTTTTAATTATAAACTTAATGATTAAAACTATTACAATATAATTTAAGAGTTTTGGAAATTATTATTTTTAATTAAGATCTAATTGTGGATGATGTGAACCTAACATGTCAGGAGCATGCTAAGACATTAAAACATTATTCAAAGAAAGCATACACAACATATAGTAAAACTATTCACAAAACCACCTTAGATTGAGCCAAAACGGGAGCACCTGAGCCCCGTTTGATTTGTTTGTTTAAGAAGGATGTGGGTGTGCTCTCCAAGAACAATAAAATTATCCAAAATGTAGATGAGGGTATATCAAGACCATATGAAAGCCACATAGGCCCTAAAAGTGACACAAAAACTGGTATAGGGAACCATTTTTGCCCCTAGGGTTCCAAGGGTGTAAATGATGAAAATGCAGATTCTAGGCTATAGATGGAATGCAAGATTCATTTTACGTTTGTTATGGATGAGATGTGGATTTAAAATGATATGAAATGCTTAAAATAAACTAGGTTAATCCATTTAAGCTATGCTAGGATGAGTTACAAAGCTTAAAAATAGGAAAACAAACTGTTATTCCTAATACATGCTATGAAATCCTAGATGTAAATGAACATTATAACTATGCTTGCAAATGAAAGAGTGATTGCTTGAAGACCATTTTCTTATGGAAGGAGGGATAATTATAGGTTTTAAGGAAGGGATTAGGTTAGGGTTTAGGGGACAAAGGTGGAAGGAAGGGGATGGGATCTCATTAATGAGTTTATAAGAGCCATTAATGAGGGTGTAAGAGATCATTAATGAGTTTGTAAGGCTCATTAATGAGGGTGTTGACTTTGAGTCAAAGTGGTGCAGGGGCACCGAGGACACTTAAAACAACCATGAAGACTAAGAAGACCTATAAGGCATCCAAAGAAGATCTGAGGAATCGAATTCTCAAGCAAGGCTCTAAGGAGGTCAATTTGGAAGTATTAGAGCCAATAATGGCTTTCAAATCATGTAATGACCTATATGTTTGAAGTGTCCAAATGTCCTTCAAAGGACAAAAATTATACTTGTAAGTGGACCAACAATGTCCAAGTGAGTTTAGTGGTTAAGGGTATTTAGAATAAGTCTCCAAGGTGTTTGAGGACCTTGGGAGTTTTTTTTTGCAAGTTTTAAATACTCTCAAAGCAATTTTAAAGTTTAAAACTTCAAATTCAAATGTAAACGACTAGATTAGTATTTTGGTGAAAAGTTGAGTTTTAGTGTCAAATCCTTAAACTAATCCCTCTAACCAATCAAAAGAGGTTATGTAAGTTAAGGAAAGGTCATTATAATGACAAATGAATCCATTGCACGACAAGGAGATATGTGTAGTACAAACTACTACAGGGAATAAAGGAAAACTCAGAATTTTGCAAAGATTGTGTGATGTTTTATATGCTTGGCGATTGATAATCAATTGGAATTGATATACTGATGATATAGGATTATTTCCTTGTTAGTTTGAAGACACTTTGAATATTATTTTCATTGTTTTGAATCCAATTTATATCTTTGTTGTAGCACTATCACCGTTTGAGGGCTTAAACCTCACTATTTTGATTGGATTTTAACACAAAGATGAATATCATTCTATGAAAGTAAAGGCCTAACCTTCATGGAATGATTGTATCTAACATGTATTTCATGAATCTAAAAGTTTGATGAGTAGATAATAGGGAGAAAGGGTGATCACCATTGGTTTGTGATAAGAAACATAAGGAAAGTGCTTGGTATGCTACATTAGTAGGAGATTGGGCTTAAGGAAAAGGATATTTTAAGATTTTTAGTGTCTTATTATGTTTATGACAAGGTGAATCCATCACCATTTATTCCTGTAAGTGTTGGGAAGGTAGACATTTGAGAATCCCTAGAAATAAGGGTTTAAAGTGAGCAATTTGGGGCTTTTGATGTTGCTGAACGTCTGAGCCTAATTTCTTTGGGATTTGGTCATTTTAAGCCATAAATAGACACTATTGAGAGTTTTAGGTCTTGAGGGTAAAGGTAACATACAATTTCTTTGTTAATTGGGACTATTTGGTGCACTTTCATGGTCACAGTGTGTAGACAATCATATATGGTCCAAAGGAGTCTATAGAATGCTTTTGGTATGTTAAATTATGGGCAAAAGGGTATCTAAAACACTAATTTATTTGGTCATTCCTTTGTAAGTTTGAAAATTTAAATGCCATTTACTATCACTGTAGGGCTACTAGAAGGGGCTTTAGGCATGTGACAACATTTGGAGAAGGTTGAAGAGCCAGGAGTGTTGGGTAGTGCTTGGAACCATAAAACCACTTGAATCCATCCTAATACAATCCAAAGACACCAAATATACCACCATTGGCCATTAAGAGGAGTCTTGATCAGGTTGAGGTCATTTGAAGGACTTGAGGGCTTGGGGATAGTGCCTAAACCTCTCAAAGTTATAAACTTATCTTAGTTGTTATCACCCACCTCCCTTACCTTTACATCACAAAAGGAGAGGGTTAGGCTAAGAGGGTTAGGAATCACCCCTTAAGCAGGGTTATAGAGTGATTAGTGATGAGATAATAGGTTTAGAAGTTTCTAGAAGATATCTAGGATTTATGGATTTTTACATAAATAATTAATTTATTTAAAAAGGGTTTGAGACAATTTCTTTATTAAATTGATTTTAATAAATAGGAGAAACTAATATTTAAATTTGATTTAAATATTTTTAGGAGTGATTCTTTAATTAAATAAATTTAATTAAAATAGAGGAAGATAATAACAATAACAATTAATTAATTAATTAAATAATGATGATGTCATCATGACTTTTATTAATTAAAATATTTTTAATTAATAAATGGATTTTTAGGTGTCTACATTTTGCCCCTCTTTGATGCAATGCCACAAGTGGTGTTGCATCAAAGACTAGAAAATAAGATGCCCCAGGCAAGGTTAGATATCATTGCAAAGCAATGACCGTAAGAGGTTGTGCCCCCTTGAGAAAATAACTCAAAGAGGAAACTTTATGGAATTTTATCGAAAAGGACACAAGCAGGAAGGAAATGGATGAATGGGCGGGAAAAGAGGATAAATAGAAGTCCGACCATGAGAAAAGATGCATGAATGAAGTATGATTCTAAATGGAGGATGCAAGAGGAAATGAGTGTTGGCATTAAGTAGGATTGCCACTAGTGACAACACTTATTTGCATTCTGAGTGCAAACTGAGCAGAACAGTGCAAACCGAGCACGACAGTGCAAACCGAGCAGAACAGTGCAAACTGAGCAGAACAGTGCAAACTGAGCAGAACAATGCAAACCGAGTAGGACAGTGCAAACCGAGCAGAACAGTGCAAACCAAGCAGAACAGTGCAAACTGAGCAGGACAGTGCAAACTGAGCAGGACAGTGTAAACCGAGTGACATTATGTCTACCGAGTCACAAGTATTTACCAAGTTCAAAACTTACCGAGTGGTTAGTATGAACCGTGCCTTCACTTCTACCGAGTGCATGATGATGCTGAGTAATGCAGTGGACACCGAGTATTAGAAAGTCACAGAGTTAGTTTGCAGGAACCGTGTAACCATACTTGGGCCGACTTAGTAGCACTTATGTTTATTTGTCAAGCCAACTTTGTAATTGTAATTAATTGTTTAGACTTGTATATAAACAATGTTGTACAAATACCAAGTAGTATGAATATGGAACAAAAGAAATAGAGAAGTATGAAAAAGAGATAAAAGGCAGAGATAAGTGAATTACAAAGGGCTACAACAGTATAAGAAGCAGCAAAGACAAATTCATCATAGAAGGTGATCAGTACATCAGCGAATCTCATTCATCAATCCAGTTGCAAAGTAAGAGATCTACTATTTCATCCTAACAGGTGAATCAGCTTGAAATCCTTTAACCGGGTAGACTTAACAGTCTTTGTAAAATCTCTTAACCGAGTGCATACTTCATTGTATGTTTGCAAAACCTCTAACAAGGTGGATTTAGCAATCCTTATTGCTCCTAGCAGGGCAGATCATCAGAAGTGATCAATGTAAGCCTTAACCGGCCAACTTTATACTGCAGTATTAAATCTTTGTGGGTTTCATCCCCACCCCAGTTTTACTTTCTTTTGGAAGGTTTCTAGGTAACCAAATCTATGTGTCATTGTTGTGAATGCTTTTATGTTTCATGCTTTCTATATGCAGAAGGATAAAGTGAACTATATGTTAATACATCTGATATTGAAAGAAAATTTGAAGTTACTGATTCACCCCTCCCCTCTTAGTAACTTGGTTAATTCTTGAATATTTCCAACAATGAGATGCAACTAATGGAACTTGGGGATTACATTGTGTGAAATGTGGAGAGCACAACCTAGTTTGATATAGAAACAGTAGGGACCTACCAAGGTTACTAGGAACAAAAGGTCATGTCACCAACATTGCATAGGACCAACAAAAAAAGACACGTAAGGGTTTCCCCAGCATCACACATGAATCCAAGAGGAGACATGGTAGAAATGATGCTGGAGAACCCACAAACAAATGATATTTCCCAAGTGCACCTGTAACCCAAAAGGTCACATGTGGAATGTGCAAGGGTCATATCCAATTGAATCATAGGAAGAAATGAGATGATCAAAATACCTTGCCCCATATTTCCCTTATTTGTAAAATTGTAGCGCACCATGATATAAAGAATCATGGCAACTTTGAGGAGAGGAACAACAAGAAGCTACAAAAGATTAACGAGATCCAAAGGACCAAATCTAAGGTCAAAGTGATAAATCCACAAGATGTCCTTTTCCAAGGAGAGAGATTGATGGATTGATGGGGGGAGATTAAGTTAGATGTGAGGAAGGATATATCCTGCACAGACCCATTTGATTGATGATGGGAGATTAGGTTGGACATGTGGAAGGATATATCCTGCAAGGACTCATTTGATGAGGAAAATGCTGTGTTGTTTTTGGAAAATGATGAATCAAGGATAATCATGTGATCAAGGATAGTCGAAAAAGAATGTTGTTGAAATAAAAGGCTGGGTGAGACAAGTTATCTAATCATAGCTGCTATAGGATGGATGAGGAGATGTACAAGGAGAGCTCAAAAGATAAGAAAAGATCCAAAAGAACCAATGAAATATCAAGTATCTCACACACCTTTTTCCTTAGGTAGGATGATGGATGATGATTGATTTGATTTGATTGGTTTGATATGAGGAAGGATACATCTTGTGAAGACCGATGATGGATTGCTTGACTAAGATTCCTATGACAAGAGACAAGTGAGACACTCGAACCTCAAAAGGACTAGGGGATAATTAGTGAAGCACTTAGCTGGATAGGGACAAAGGTCATGATGACACAAGGAATGAATGACTCAAAGGATGGGACCTAAAGACACATATGAAAAAATGAGCCTAGGTGGAGACATGAATGATGTTAGGCACAAGACACCAGATTATAGGATGTACAAGGGATTGGGGATGAAGATGATGATGCAAAGATATGCACGACGATGCTCCAATCAAGATGGAAAGCTAGGATGGATTGATGGTGGATGGTTTGATGATGGATGATGTGTCTCAAAATGACACAAGGATTGGGAAGGATGCATCCCAATTATGATTATTTGATTGAGATCAAGGCTTGCAGCAAGACTAGGAATGAGACTAAGGATGTGATTGGATGGGCTGATTGATGTTGGATTTTGGATAGCTAGAGGATATGGATAAGATATGCACACGATGGAAGATTTCTAAGAGATTTGGAATATGAATGGATAGAATTGGATTACATGGGGTTAGCCTATAGCTAGATACCAATGACAAGAGAAGTAGTAGGTGATGGAGAGATAGAGGAAATGTTTAGGGATGAGGATATAGGAAATGCTTAGGGATGTGGAGATGGAGGAAATGCTTAGGGATGCATGGATGGAAGGATGAGGAAACAGGGATTTGAGAGATGGAAGGATTTGGAGGATGCATGGAAGGATTTGGATGGAAAATATAAGGATTGGGAGATGAAGGGAATGGGGATTTAATATGGAAGCAACACAAGGATGGGGAGATGTGAAGATGTATGTGATAAGGTCTCCAAGGAATATGTCACCAAGGAATAAGATCCCCCTGCTTAGGATAGTTCACACATTCAGAGGCATTAGGAGGGGGTACATTAGGATGGAAGATAAGATGACAAGAGGATGAGGGAGACAAACAAAAGGAAGGATAATGAGTGGATAAGGGAGGTGGATAGTATGATAGGAAGGATGGATGGATAGAGGATAGTGTGACTGCACCTTGTGATGGGAAGATTGATGTCAAAAAGGTTCCCAAAATCATGTATATAGGGTGGCCTTTATTTTCTTTATCAAGATCCAAAGGAGGATGGAGGAGGTGATGGATAGGATGTGCTAGAAGATATTCCCCCAATTGAAGAGAGGAATTAGATACAGGGATTATGCATGATGCATGTTTGTCAGGTTTTTATCATGGTACTTGTCCAAGGTGCTTGTTTGCCAAGTTTTCACCATTGGAAAAATGTTTTTCTTTTCTTTTTTTTTTTTTTTTGATATATATTTATGAATTTTTTTGGTTTTTTGACTTTTTTCGATTGGATGTTGGTACAACCTTATTTTGGATGAGTGACTCATGAAAAGGCATGGATTAGATGGTTGAGATGGGGGATATACATGGGGTGAGGGATATGGTGGTAGAAAGTGTTTGGATGGAATAATGGAAAGTTAGTATGATAGGGGGATGTTGTTAGGACTAACATTGGCACATGTTGCGAGGCAGGTGGATGAAGTGGATGGGATGTGGATGGCACATGTGGATATGATGGAGGATTTATGATAGGAGATATTGGGACATAAGGAACCAAAATAGATTTAGGAGATAGAGAGGAGGAATGAGTAGCTTTTGGATTTGTAACTTTGGATGCCATTATGGATGTTTCTTTTAGATACATTGTGTCTTTTTGCTTTGGGATCCACATAGTTTTTTCTTTTTCTTTGGTGGGCCTTTGCAACCTTTGGGATGTAGTGGATTTATCGATTGGATTTTTCTTTTGTTGAGCATGTCTTTTATAGTTGACATGGAAATATTTGGATTGTTGTGGATAGTTACTTTTATGCATTTTTGAGTTGGTATCCAAATTGCTATGGGAAGAATGAAAAGGCTCATGAGAAGTTGTATGAGATGGAGAAGATATGGATGGATATATGGAGGGAGACTGGTAGATAGGAGATGTGGGGATGTTCCTTTATTAATCCTGACTAGGAACGTATGGAATGGGATTTTTATGGTGGGTATTAGGGATATGGGATTGATGGATGGAGGAATGACTAGGATAAGATGGGTTATAATATTTTGGGATGTAGGGACCCAAAATGGATTTTGTATGTGGAGGATATGTGATGGTATAATTTGGGATATAGGGATCCAAAATGGATTTAGAGGATGAAGGAGGAATGTGATAGGTTGTCTTGGGTTGTAATGATGGAGGAGGAGGGGTGATGTTATATGTTTTGGAGGAATGATGAGGAGATGTGATGGTGGGTTTGGAAGTGTCCTTGAATTTGACTTTAGTTGTACCAACATTTTTGGAGGAAGTGCCTTCGGATGTGTGACCAATACCAGAGGATCGTGGCTAGTTTATTTTTTGGATGGGCTCCAAAGTTCCTTTTCCATGGGTGCCTAAGCCTCTACCTTGATAATTCCATTTCTTGAACATTTTATCCAAGAAAGGATACTTTTTACTTGGGGAATAAGATAAACATCTAGTATCAGGTGTTGTGGTGGAAGATATGAAACTCATTTCTTCTACTTTAAGTGGGCCACCATTGAAAAATGTAAGTGACCCAAGGGGATATAGTGATGGCGGAGGGATAGGTGATGGATGATCATGATGTGGGAAGGAATATGAGATGATATGGTCTTAAATAGGATTGGGTGATAGTAATGGATCTTGAGTTGGAGGAGTGGATGGGAGAAATGGATCATGCATAGAGGAAGTAGGATGGTAGGATATTGAGGGAGAAAGTGGGATGGTAGGATCTTGATTTTGGTCTATGGGTACTTCAACATGCTTTTGGAAAAGATCTTGACTTTATTGGATTTGTGTGGATGGAGTGATGGAGGATGTATGGATGGATTCTTCAGAAGGAGTGGATGGAAGGATATGAAGTTCTACAATTGTGGAGGGAATAAGGGTGGACTCTTCAAATGGAGTGGGTAGAAAGATAGGAAGTCCTGCAATTGTGATAGAGGGAATAAGGGTGGAATATTCAGATGGAGTGGGTGAAAGGATAGGAAGTTTTGCGATTGTGATAGAGGGAATAAGGGTGGAATATTCAGATGGAGTGGGTGAAAGGATATGAAGTTTTGCGATTGTGATTGAGGGAAGAAGGGTGGACTCATGAGGTTATTTGGATGTGGTTTGGATAATGTTGGGAGGAGGAGATGTGGATGGGGATTGGATTGATTCAATAGATGGAAAGGACTCAATGATGCTAGGAGATGGAAGAGGATCAATAGGTGGGGTAGATGGAAGAAGGAAAATAGGTGTGGTGATAGAGGAGGAATGATGACTATAGGAGGTGGATGGTCATCATCATTGGTGGTTTCACATGAGGGAGTGAGTTGACAGGACCCATCAACTTCAGGAGAGGGATTTTTCATTGGCTTCCTTGTGAAACTCCTTGGAGACTTTTGTGATGAAGGTTGAGGTGAAGAATTAGAATGTGTCAATGGTGGGGAGCTAGGGTAGTCTACATATGAAGATGGGGTGGTGGATTGTGAACTTTTTTGAGGGGATGACTATGTAGAAGTGGAAGTGGAGGATGGCATGACTAGATAGTTCACATAAGAATGCATGGAGGTGACTTGTGAGCTGGATTGACTAACCGATGGGGTAGGGATGATAGATTGAGGTATGGAATATGAAGTGGATTGAGGGATGCATGATTCTTGTGGAAGGGGATTTGTGGTAATGTAGGTAGGAATGGAAGATGAAAGATTGCGATAGGATGGAGGAGATGGAGAAGAAATGAAAGATATAGTGGATGGTGGATTGAGATAGGATGGAGGATTAGGGTGATGGATTGGAAGAATATGGTCATGAATCTAAAAATAGGTTGGAGGATAAGGAGATGATGGATTTGGATCAGGGATGTAACTGGTAGTGTTGTTGTCGAAAGGTGGAGATTGGGATATGACTATGGGAGAAGATGGAGGTAGGAATGATGTATGTGAGGGATATGTAGGTACAATATAGGAGGAAGGTGTGGATGAATGCAATAATGGATTTCCCTTATCAAAGGTAGGATAAGGAGAAATAGTGGGTATGTACAGAGAAATGATGGGGTAGTTTGGAGGAATGATTGGGTTTTGGATGGTTTTTAGAGAAATCTTGCTAAGATTTTCAATGTACTCATCATGATCAACAAGACTCTCATCGTCACTGGAATTGGATAGAGTGGGAGAAATGATGGGATGACCAAACTCATCATAATAGAATTGAGACATGCTAATTTTTGGACAAGTTTGGATAGGGATGAAGGATGAAGATGGAAGGAAAGATAAAGCTCAGATTAGGATGACCGAGAAACTTAGACTTGGATTTGGATTTAAGCTCAGGATAGGAAGAAATATTGACTTTAGAAGAAGATGAAAAGGGGATGAGGGATGACCAAGATGACTTTACTAGCCTAGGATATGGGGAGGAAAGGCTCGAACAATATTGCATAGAAAAGATGCGGGATGAGAGGAAGACCATCATTAGGAGACTAGAATGACAAGATTTTGGAGACTTGGGTGATTTATATGAACTAGAGGATTTGGAATGACATGGAAAAGGATTTGTGTGTATAACTCTTCATTTTGTATACATTCAACATATATTTTCACTGAGTTTGTAACTTTGAAGACATGCGCAAGAAATTGTTACCCTAAGGAATTTTGGCTTGACTAAAAAACCTTTGCTCATTGACTTAGGCACACATCCAAGAGCTAATTAGAATAGGGCCACCACCAAGAACATAATGGATCTAGTCATGATGATGTATTATTCGGTTCCAAGAGCTCAAGGATGGAACAATATGATGAGTGTCTTGGGGATATTACCATTCTCCTTGCACAAAGATTAGAAAGCCTTCGGGGGTAGATCGGGTGGCCTCTAATTTATAGGTGTCTAGTATGATTTGTGGCATCCTCCCAATCTATTTGTACATGCATGAATCACTTAAGAGCCTAGTTGACCATGCCAAAATAGTAGGGATATTCACCTACCTTGGGATACCATCAACACACATCGCACGAGCTTGATGGGATGAAGCGAGAGTTTTTTCAACTCTTTGTTTATATACTCATTGGGGAAATACCGGCTTGAGGTCGTTCTCCAAAGAGGAAGCACTTTTCTCTCTAGACAGGCCTCACTATAGTCAATCAACCAATCCAAACCCTAATTTTTCTCCCAAATTCCGTGAAGGCATGGGGAAAGGGTATGGATTTTACTTGAATCTCTTAGATTAATAGATTTTGCAAAAAATTGAAAAAGATCCTAAAAACACATCATAGAGAGTTCGTTTCCAAATTGATTTTTAAGTGTTCTCTATTCTATGACTTTCAGACACTTGTGTTTAGGATGCAAGGTTTATTCTTTTGAAATACGAAGCTTTTGAGATTTTCTTGGAACTTGAAAAATAAGCAAGTGTTTTATCTTTAAGCATTCAAGATTGTATTTGCTTCATTTTAGGATCCCAAAATGAAGTTTTTGATTGTTTCAATTGACCTTAGGCACTCAAGATTGGATGTTTTATTTTGGAACCCAAATGAAATGCTTGATTTTAAATTTGTTTATTTTTTTAGACATTCAAGATTTGGTTAGAATTCATTTTAAGTTCAAAGAAGTTTTGAGATGTTTTGATTTTTCTTTGTTCCCTTTTAGTCACTCAAGATTGATTTTAGGGTTTTCCCTTTCAGATAAAAAGAAGATGTGAAGTGTTTTGAGATCCTTTTTACCTTCATGCATTCAAGATTTTATGAGATTTGTTTTAAACCCTAAAGTAAATGTGTGTTTGATTTTTCATTTTCTTTAGGTATTCAAGATTAGTTTAAGGTTTGTTTTTAGGACCAAAAGATTGAAGTGTTCCTAGAGTGCACTTAATATTTCATGCAACTTAAGATCTTAGGTTCATTTTAATCCCCAAATCAAACATGTGAAAGATTCAAATTGTTCATTTTCAGATGCTTTAGGATTGGTTTTTTTTATTGATCTTTTAGCCTTAGTGAACATATGTATATTCTTCTAATTTAGGCATTCAAGATTGATGTGTGGTTCATTTTAAGCCTAAATGAAAGTTTCCTTTGTTCCTAAACACAAAAATGAAGTTATTAGGATTTAGGACCTTGATGTTTTCAATAAAAAACCTATTTTGCAAGGGTGACTTGCAAAAATAAAGTTAGGTACTGCGATTTTGAGGATTAGGGACAATATGTAGCCCGAATGAACCTAAAAAACCAAACAATTCAAGGATTAGGGACCTAAACATGCCGTCTATTTCCCATATGAATAGAAATAAAATGGTATTTTGGGGTGTTTACTCATACGAGTTAGTACCATGTCCCATATGAGTATACATGGGTCACCATACGAGCAAACAGGGCCAGATGAGAAGCAAAAGGCCATAAATGATATGCAGAAGGCCCATACGAGTTAGTACATGGCATAGTACAAGAATATAGGGGTTCCCATGCAAGTAAAAAGGGAAAAAAACTTTACTCGTACTAGGATTCCCACAGGGTTGTACAAGATCTTTAGAAAAAGTGTGTTTTTTTTATAAAAAACCCTAGAAAAAGAGTTGAAATGCCTGGTGGGTGTCCCACCAGGCATGCCAAAATGTGGATGAGATGAACCTAACCTATTGGGAGAAAGCTAAGACATTAAAACATTATTCAAATAAAGCATACACAATATATAGTAAAACTATTCACAAAACCACATCAGATTGAGCCAAAATGGGAGCACCTGAGCCCCATTTGATTTGCTCATTTAAGAAGGATGTGGGCATGCTCTCCAAGAAAAATGAACTTATCCACAATGAAGATGAGGGTAGATCAAGACCATATGCAAGACACATAGACCCCAAAAGTTGCACAAAACCTGGTATAGGGAACCAGTTTTGACCCTAGGGTTCCAAGGGTGCAAATGATGAAAATGCAAATTCTAGCCTATAGATCGAATGCAAGATTCATTTTACCTTTTTTATGGATGAGATGTGGATTTAAAATGATATGCAATGCTTAAAATAAACTAGGTTAATCCATTTAAGCTATGCTAGGATGAGTTACAAAGCTTGAAAACATGAAAACAAACTATTATTCCTAATACATGCTATGAAATCCTAGATGTAAATGAACATTATAACTATGCTTGGAGTGATTGATTGAAGACCAATTTCTCATGAAAGGAGGGATATTTTTAGGTTTTGAGGAAGGTCTTGGGTTAGGAAGGCTGGTTAGGGTTTAGGGGACAAAGGTGGAAGGAAGGGGATGGGCTCTCATTAATGAGGTTGTAAGAGCCATTAATGAGGATGTAAGAGGTCATTAATGAGTTTGTAAGGCTCATTAATGAGGGTGTTGACTTTGAGTCAAAGGGAGAGGGTTAGGCTAAGAAGGTTAGGAATCACCCCTTAAGCGGGGTTAGGGAGTGATTAGGGATGAGAGGATAGGTTTAGAAGTTTCTAGAAGATATCTAGGATTTAGGGATTTTTAAATACATAATTAATTTATTTGAAAAGGGTTCAAAGACAATTTATTTATTAAATTTATTTTAATAAATAGGAGGAATTAATATTTAAATTTGATTTAAATATTTTGGGAGTGATTCTTTAATTAAATAGATTTAATTAAAATAGAGGAAGACAATAACAATAAGAATTAATTAATTATTTAAATAAATAATTAACTAAATAATGATGATGTCATCAAGACTTTTATTAATTAAAATATTTTTAATTAATAAGTGGATTTTTAGGTGTCTACACTAATCAATTGAAAAAATACAAGAAAAATCAGATGATCTTAGAAGGGAAACAACAACTCATCTCATGAACTTACAATAATTATATTTAGTTAAAAATATAGTACTTGTTTCTATTACAAGTTATATCATGATCCTTCATTCTCTTAAAAAAATTAAAAATTATTAAGGTGTTAGTTCATAGTTAAAAAATAAGTTATTTATAAGATTATAAAAAATAATTTAAAATCATGTTATAATATTTATATTTCATAAATATATTATTTTTTAATGTGTAATTATTCATTTTTTTAATATAATATATTTAGAATTGGAAAAATTAGTAACATAATAATTAAATATTAAAAAGTTTTGAATGTTTTTAAGTGCTCCTCTCACTCATATGTTACCCATTATATGGTACCTCCATGACATGCCTTCTTTTATTGCTTCAATTGGTATGTGGTTCTTTTATCTACTGATTATTATATTTCTTTTTAGGTTGTGGTGTTCTGGTCTTGGCATATCATGGCATTCGAAGGGGCCCCATGTTCTATTTTATTCTATTTGTGAGGTGAAGGTAACTAATATTATATTTGACTCTAGATGATTATGTGAGGCAATACTTTAATGTTCTCGTATACATTATTGATTTTCCAAGTAGTCCAACTAATCTTCTTATAGGTGCTAATTTTGTGTCACCCCTTGGTTGACCTAATTAAAATGACAACCATGAATATCTATAAAAGAAAATCCTCCACATACATCTTTACTACTTACTCTCCACATGGTGTAAGAATTTCTTCCACTCTCCCACAATGATATCAATGATTCCTTGCACAATGTCTCCCACTAAATTATAGTTTCTGGTACAGAGTTGGAAAAAATGAGGAATATTTCTCTTATAAGGTATTAATCTACAACTTTGATAAATTATTATAAACTCAAATTTACAATCTTAATCACAATATTTTAACAATGTTTTGACCTATTTTAGAAAGAAAATTGATATCTACCATTGTGCCAATGATTTTTCTAGGGGTTGGTTATAATTAATATCATATCAAAATATAATTATTGATGGTTGGTCATGGTTTTGGGGCTGAGATTCTATTTCATTGAATTTTTTTTTCTAATTTCTTTAATCTATTCACTGAATCCTTGATCATTCTAATTGTTTGCATTTGTCTCCATAATATACATATATATTTTTAGTGGGAATCCTTTTGTGTGGGAATTGACTACCCTTTGTATTCTTTCATCAAAAGATCAACCATTTACAATTCTCTCACACTATCTTTTCTTGTAGTTTTTTTTAGCTAAATTTCCCAAGTCCTTCTTAGCTCAAACATTGTCTTACAATCAGAAAATCATTTTTGGATTGATTCTTAGATAATGAGAGAAACCTTCTGTGCTATATAATTTTCTTTTCCAAAAGACATTTTTCATCTAATTATGTGTGCCTTAAGGTCTTGAGATCTTCCACTTGGTGAAAGAATTATCTTCAAGAATACCTTATAGTAGGTATGCGGTTGAGGTTGATACTAATTAAAAGTCTATTAGGATTTTTGAAGTTGATGGGGGTGGTGGTTCATCCCCCAACTATAAATTTTCAATATATCATATATTATTCCCCTATTGAAGCAAGTGGTGTTGCTGCACCTTCTATTGTTTTTGATTATGGAAAACAAGTTTTGATGGGGCCCTGAAACCCTACAGAACTAAAAGATAAACATAGATAAAGCATTTAAAGTATCCACAACATAATAGCCACAGGCTTAAACAACATCTCCCCACAAGATAGTAAGATAAAACTAGAAAAATAAAATAGGGAAGCAAAATAAAAAACCAAGAAAGGCCCAAGCCTAGGAGAACAGCTCAGGAAAATTCTTTGAGAATTTCCACAGCATGAATCTCCAGCTCAGACACTCTTCCAGCTACCTCCTTAAGGTCAAAAAGATCTTTATTAGGTTCCTAGATGTCCTTTTTCATTATGCTAGATCTGGTCCTCTTCCTCAATCCTTCCTCAGGGGACTTATCCTTACCACTGTTGGGAGATTGATCTTCCTTCTTACTACCCCTATGTTCCTCAATTTTGTTTATCAACACCTTTATGTTGTCATTAGAAGCTTTAAGAATGTTATAGATTTTCTCTATGATTTTTTGCAGGGTGCCCTCGATGCTCTGAACTCTCCTCTTCACTTCCTCCACTCTATTTTGTTAGAATAACTGAGAGGGGGGTGAATCAGTTATCCAGTGTCCCAAAACAAAATGTATAATTCAAAACAACTTCTTCAATTTCTGCTCCTCGGTAACAAATAAATACTTTCACTATCTATGATTTTACCGATTACCAGTCTAATACTATAATAGTTACCGATCAAATCTAACATGTAACATGTAAAGTATGATAACAAAAAAATATTACAATCAACACATAACACAAAAGATTTAACATGGAAACCCTGTAAAGGGAAAAACCACCTGGGACCGACAACCCAAAATTTTTCACTCTTCTAAAGTGAGGTCGGTTAAGACCCAACCCTATTAAAGGTTTACAAACACATTGTCAGGTATGACCTTGTTAGAGGATTTTAGACTAGAAGTTATCATCCACCTAGCATTCACTATGGGGTTGACAGGATAACAATGTTCATTCTATGATTGATACATCATAAGACTTTCAGAGTCCACTCGGTTAAGAGATTTTGACTGTATATAATGGTTAAAAATGTAACAGTAAATGATCTGCTTTAATACAACTTTAATTGCAGATTACAGATCAATATTCAGTCCATACAAATCCTTCTAATCAATATTTCACTTCAGATTCAATACTGTATCAACTTACTATCCATCAGTAATTACTCTTTGTAGCTCGGTAATTGTTCTATAGCTCAGTTCTTACTTAACCAGTATGATTAGAATGCATGAAAACCTTGTTCACATGATATTCCTACAGTTTCTACTTCTTCTGGCATCTTTTTCATAATGAAATTCTAGTCTCTTATATAGACGAGTAAATCATTTTCTTCTCCTCCATCAAATTTTGCCGCTTAACTGCATTCATAGATTTTTCCGCTTCAAACTTTCTCGATTGATGTGTCAATAACACATTTCAATCTGCTCCATTAGATCTTCCTTTAATTTTGTTAGCCATTGATCTTCATAACAAACATTATCTGTTATCATTGAAATTGAGATACTTTATAGCTCATCAATCTTATCGGCTAAACTAATCATTTAGTTCATTCTATTTTTCTCGGTTAACAAAGAAATGCATCGGTGAACACTACTTAGTTAATACTATGATCGGTATACACTACACTTCGTCGGTGTATACTAGAAATGCTTCATTTACCGACAACACTGCTTTGTGTCTTTTAGCTCTATACTTCATCATAGATGAATGCAACATAATAAAGTTAATATCATCAAGTCATAGACTCATCAACAAGTTACTCAATGTGTTCCTTATCCTCATCTATCATGTACATCTTTCCCCATGTAGATTTCTTTGTTTTTCATCTCTTTCACCTTTATTCAGATGTCTCGGTATAGTAACTTACAAGATAAGTGTTGTCAAACTAGTTGACATTGTATGCACCCAAAAATGGTCGCCTAGACTTTGGGCCCCATTTATTCAATTTATCAACCCTGAATCATTTTGATCATTAATCAATATTTTCAACATTATCAATCTCCTGATCAAATCCTAATTTTGATCATATATTGGATTTTTATCCTCGGGCTAACCATTTATCCTAAGTCTTTATTTGATTAAAAGGAATATTTCCTCCCCTTTTAATTAAATAAAAAGCCCCCACTTTCCTCTTATCCTAAGTTGCACAAATAAAGCATTATTCTTATTTTATAAAAAGGAGAAAAACACTTTTTGTCTCATATGGACATAAAGTCAACTCCTATTTTCTCATTGGAGGATACTTGTGCACATGGATTTCTCCTCTTTCAAGCTCCACCATTGATTAAGACTTTTTGCCTCTTAATCTCCTTAGTCCATTTCTTTGCATTTCTTATAAAAGGAGAGCTCTCTCCTTCATTTGCATATATCTCATGTTTTTATGCTAATGTTATGCTGCAGGTTTTAGGTGCATTTGGAGTTTGAAGATATTGAAGACTTGCTTCATTTCATTATAGTTGCATATTTGCTTTCTTAGTTGCATGATAATGGCATTCTTAGTGTAGATTTCCTTTTATGCAATAGAATAATCTCACATAGTCTAAACAGGAAGCATTGTAATCCATTGCTATTTCCTTTCATAGATTAGTTGCATTGTACTTTCCTTTCATAGCTTAGATTGCATCCTCATTTTAGTTGCATTGCATTGCATTGTCATAGTGATTCTTGAGGATATTGGCACTCTTGCCCTTGTCCTCACTTGAATCTCTCATTGTGTGGTTGACTAGCAAGGTCACAAGCTTGTAGCTCTAGCTGAGAGCAAACACATCATAGTCCCTTGCAACTCCATGCATAGAGAGCTATGAGCCGCTTTGTGAGGCCTCATTCTTGAGCAACCTTGCATGTAATGGTTCATAGAAGTGCACCATTTTAGTGTGTATAGACATCAATGACAACATAATACTGATTTAATCATATTACATATCTAATCAACAACTCCTCAGTGATCTTTAATCATGGATTCTTCAATCAGATTCCAAATCAGTTGTAGTCCAACAATCTCTCCCTTTGGCATTGATGGCAACTCAAGTAATATGAAATGTACCATACACATACCAAACATATATTGTACAAATTTGTGAACAAAATGCTGTAAGTCAAATAGATTTAATATGTTTAATCACTATGTTACTAAACAACATTAGATAATACAGCTTTACCATTCTGTAGTTGTGATCTTTTCAGTTCTCCTTTTAGTTCTCCGGTCCTGCTTCAGTTCTCTGTAACTGATCTTCAATACTCCATCTCATTCAGATTATCTCTCCCTTAGATAATTCTCATCGGTGCTTGTCCCTTTTCATATTATTTATCTCTCCCTTTGATAGCAATGCCAAAGAAACAAATAAACAAACAATTCTGTCATCCTCTATATCTTTGTATACTGATATCCTAATCGGTTCAAGTTCTCCAAACTTAATCACAACCTTGAACATGATTCAAAGTGTGAACTATGCTGCATCAACATGAATAATCTTCTGATAAAGGTAGGTTGATGCAACATCCAGTTCACCTTAGTGATCGATAGACAGGGGACAGACCCCAAGTCTAGTCCTCAAGTATTCAAATGTGTCCTTCGGTAGAGGCTTTGTAAAAATATCTGCAAGTTGTTCTTTAGATGTGACAAATTCTAACTTCACTTGCTTCTCTTGCACTTGTTCTCTTAAGTAATGATACATAATAGATATATGCTTTGTCTTAGAGTGCATACAGGATTCTTTGAAATATTAATAGCACTAGTGTTGTCACAATATATAATCACCGGGTCAATGATTACCTCATTCATCCCTTCCAACACTTGCTTGATATATGCAATGTTTGAATAGTTAGTAGCAGAAACAACATACTCTACTTTAGCTGTAGATAGAGAAATACAAGCCTAATTTTTACTTGTCCAGGTTACAAGTCTTTCACCAAAGAAAAATGCTCCTTCGGTGGTGTTTTTTCTATCATCCACATTTCCAGCCCAATCAACATCGGTGTAAACTTTTAGTTCAAACTTCCCTTCCTTAGGATACCATAATCCATAATTCTTTGTTTTCTTTAGGTATCTTAAGATCCTTTTTGTAGCTATCATGTGTGATTCTCTAGGATTAGCAAAAAATCTTGCAACAATACCCACAACATGTGCTATATCTGGTCTACTGTGAACTACGTACATTAACTTACCAATCATGGATCGGTAAAGTGTCCAGTTTACCTTTGTAGTTTCATCCTCCTTTGTCAATTTGCATCTAATAGCCATTGGTGTTCCCATAGGTTTAGCATCTTCCATGCCAAATGTCTTCAGTACTTCCTTTATGTATTTAGATTGTGTGATGAATATTCCATCACTCTGCTAAATCACTTGTAGTCCAAGAAAGAACTTAATCTCTCCGAACATAGACATTTCAAATTCCTTTGGCATTTCATCAAAAAATGTCTTCCATACAAGATCTGAGCCTCCAAAAATTATATCATCAACAAATATTTCAGCAATGATAATAGTATCATCAACATCACCTTTCATATATAGATTGCTATTTTCACTTGTTCTAACAAATCCAATACTTAACAAGTAAGTATGCAGTCTTTCATACCATGCTCTAGGTGCTTGCTTCAAACCATATAAAGATTTATGTAATCTACATACCATGTCTTTATTGTCGGGATCAAAAAATCCTTCAGGTTGTTCGATGTAGACCTCTTCTTCAAGTATACCATTCAGAAACGCTGACTTCACATCTATTTGATAGACTTTGAATTTCTTGTGTGCAACATATGCAAGTAGCATTCTAACTCCTTCCAATCTAACAACAGGTGTAAATGTTTCACCATAGTCAATGCCTTCTTCCTGTGCATATCCCTTGCATACCAATCTAGCTTTATTTCTTGTGACTTCACCATTTTCATTCAATTTATTCCTGAATATCCACTTAGTACCGATAACATTCTTATCTCTAGGTCGGGGTACTAAGGACCAGGTTTTTTTCTTCTCTATTTTCTCTATTTCCTCCTTCATTGCATTAACCCATTCTTCATTCTCTAATGCAACTTTCACATTTTTAGGTTCAAATTCAAAAACTAGACATATACCTTGTCTTGTTTTGCTTCTAGTTTGCATTCCAGCATGTCTGTCTCCAATGATTTGTGTCTCAAGATGATGTCTTCTAAAAAAACTAGCCAGAAATTGATTTCTCCTTTCTTTCTCATCTTGCTTAGGGTCATTTCCTTGCTTGGTAGCTCCATCTTGTTCATCGGTTTGTGTTGCTTGTTGTCCTATATTATTTCCCTACTGACCGGTTGTCACAGCTTGCGGCATCGGTAGATACTCTGGATGTTCAATGTAAGTGAATCTATCATAGTCTTCCAGTTCCTTTGTACTTTCCTCTGTGTTCTTTTCATCAAACTCATCAAAACGAACATTAGTACCTTCAACTATATTATTTGTAACCTTATTCAAACATTTATATGCTTTACTTGTAGAGGAATATCCCAAAAATATCCCTTCATCTCCTTTTGAATCAAATTTTCCATTTCTCTCATCTTTCAAAATAAAGCATTTACTTCCAAAAATCCTGAAATAACTTATAGTAGGTTTGTGTCCAACCCATAGCTCATGAGGTGTTCAGTTGGTGTCCTTCTTTAGTTATACTTGGTTAAGAACATACACAACTTTACTGACAGCTTCCCTCCAATATGTCTGAGCAACATTCTTTTGTATCATCAATGTTCTAGCACAATCAATTATAGACCTGTTCCTTCTTTCAGCAATGCCATTTTACTGAGGTGTCCTCGGTGCAAAGACTTGTCTTTTAATTCCATGCTCATTACATAAATTAGTAAATTCATCAGAGATAAATTCAGCTCCTCTATCAGATCTTAAGCATTTTATTTCTTTTCCAGTCTCTTTCTCCACCTTAGCTTTATACCACTTAAATATTTTAAAGGCTTCAGATTTCTCTTTCAGGAACATAACAATCATCAGTCTAGTATAATCATCAACAAAAAGAATAAAATATCTATCACCAGAATAGCTCTGAGTTCTCATAGGACCACCTAGGTTAGTATGAACCAACTCAAGTATCTTCTTTGTTGAGTAGTCTTTACTTTTAAAACTGGACTTAGTCATCTTACCTTTCTGACATTCATGGCACATGGAATGATCAAGTTTTGTCAAGTTAGGAAATCCTCTAACTCTTTTCTTTTTACTAATCTTGATCATGTTGTCAAAGTTCACATGGCATAACCTTTTGTGCCACAACCAAGCATCTTCATCCTTTATTAAGAAACAACAAGACTGATCCATATCAAGATAGAATAGATTACCTCTGGATTGTGTACTAGTTCTGACAAGTCTTCCTTCATCATCATAGATCTTCACCTTTTTTCTCTCAAAAGCTATTCAGTGGCCTGAATTGTTTAGCTGAGCCACACTTAATAGATTATAGTTCAATCCATCTACCCAGTATGCATTTTCACATTGTATTATGTCATTGATCATCAGTGAACCTTTACCTCTTCCCATACAAGGTGCATCATTTCCCATTCTCACAGATCCTCCATTATATTCAACAAGATGTTCAAACTTCTCTACATCGTCGGTCATATGATGTGTACAGCCACTATCTATGATCCATGTATCATTTCTACTTACTTTAGAGATTAGTACTATCTCTTCATGTTTCTCTTCTTCTTCTAAGTCATCTTTCATAGCAACAAATACAACTTCTATGTCATCATCATAATCAGATTTAGTTTCAATATCTTTAGCTATGTAACATACCTTTTTGCCTTTATCATCTCGGTTGTCTCTGTTGTTGTGTTGGTAGCCTCTGTTGACTCTTCTCCCATAGCTTCCTTTAGATTGGTCTTTAGATCTATCATCATCTTTCTTCTGAGGACATTTAGCAGTGAGATGTGACTGACTTCTTTACAATTAAAACATGCCAAAGGTAGCTTCTCCTCTATACCTTCCTTTTCCTTTGGGCAATATTCTGGCCATAAGAGTTTCAAGCTCATCAAGTTCATCATCGACATTATCATCACTATCATAATTCTTACTATTCCTGCTAGACTTTCCAATCTTCAAAGAAGACATGAAAGTGGATTCAACAGAAGGAACAACATTGTTATCAAAGTTGTTTAATTCAAAGGTTGTAAGTTTAACAATCAAAGTGTCAAGAGTAAGGTTGGATGTAGCTATTGTTTCATGAATTGTAGAGATCCTGATTGCATAAACTGGTAGCAAAGTTATGAGAATCTTGCTTATCACTGTTTCATCATCAATCACTCCATCAGATGCTCTAATAGCATGTACCACCTCTTTTAGTCTATTTGAGTATTGTACAATGTTCTCACCTTCTTTCATTCTCATATCATCAAATCTGCCTCTTAGGCTTTTAGCTCAGGCTCTTTTAACATTCAGATCTCCACTATATATTAGATTTAACTTGTCCCACATCTTCTTAGCAGTATCACAACCCTTGATGTCTTCAAATTCGGCATCAGTACAAACAGCAGCAAGTTCCATCATAGTGATATTGTGTTCATGCCTGTCCTTCAGTTGATCAAGAGTTAAGGGACTAGTGGGCAGTTGTATGTAGCCATTCTCCATCAGATCTAGTGTAGAATTTCCAATTCTAGATATGTGCAACTTCATCCGGCTTTGCCATACTACGAAGTTCTCTTTATTCAGTTTCAGTACTTCCCTCTTATACATCTTGAGACCTTTGTGCTTAAGTCCTTAAAAATCTGTTCTAAGCAATCATAGCTCTAATACCAATTGTTAGAATAATTGAGAGGGGGGTGAATCAGTTATCCAGTGTCCCAAAACAAAATGTATAATTCAAAACAACTTCTTCAATTTCTGCTCCTCGGTAAACAATAAATACTTTCACCGTCTGTGCTTTTACCGATTACCAGTCTAATACTATAATAGTTATCGATCAAATCTAACATGTAACATGTAAAGTATGATAACAAACAAATATCACAATCAACACATAACACAAGAGATTTAACATGGAAACCCTGTAAAGGGAAAAACCACCTGGGATTGGCAACCCAAAATTGTTCACTCTTCTGAAGTGAGGTTGGTTAAGACCCAACCCTGTTAAAGGTTTACAAACACACTATCAGGTGTGACCTTGTTAGAGGATTTTAGACTAGAAGTTATCATCCAACCAGCATTCACTATGGGGTTGACATGATAACAATGTTCATTCTATGAATGATACATCATAAGACTTTCAGAGTCCACTCGATTAAGAGATTTTGATTGTATACAATGGTTAGATATGTAATAGTAAATGATCTGCTTTAGTACAACTTCAATTGCATATTACAAATCAATATTCAGTCCATACAAATATTTTTGATCAATATTTCACCTCATATTCAATACTGTATCAACTTACTATCCGTCGATAATTGCTCTCTGTAGCTCGGTAATTGTTCTGCAGCTCGGTTCTTACTTAACCAGTATGATCAAAATGCATGAAAACCTTGTTCACGCAATATTCCTATAGTTTCTACTTCTTCTGACATCTTTTTCATAATGAAATTCTAGTCTCTTATATAAATGAGCAAATCATTTTCTTCTCCTCCATCAGATTTTGCCGCTTAACCACATTCATAGATTTTGCCGCTTCAAACTTTCTCGGCTGATGTGTCAATAACACATTTCAATCTACTCCATTAGATCTTCCTTTAATTTTGTTAGCCATCGATCTTCATAACAAACATTATCTGTTATCACTGAAATCGAGATACTTTATAGCTCATCAATCTTATCAGCTAAACTAATCATTTAGTTCATTTTGTTCCACTCAGTTAACAAAGAAATGTGTTGGTGAGCACTACTCAGTTAATACTCTGATCGGTATACACTACACTCCGTCGGTGTATACTAGAAATGCTTCATTTACCGACAACACTACTTTGTGTCTTTCAGCTCGATACTTCATCATAGATGAATGCAACATAATAAAGTCAATATCATCAAGTCATAGACTCATCAACTAGTTACTCAATGTGTTCCTTATCCTCATCTATCATGTACATCTTTCCCCATGTAGATTTCTTTGTTTTTCATCTCTTTCACCTTTCTTCAGATGTCTCGGTATAGTAACTTACAAGATAAGTGCTGTCAAACTAGTTGACATCAATGATAACATAATACTGATTTAATCATATTACATATCTAATCAGCAACTCCTCAGTGATCTTTAGTCATAGATTCTTCAATCAGATTCCAAATCAGTTGTAGTCCAACATATTTTCCATATCCTTCTCCTCGGTTTTCTTGTTCTTATTGCTGCATTTGTCCCTCTCCAATCTACCCACTCTGTACTTTAGCTCATGGATTTCATGGTAGGTCCATTTAGTGGTTCTATAGCTGTCAATAATGCTATTCTTTTCATTATTGAGCACATCCATCTATGGGTTCTCCTTAGTGGTGTCACTCAAAATAACAAGGGCAAGATCAATAAGCTCTTCCATTTGAATTTTTCCCTCCTTATTCTCCTTAACCAAAGTTTTCATCATCTCTCTTTTGAGACCCATCCTCACAAAGACATTATAAAAATTCCTCCAAACCACATTCCTATCTTTTCCTGAGATCTTGCAAGTGTAATGGCCAGACCCATATTCTTCAACACCCCGCTCCTTCCCTTCCCCACTCCCCTAATTCTCCTCTTCCTCCTCATTGTCATTCCCCCCCTCCTACCTTTCCTCCTCAGCTTCCTTATCAATTTCTTTCCCTCTTTTTAGCCTCCTGAAAGGCTTTCCAGTAGAAACCTCCTCTCTGTTGGCAAGCATCTTAATAGTAATGTTTCTCTTTCCTCCCTTCCCCTCCTTATTTTCTTCTTCTATTAAATTGGTATCTTCCTCCCCATCAGAATTGTCACCCTCTGTATCCATTCCCTTCGCCCCCTCATTGTAGTCTCTATTAGATGAGATCTCAATGCTCTGTTTAGGGTCAGGAGTCTCCTTTTTCTCCTTTTTGATTTTCTTTTTCTCCTTATTGGTCTATGGGGTAGCCTCCTCATCCGTATCCGAATGCATATCTTGACTGTCCTTAGTATCAGATGGGATATAATCTTCTCCCGACTCATCCGACCCTTCTTTACCCTCCTTGCCCACCTTCTTATTCCTAATTTCTTTCCCCATAGACCTAGCCTTAAAAACTTCATAAATTAACAGAAAAAGCCCCTCATGGAAAGTGGGATTGCCAATGGGCTTCTCCCTATAGTCATTGATATTCTCATTAATAGATGAGTATAGGAAGAAAGGGATTGAAATCTTCACCCCATACCTGAAATGGTTAAGAAGCACAAAATGGTGGGTGTAGATGCAGTCAAATCTCATATCCAGGGAGATGTATTTGATAATAACCCTCAACACAAACCTCCACAGTGACTTGATAGAGTCTGACAAGTAGTAGGTTCTTTTCTTCACTAAATCCTTCTTTTCCTCTGCCTCCTTGGTAAATTCGATCACAGCCTACCCAGAAATACATCTATCTCTGTAGAATTTTTTCCCAATAATGGGAATCTCCATCACCATAGAGATAACCTCCTCCATCACTGTGAAATCCACCCCATCAATTTTAACAATCCCCTCATTCCAACTCTTAACCATGATACGCGTAACAGAGGGTTTCCACCCATGAAGCCGGTCGATGAAATTGGCGACTTCGCCTTTTTTCAAAATGCTCCACACCTTAGAGCACCTATACCACTTATCAGCTTCATCCTTAGGTTACCTCCTATGTCTTTCCCGCACCATTTTTTTCATCCTTTTTGCAAACTTTTCTCCTGGTAGTGATGTCTTTTGAAGCTTGGTTCCAATTGATATGAATTGTTTTCACGAAACTTCTTTTAGCCTCATGTAAATTATATCCAAAATCTGGCCTCAAAGTGTGCTGATGAGTTTTGATGAGGTGTAATGTACATTGTCTATTGTACTTACACATCATATTTCAGAACCTTTCCCAGAGAACATAACCTTTCATAATTGACATTTAATGTTTCCCAATCTACCCGGGATCCTCTCCCTTTCTATCAAATCTAAAATTTCCAGTGGAATATTATGTCCATCCATCCATCTTTTCATTTCATCATTCTTGATTTCCCAATTGGCCAACCTGTTAGCCACTTGATTAGCTTCCCTATACTCATGAGCCACATAAATATTATCAAAGGACTTAAGGATTTGAATGCTCTCTTCAATGATATTCATAATCATCCACGTAGGCTCATTCTTCTCATTAAGACAATCTATTATATTCTTTGAATATCCTTCCAACCATAGTTTTCTGACTCCCATGTCATGAGAAAGTTTGATGGTTTGATGTGCCGCAATCGCCTCCGCATAGTGATTAGTTTGTAACCCCAGAGGAGCAAAGATAGCAGCAATTCCTTTGCCATGGGCATTTCTGATTATTCCACCCACCCTAGCCTTACTAGGGTTGCCTTTAGCAGCCCCATCAAAGTTAGATTTACACCAACCCTTAGGTGGGAGAGTCCATCTGCAGTCTTCCCTCCTATTTCTATCAATTTCCTTAGTGTTGAGTATAGTTCTCTACCAGAGTGTTAAGGGTTTTATGGAAGACAACTTTAGCATTAGTTTCTTTTTCCCTAAAAATTCTATTATTCCACTCCTTCCACACTCCCCAACAGACATGAGGAAAATTCCAATCCCACAAGTCCTTATTCACATCTCCAATAGCCTCATGGTGCCATTGTTGAAAGAGAGCAATAGTGTTGTTGGGAAAACACTAGGTCATCTTGAAAAAAGATAGGAAATGAGACCAAATGTCTCTGGTGAAGTGGTAGTGAATAATGATATGGTCCACACTCTCACTATGGTTTTTTCATAGAATGCATCTGTTAGGCATCATATGCCCCCTCTTGGTAAGGTTGTCCATCTCTAGGATTCAGTTTTGGAGCATTATCTAGAAAAAAATATTGATTTTAGGAATAAGGCCAGGATACCAGGCTTTGGCCCAAACATGGATAGTTTCAATGTTTTGCATGGTTTCATACCCCAAGGCTACAGTGTAGTTTCCAGCCTTAGTCTCCCCCCAAACAATAGCATCCTTGTTGAGGGATAGAGGGATATGCATAATCATGTCCATTAGCGGCTTTATCTCCTGGGACAACTCAGTCAGATTCACCCATTCATTATTGACCCTGTAGTCTCTCACTCTACAACCATATCTTTCTATGCATTTATTATCCCATCTATTATATGTCTTGATGTTCCATAAGGGCCCTTGTCTTAGCCAGTCATCATGCTAGATATTTATATCTTCGCCATTGCCTAGTTTCCATTTCACTTTCTCAGTGGCTAAGCCCTTAGTCCTTAGAATGCCATTCCAGATGTTGGATCCCCTTGGGTCATAGTCCCTACTGATGAACTATTTGAAATTGATATTGGCAGCATATTTATCTTTCAAAATATCCCTCCATTCCCCTGTTGAGTTAAAAATCCTCCATATCTGTTTATCTTGCAGAGCCCTATTGAACTACTTGAACTACTTCAGATTTCTAATCCCCAGCCCCCCCTACATTTTGGGTCTACAAATGGTATCCCAAGCCACTAGTGGGTACTTCTTATTACCTTCAGTTCCAGCCCATAGAAAGTTCCTCTGAATGGACTCCAAAGTATCAGCCACTTTGGTAGGGATAGAGAAAAGGCTTAAAGCATAAGTAGGAAAATTCTGCAAAGTAGATTTGATTAGAAGCACTTTACCAGCCAGACTCAGAGTGATGCCTTTCCAGCTTTCCAACTTTCTATTGAAATGATCAATGAGATTATTCCAAAAGAGGTCAGGTGGTTTGGTCCCCAGAGGGAGCCCCAAGTACATAGAAGGGAGAGAGCCAATACCATAACCCAAAATGCTGGCTATTTTCCTCTGTCTGGTCTTAGGGGTGTTAATAAAGAAGACTAAGCTCTTACTCTAGTTAATGAGTTGTCCTATGGCATTTGTATAGGTATTGAGAATAGACTTCACATTTCTAACTTCTTTCACCAAAGCCTCTCCCCCTAAAATGGTATCATCCAAAAATTGCTGATAGGAGAAAATTAGGGGCCCAGAAGAAGGTTTTAACCCAGTAATTTTTCCTCTGCTTCTTTTTTCATGAATAAGTATTCCCAGGCATTTAGCCAGAATGATGAAGAAGATTAGTGAAAGAGGGTCACCTTGCCTAAGACCCCTAGAGATTTAAAGAAATCAAAGGGAGAACCATTGACCATCACTGCAAAAGTGGGGGTGGAAATCAGTTGAGCAATAATCTTTCTAGTTTTATCATTGAAACCAAAAGCTTCCAGAACTTTATCCGGGAACAACCAGTCCACCCTGTCATAAGCCTTTGACAGATCAAGTTTGAGCAGGAAGCCTTCCTTTTTTCCTTCATCTAAGGAATGGATCACCTCATGAACGGTGATGATAGAGTCAAGGATTTGTCTACCAGGGACAAAACCCATTTGCTAAGGTACAATAATCTCTGAGATGATTTTGATCATTCTGTTAGTTAAAACCTTTGAAAAAGTCTTGTAAAAAGAGTTACAAAGACTTATAGGCCTGCAATTTTCAAAAGAATCCACACTTGTGACTTTAGGAATCAAAACTAGAAAAGTAGCATTGATCTCTTTAAGAAAGCTCCTAGCACCAAAAAATTCCTGCACTGCTTTGACAAGGTCATCTTTTATAACTTCCCAATATTTGGAAGAAAAAAATAGGGAACCCATCTGGGCCAGGAGCTTTTTTAGCAGGCAGAGAAAAAATAGCCTCCTTGATTTCTTCAAATTCTAGAATAGCCACCAAAAACTTATTCTGGCTAGCAGTTATCACATTGGGGATAGTCTTGAGAATTTCCACTTGGTCTTCAACACCTAGGTTTAGCTCTTTGGTTAAGATGGAAGAGAAGAAACTAATATCTTCCTTAGCAATCTCTTTGTCTTCCCCTATAGTATCATCCCCCTTTTTAATACCACCAATTCTATTGGCAGCCCTGTGTTTCATAGTAGGTAGGTGAAAGAATCTAGAGTTTTTATCCCCTCCCTTTAACCACACCGATCTTGACCTCTACCTCCAAAACATTTCCTCTTTTCCCACAATGTTGTGAAGGTCAGCCAAAATAGTCTTTTCAGCATTCAACCTACTCGCATCATAACCCATATTCTGTATATCTTCCTGTACCTCAGAAAGATCTGCCATAATCCTTTCTTTTGTTTGAAAGATGTTCCCAAAGTCCATTTTGTTCCACTTTCTAATCTCCATCTTAATGTGTTTGAGTTTTTTAGCTACCTTGTACATAGATGTACCATCCACATCAATACCCCACCATTCCCTAATTTTTTCAGCTAGACCAGGGTGAGCAGACCACATCTTCTCAAATTTGAATGGGAAAGCCTTTTTCCTATTGATAGAATCAAGAGTAAGAGCAATAGGGGAGTGATCTGAACCAAGTATCACCATAGAGGAAAGATTTCATTAATAATGGTTCATCCAATCCATAGTGATAAGGGCTCTGTCCATCCTTACCTGAATACATTCCATCCCAACTCTCTTGTTAGACCAGGTATATTTCCCACCTCCTAACTCAACATCAATAAGGGCTAGGTCATTTATCAAATCTACCAGATGTTGTCTTCTTTCCAGGTTCGGTGGGAGCTCACCTAATTTCTCAGTGGCCATAAGAGGGGTATTGAAATCCCCCATAATAATGCCCTTAGGATCTCCCATCTTGGCTATAAGATTATAGATTTTATACCAATAGAGTCTTCTACCATTCTTTGTGTTTGGGGCATAGATATTCATAATGAACTAGCTTTCCTGATCCTTGAGATTTTTGAATTGAATAAGAAAAATGTTACCTTCATCAAAAATGATATCCGCTTTTAAGTTGTCCTTCCATATCACTAACAAACCACCTGAAGCACCCTCATAATCAGTTGCCACAGTCTTCATCCCTTTATTGAAAATAATGCTTTCAACTTTCTCCTTCTTCATTTTTGTTTCCTGAATCAAAAATATTTTTGGCCTATGATCCCTTATCATATTCTGGACAATTTCCTATTTGTGGATTCCATTGAGTCCATGAATGTTCCAAGATATAACCTTCATGATTTATTTCGGGAACATGATTCTTGGATGGTTTTTTGGGTTCCATTTGCTATATTTCTTCTTGTTTCTTCCTTTTTGATTTGATTCTTGCTCTTCCTACCTGGAGTGTTGGATTTACTTCCTATGTCAGCTTTAACTCTACTCCTCGTAGTGGTAGGAGAAACTGGTGATGGGTCCCTGCTATTTTTCTTTTTCTTTTTATTTACTGTTATCCAAGGTCCCGCATTGTCATCTTTGCAGCTATCAAAAAGAGCCTCCATTCTAGATATTTGTCCTAGAGTAGAGGCAGAGACCATCTCAAGAATTCTGTTAATTTTCCTTGGATACACTCAAGTGCTTCTACTTAAGTTTGAATCCTGAGATTGAGAAGGGCACCGCTCCTCCAAAGTTCCTCCATTCTCCTGGGTGTCTGAGACAAAGGAGTCCTCAATGATATCCTCCACCATGATATCACCTTCCTCAGGATGGTCCCTACCTCCATTGTTCTCCTCTTCAACTGTAGGAGCTGGGATAATAGGGATGGCCTCAACATCTCCCTTTCCACCATTTTCCATCTGGGCCCTTTGCAGCTCCTTGTCCTCATTTATTTTCTTTCCTTCCAAACACTAGTGATCTAGAATGTTTCCCATTTTTTCATTGAGTCTCTCCCCTAGAGATTCTCTCTTAGGGTTCTTTCCATTAGGAGCTTTCTCCTTCCACACCTTCTTGGTTCCCTCAACTTGATTAGATCCTTTTTGCTGATTTTGGGTCTCTTTTCTTTTTCCTTGTTGGATTTGAGCCTTCCAAGCTTTTTCCTTTTCTATGAAAATAGGGCACATTTTGGCCTTGTGTCGTGCCTTTTTGCAATGGAAGTAAGAAAAAGGCACATTTTCATAGTCTATCTGCTACACACGCCTCCCCAATCTTGATTGGAACTCAATCACTTTTGGCATATCCTGACCTTCAACCACCCCTACACATATTTTGGTGCAGGTGAGTCTTTTCTTAGCTGCTATAATTGGATCAATATAAAGCGACTCCCCAAAAGAGCTAGCAATGCCATCAAAAACATCTTCATGCCAGTATTCTAGTGGAATTTTTGGAAGCCTTATCCAGACTGGGGCCTGGGTCAAGAAATTTTTATTGAGATCAAGGTTAGAGGTCCATTTCTGAAGAATGAGAGTGCATTTCCCCATTGACCAGTTTCCCGCATAGAGAATCTTTGAGTAATCCTTAGGGTAGGAAAACTCAAAAGACATAAACCCTTTGGCCATAGCTGTAACTTCAACTTGTCCTTTTAGATCCCACTTTTTATTAGCAAAGATTCTAACCAAATCTATGTTTGGCCTAGGACCTACGAACTTGCCGACAAGAGTTGCAACCATACTCAGAATATTATGATCAATAAGCTCATAACACACTTCTAAAGAAAAATTCCCCTTCTCTTTGTTTGAAATATCTTTAATCTTAGGGAAAGAGGATTTACCTGATGGTTTGATCCCAAACAGATTAGTCCATCGTCCCAAGGGACCTAGGGCACCTCCAGAAGCACTTGTTTTTGGAGCATTACCCTCTTTCTTTCCTGGATCTAGTTGCAAGGCCCATGGGTCACCATCTTCTGTCGCATCCCCCTTTCCTTTGTCCTTTCCTAGGTCCAAGACTGTATACTGAACATCCTATCCCTTCTCTGCAGGTTTCCTACTAAAAGGCAAATTCAAAAATTTGCATCCTCCCTCGGCTCCGCTCATCCTATCTCCTACCTCTCTTAGTAGAATTGTTATTGCACCTTCTATTGTTGGCATTGAAAAATTTATTCAATGTTTTATTTTCTTTATTAGGAAATCCTTTACTTATGAATTGGCCTTATTTGAGACTTCAATGAAGAACTTTTATTTCCATTTTTTGTAGATCTATTGATCTAGATGGTGATTTTTCTATAAATATGGTCTAAAGGATGAATAAATCTCTTCCAAAGAAACTTAATAGGTCTAGATATAGAGTTTTTTAGTCTCCTTTTGTGGTTTGCATAGGAAAATTTGTTATAGTTTTGATTTTGGATGAACATTGTGTGTTGGAAGATTTTTAAAGGAGTTGAGGAACTTTTAGAAACCCCTTTTACTTGATCAAAACCAAAATTGCATATTTTCATAATCTATATGTTATCCATTTTTTCCTAAAATTATTTAAATATATATGATCAATATAAAAGTTTATTTGTAGTCATCTTCTAAATAAAATCCAGTATGAATTTACTAAAAGGTATATTTATCAAAAGATTAATCTCTAGAAATGAATCAATAATACATCAAATAAAACTACCAAATTTCAAGAAATATCTATTAGCAAAATGGTTAGTGCTCCTCTTGGGATTCATGAAAAGGGACTAACTTCCTCCTCTGGATTCTATATGTCTAGTGATTGTATCAGACATTGAAAGGTTGATATTTTGGTGCAATGACAACCGCACTTGTAAACAGTGGTATTTGAGCTTGGCCACACATTTGGATCCCCTTAGGTAATGTTGAGGGGAATATTGTTGGAAAAATGGTCAATGCTCCCCTTGGGATTTGTGACAAGGGACTAACCATATCCTATGGATTCTATAAGTCTAGTAGTTGTATTAGGCATTGACAGGTTGATCTTTTGGTGTAATGCCAAGCACACTTGTAACTATATTTAATAACCATATTTTTTATACAATAATTATTCTCAATCACTATAATTTTATTATGAAAAAGATCCAATTCTTGCCCACTCATTCTAGTACTTAAAAATTATTTTCTAGAAAACTACAACTCTTAGGTTCCAATGACTAACAATCCCTTCAACGAATCTCTATGCACTCTCTCTATTTTAAAAATTATTTGTTTAAACCTATGTTTTTTAATCATAAAAAATAGTAAGTATAAGAGGTCCTTTAAGGGAAAAATTGATGTATGTAATTTAGTAGTACATACCTCTTCTATATGTAAAAAAATATTAAAGTCTACATTGATGTAGAATATTTTTCACGATTCTCTTAGAAGACCTGAGTATCTACTATATCTTTATTTGTATTTGATGATGGGTAATGCAACTATTTATTAGAAAAACTAAATGCTATTATAAAGGGAAATTTCTTACTCCAAGATGATTAAATTGAATAATCCTAAACATATATTCTATTATAATTAGAAAACCATATAAGTTTGTCCATTTTTTATATACAAGTAATAATAACATAAGGTAACTAATCTAATATTGGTATAAAATCTGCATATAACAAACATATATCTTCTAGATTTTAATTTTAATGAAAGAGTAAATACTAGGATTTGGAGGATCCTAATAATCATTTAAAATTTTAAAACATTAGTAAAAGCATTACAAAACCATAATAAAATAGTAATCCTAAAATAAAAATACTTTTTGAAATGGACCAAATCTTCTTACATTGTAATAGTATGAGGCTAACATACCAACTTGCATGATGATTGAAACAACTAAATGAGAAATATGGAGCACAACTATTATGATACTAAATATAAAAAATCACCAAAAGATCTAGAGTAAATAATACCAAACTTTTCCATATTTAGCTAGACACACTCTTAATGTTGTGCATGATTAAGAGCTAGACTTACAAAGACCCCTTTTTCTTTCTACCTTTGAACAATTGTCTATTCAACTAGGTCCACAAATTTAGGAGAAAGGGAGACACCACCATAGAGGGCCCATACATAGGTGGTAGATAGAAAGAGAAAAATTTTGTAGGAGATGGCAATAAATTATCAACTAAAATAGGATTAGATGGTGTCACATACAAATGTAGGTGCATAGTATGAGTCAAAATGGGTAGCTTAAGAATCAAATCAATACCTAGGGGAACTTGCTAATAGGAGATAGTAGAGCAATAGAAACCAAAAATTATAAAACTAAGCTATTTAGGTACACAATAATGTGTTATAAGAGAGTTATACATTACCAAGTAGAAAAACATAGCTTTTAGATGACATAAGAATAACCTATGACTAGATCTCCAATAGAAAAGAAACATTTACATGTAAAAAGGACACCCTCATAATTGATAGATTGAGACCAAGGTTGATCATGCACCTATAAAATAAGCTTTCTAGATAGATGTTTTGACAAGTGAAATCCCACCAAAATGTGAGCAAAGAAGGTATAAGTATTTTTTGAAGAAGTACTAGAATCTACCTTTAAGACACAATCAAAAGTATTCCCAATGGCCTCAAGGATAAATTTGCACCAAAACTATTAAGGTAAACAATGAATTTGACCAAAACTAACATATAATGTTTACAAATTCAATCATCGAGTTCAAAGAGGGAGATAAAAAATTAATTGGAAGATATTTTTGGCTCTACATCTATCCTTATTAAAAAAAATACCATTCCCATTCTCAAAACATTAAAAAATACCACAAAAATCCTCTTACCATAGAATTGAATCCCCATTCTATTCTTAATGAATGAATCCAAAGCTCAAACTTCTAGTAATAATGCAAGTTAGAAAGAGAAGGTTATGGTGGATAAATCTATAGTCAAAAATCTTGTTAGTATAGAAGATTTCATTATCAACCATTTCTTACCCAAGACCCACAACTAAAATAATTGAGGGAGGCAATTTGGGACTTTTCAAGATTGTTTCCATATATACGAGCCATGAGAATGGGATGAAAAATATATAGGTTCAATGATGCCCCTAGATAGAGAATGCATGATACAAATATTATAATCTATAGACTACACATTATGCCTCAACAAATTCCCTTGAAAAAATTCATAGGGACCTTCAAATCAATCATAAGATTAGTCTTAATAACCAAGACATTAGAACTAAGAGGCAAAATGAGTAGCTTTGACGTGTACAAAGAAAAGTTTTATGAGAAGAAAAAATGAAAGTTGAAGAATCTTTTAAACTAAAAGTAAATATTATTACTATATTTTCTTTTATGTTGATCTCAACACTATATGTCAAACTTTAAATACATTTAAAGATTTCATAAATATTCAACTACAAATACTCATAAAAAAGAAAAACAAAAGATTACTTGTAAAAAATCACTTCTTACCATATATATTTATTTATCTAATAAAAATAACCATATATAAAATACTTCAAATGAAATACTACTAAAATAATTATGAAATATAAAGAAATTCAAATATTTTATAAAAATACCCAATAGACAATGTTTCTTATACCTAAATCTTTAAAAGCTAATCAAATATAGAAAATGTTTGAGAATACCTCGTTTGAATTTTATAGAAGCCATGTTATCTTACCCATATGCATAAGAATCTTCCAAACAATAAAAACAATAAAAATACATTGTATGAACAACGATCTCAATATATTTATATTGAAAAACAAATGCATCAATATATTCTCTCAAACTAGTCTATATTCCAAATGTCTGCATTCTTGGTATTTGGCATGTTTATTCATGGCGAGGAAACATCAATCACCTTGTGCCGAAACTTAAATAAAGTAAAAAGTTTATCAAATTTAACACTTATTATCTAACATACTAATGGTATTAATAAAATATTTAATTTATATATTAATGGTTCTGATTATTTTTATAAATTTTTTTATATAAATATGTTTATTTTATTTTTTATAATAAATTAGATTACTTAATGAAAATATATATATTCTGTTCGGATTAAAATTAAAAGGAATTTATCAATAGCATATAAAATTTATAATAAAATATAAATTTGAAATATATTATTATTTACATAAAAAAAATATTTAAAAAAATTATTGATCAAATATAAAATATACATTTTTAATGATGGATTATGGAGTGTGATTTGAAATATTGATTCAAAATATTTCACACAATTTAATCTAAATCAGTAGAACAATGACTATATATTATTTTATATCATGAATCATTATATCCTTTTCAATGCAATCAGATATTATTTTAATCCTTATTAATTTCAATAATTTTTACAACATTTATCAAATTAAAAAAAATTATACAAATCTTTTCATACAATTAGAAATATTTATTCAATAAAAAATATTATAAAACATATTAAAAAAATACATATATTAGAAATTGATAAGCTCAATTTCTTATTTTTTAATCAACAAACGATATTATTACCATATATAAGTAAAATCATATATTACAAATAGCATATATAAGTTGAACCATTCCAACATACATGAACAATATTGTTTATAGACAGAAGACATCTGCCAACAAAGTAGATGGATATTATATGCAGTACTCTCACACTTAATCTTCATAAACCTGTAAAATGGATATGAGAAAATATTATTAGATAGTACATATAAATCATATAGATGCAATTAGTAAATGGATTATTCATTCTTATGAGGGATGGTTCTAAATGAACTACTGCTCATGAAATATGAATCAATAAATTTTATTGAACATAATTTCTGATTTTACTCTGTAAATTTCTCTTTAAGATCTCTGATCAAACTCCATGAATAAGATTATGAAAGATTATGAAGTTTGATACTGGTCAAACATAAAAAAAACTCACACCATCAAAACTAGAAACTATACACAATATATGAACTTCTAAAACCATATGTCTGCAATCAATAAATTTTATTCGAAATTATGTAGTTAAAATCATGATATTAATTTCCAAACTTCAGTCTCCTAAAAAAACTATCTGCTTAACAATTATTAACATTTCATAAAATTAGAGCTTAGATTTCTGCAGTTTTTGATGATTAGATTGCATTGCTTTTAGATTTAACTATGTAAAGTTAATTTACATCAAAGTTTTTGAGCACACTGCATGATCTGTCATGAAGACGAGAGCTCCAGGAAAATAGATCAGAGTGTAATTGATGCAAATAGACTTTATACAATTAAATCCAGGAAAAAAGCAATCTAACTTTATAAATGTTTTTCCTGTACATTGGTGCACTCAATTTTATTAAAGTAACAAACAAAAAGATTAAACTACATTAATAAGAATAACAAATTTCCTTTTGCTGAGATAGTTGCTAAAACATGCATAAATGTTCATTACTAGTGTTTCTCGATTAGACTGTGTGTGATGTTTTTTTATCAATATCTGGAATCATCCTGTCTGATTTGTTATCCGATTGTCTTATGTCTCTTAGCTTTCTTCGATGTTGTTGATGGATCAAAGGATGATCCCAAATGTTAATATAAAAAATCAAACACTAAACAATAGCAATGAAAATTATAGACTGCTATGATATTATTAATGCATATATCTAAGTTTAGGGAAATGAATAATAAGATACCTGGATTCTTTATATTCTGGCGAATTCTTGTTTGCATTGTCAAGGCTGTGGACCACTACAGTTAAACCTGTCAAAGAAGCAAAGCAGTAAAGCATATCAACACACATGTATTTGAGTGGAGATAAAGATTGGAGAAATCATGATACAAAAGTACTGTTCATTATACCCTAGCTGTAGATCTGGCTGTTGATAGCCACTGTCCTTCAAGTTTGGCTGGCTTGGTTGCACTCGAAATACAGGCAGTGCAGTAATCAGTTGAGGATTATGTGTTTCTTCTTGCTGGCATAGTGCACCTGAATAATAAGGGTGTAGAGCCTGATTCTCAAGCAACTGGTTTACAACAAGACATATTTACATATTTAGAAAGTAATAATATTTTTGATCCATATCATCTATAATCTGAAAAGAGAAAGTGCTGAAAATGTATAACATAGCATAACAATAATGGTAAACATGATCTGGGGTCCTTTAAAACCTTTAAAAGCAGTTAGAAGAGGAATGGAGGTAATTATACTCTATTCAAGCCTCGTATATATCAAACAGTTAGAGGAGGAAAGTAACCTACCACATGTTGGAGGTATTTGTTATCATACTCTAGTGAAGCCTCCTATATATTCAACAAAAGACAAGAGTCAAGCATTTGTTTAGTCTTATATGTTTTTGTAGATCTGAGAAAAAAAAGAAAATTTATGTTTTAGAATAGAAAGTATAAATCCAAAAAAATTAGAGTGATTGTAGTAGGTTATAAATATTATGTTTTCTTGATATGTAATTTTTTCTTATGTTCTTCTGCATTCTGATAATAGATTACAAAGTGTGATAAGAAATATTAATGTTAAAATTTTTTATACAATCAAAAAACCCAGAAAATTACATAGTACTTTACTTTGTCACAGTTTACCGAATAAAATAATTATAAACTCCATAATCTGCTGCTATCATCTTAATTTCCACAACACTTTACTTACCCTGTGCCTTAAGGACTCCAATTGCAAAGAGATGAGATGGTCCTGTTGTATCAGCACAAAGTACTTCGTAAGGGTCTCTCAAAATTATTTTAAGACCATAAACAAGAGTGTGTTTATCATTTGAGATGTCGGATTAAGGTCCAGGCTCCTTCGTTACAATTTTTTTTACCTTTCTTTTTCGGACCTTAGTTTTTGCAATATCAAGTTCCTGCTCCAGTTGGTGTAGGTGCTCTACAGGCATGGAGGACAAATCTTCACCCATTCTCTGCCTGCAAGCTATTGATTTATGAGAAAAAGAAAAAAAAATCCAAATTTTTTAAAAAAATAAGAGAAAGTATGTAATTAAGCTGAAGCTGAACAAAACCTTAGTTGACATCTAAGCCACTCATTTTCATTCCTAGCTCTTTCCACTTCATAATAAAACATCTGCTGTTTTGAATCATAAGAAATTTAAATTAGGATGTCAAATAGGGTTAGATATCAAAGAGGCCTATTATGATACAATATTTTAGAAAATAAAAGAAAACTGATGATAGATTAGAACATATGATTTGAAAAAAGTTATATTAAAAAATTAATCAAAACGCATAATCTGAAATATTAATCTCATATTTAAATATGGCATATGTTAATAGAAAGATCAGTTTATATATGAGAACATGATGTTAGACTGCTTGAAGGAGTTGGATATGACAGATCAAACCATGATTAGGCCAATAAATAGAGGCTTACCTGTTGCTCATAGTCCCACAAGCGAGCTCCCGAGACTGTAATATATCTTTGCAAAACTCTCTTCATGCTTTTCAAGACAAAATAAAACAAAAAGAGTATTATGTAGTACTTCATTTAGAACTTTGTACTTGCAGAAACCCTAGGCATGGTGCTCATGATTACAAACCCTAAAAAGCTTAATCTTACCTCTTTTCTACAAAACCTGAAGGCACGCATTGCACAAGCTATGCAGTTAACGCCATACAATAATGAAGCATTTTATTAACATTTTATAACCGCATTAGCAAATACTACACATCAAGATCTAGGCCAAAAAGGACTACAACCTAAGCACAATATGTATTCTTTTTTTGCTGCTTTGAAAGAGTTCCTAAGCCCAACACATATAATCCCCTTGTTATTTTGAAAGAGTTTTATATTTTTTGAAATGTGAATAGAAATATTTTCAGTAAAAATAATTTTTAGTGTTTAAAAAAAATTAGATAGGAATATGTATACAAATCTCTAGAAAGTTAGATAGCAATATATATATATACAGATCATTAAGGAAACTACACATATAATCTCCTTGTTATTTTGAAAGAGTTTTATATCTTTTGAAATATAAATAAAAATCCTATCTTTTGAAAAAATAACTTTTTATGTTTAAAAAAGTTAGATGACAATATGTATACAAATCTCTAGAAAGTTACATAAATATATATATGCAGATCATTAAGAAAACTACCTGCTACTTGAATATTCAACCAATTTTCCAGTACTGGAAAAAATAATGAGAGCAACCTCTGCATCACATAAGACTGAAAGTTCATGTGCTTTCTTCCTGAGCCCTCCTTTCCGCTTTGAGAATGTAACTTGTCTGTTAGTGGTATTCTCAATTCTCTTGATCTCAATCTTTCCCCTTCCCATTGCTGTGAAAACACCTCAACGCCCTTGATTGATGCAGAAGCAAGAGACTTGGACCTCTGAGAGAATAAAATCCTCACACCCAGATCATTCATTAAAGAGAACAAGATCACATTGAATAACCCAAAACTTAGGTCTGAAGGAAAATAAGGATATCAACGGTGCAGACCTACTTCGTACCTGGGCGAGCAAAGCTTTTACGTCCACCAATAACCTCAGACCATGAATCCTGTCATCATGTCAATTGGCCCATTTTAATAATGTACTGAAATAGGTGACTTATCCTAAAATGGCAAGTATTAAAAGGCAACAGTACTTAAAGTTACTAGGCCAACACTAGGCTTTTATTGGGGATTCCTTGGACCACCTAGCAAGTAAGTGAAACCTGCCAAACACGATAAAACAGTGTATGATGGGCCATTCTAGTCTAATCAACTTCAAGTACTTTTAGAATCAGAAAATGCACCAATCCAGTAAATCACCATTTTCTATGACTGTGTACAACGTTTTAAGAGAATCCTAGAATTAGCTATAGTAATATCTATACATATTAGGTATAGTAATATCTCTGAATACATATTACCATCTATACATCTTGATATACCAAATAATTCTCCTCTTTTTCATCCACAACGTTCAAACACTACCAATTTGAGTTTTCAAAGTAAAACAAATTCCAGTTGTGGTTATTATCTCTATAATGTGTTGCTAATTTTGATAGGTCATAGTTTGAATGCACTGACAGACTTGGTTTGATTGTATTGAAGAGATGAGACGTTTACCTAGTGAAAGGAGAACTGACATCACCATGCCTGCCAGTTTCCCTTGGATGGCAATAATGTTTTCAACTACAGAGAAAGAGATATTTTGTTCCGTGCTTCAGAGAAAGAGATATTTTGTTCTTTCTACGTTTTATTCTGGCTATGGATCGGTGCAAAACTTATCATCGATGGGGTAGATACTATGTTCAATTGCCTCAATAACATTTTGATTTTGTGTATGGAATTTTCTGAATTTGATTGCATAATTTTTTTATCAAATTTTTTGGTTATATGCTGTTATCCGTTTCAGAATGTTGATGAAAGTTATATTATACAATAGACTTTAAAAACTAATAAAACAACTTTAATAAATTATAATAAAAAAAACTTAGATATCATTAACTGTAATCCTCTTTTAAGTTTAAACTTATCATCATGCATATTTATATTTGTTGTTAGCTTGTATATTATTAGTAATGATATAATTATTATATATTGCATTAGATATATTTATACTACTAGAAGAATAATAAGACGAACATGGTTTAATTAATGATTAAATATTATAATTTATACTAATATAGTACAAAGATTTAAAATTTTAAAATTTAGACATTTTAAAAGATTTTATTATAAAATTATAGTATCAAAAATTATTTTTAAAAAATTATATAATAGAAAGATATTATTTAACTTTATTAAAAAGTTATAAAATTGAATATAATTTCATGAATTCTGATAGTTTAATATTTTATAAAATTAACAAATAAAATATTTAACATTTCAAATTTTAAATTTTTGGGTATTCGTCAATATAACATTAAATAAGCAAATTTTATTTGCTAACACTAAAAGCACATCTAATTTTATTTTTGTTAGGGTATTTTTTAAATTTTTTTTTGGACGCTGCCATTAAAGGATTAGAGAAAAGTGATTGAATTATAAGGAAGGTGAAACTATTTGTTAAATTATCAATTTAATTTTTTAATAATTTTTATGTGATTATAAGACTATTATTATTTTATTATAAAGGATATCTATTTAAATCATATATTCAATCTTGTCAACCATAAGAATGTTAATTGTAAAACTAAAAACTTGATATCATTAATTGTAATCCTCTTTAAGTTTAAACTTATCATCACATAAAATATTTCAAATGTTGGGTTTGGGCCCTCTCCCATTTTATCTAATATATTTGAATGTAATGAGATTTGTTCTTTGACAGTTATAAGGAAGGTGAAAAGATTTGTTAAATTATCAATTTAATTTTTTAATAGTTTTAATATGATTATAAGACTATTTTTTTTTAATAAAGGTATCTATTTAAGTCATATTCAATCTTGTCAATCATAAGAATGTTAAATGTTATTTTTGAATGCTTTTTTATATAAATTTTACAAGATGAATATGTTGATACAAATAGAACACATAAACATATAACTTAAGGTAAGAATATAATCAAGATCATATTTTTTTAATTATAGAGGGTGTCCATTGCATTTAATGACAAATGTAATAAAAAATAGTGTCTTGAAAATAATATCTCTTAGTGTCATTTCCTTTGTCAAATTGTTTAATTTCTTCATCTTGATGATAGATGATAGGATGCTATTCAAAATATTAATAAGAAAAGACATAGTAAAATCCAAATGAAAAATACTAAAGACTTCCATTTTTTTTATAAAGATTAAAATATGATATATTTGAATATAAATCACAAGTATGAAAGTTTTAATATAGAAGAAATAATTTTTAGAGAGGTTGAAAGGTTTGTTTTTGATAGAAAAAGCAGTAAGAGGGTACTGGCCTGAACAAAAAGACTAGTAGCACATTAACAACACATTAATGAAACTAATCACAGCAGATAAACAGTTTAACAGTATAATCACGAGTCTAAATCTACCCCTATCAAAAACATAAACCACAAAACAAAGTATCTAGACCGAGCAGTAGCAAGTAAAGTATCAATTAAAAGCCACATAGGGTTGAATAGAAAGCGGTAAAAATTAACATTGACCCCATAAAAAAATAGGGGGTCCTCGGGCCAGGCCCAGACAAAAATAACTAGCACATGGGAAACAGGATTAATTTTTCCCACCCAGCTGCTTAGACAACAGGGTCCTTGCCCATTCTTCCTGCAGAAACAGGAACAGGTCCTTGTTGTCCTCGTTTGCTTCCAAAGTACCACCCGCCAACTTCTCCTGCACATGATAGAGAGTAGTAGCTGAAGCATGCATAACCTTCAAGCTAAATTTGTTGGTCATCATACATTGGTTCATTAGGTCATGCATGTTTTTCTTGATCTCCTTAATCTCTCTGTCCAAGTTCGCAAACCTCCTTTTAAGAGTACCTTTGAGACTGTCATCCGAGGCCTCGGTATTGTAAACAGAGGGGGGCTTATCCTGGGGGTCTTGAGAAGGACTCAGGGGTGGGGTAGGGATGGGGGTTTCCATGGCCTGATTGGGGTCAGGAACATGGTTGATACTAGGCCTAGGGGGGCTCATTTGGTCATTCAAGGAATCATTCATAGACTCGATGGTTTGGGAGTCTTTCTCAGTCATGGATTGTTCTTTAGAAGCCGTTTCTAGCAGCCTGGTTTTACATTGCTCCTTGGCGAGTCTGTTAGACCTCCTGCGACCCGAGCCACTCAAGTCCACCTCTAGACTAACCTGGCTCTCCATAATTTTCCTTTTTTGGGCCTACATTCTATCTCTGGAGTACTGTCATCCTCCTTCCCATTTTTAATTTCCTCAGACTCTGAGACATAAGACACCTCCTGGCCGTCCTTCTTATTAAATGGGTTTTTGACACATTTCTTTCGGTTCCTGCCCTCTTTGGCACCCGGCTCAAGCTCTTGGATGACATAGATCGATTGAGAAGAGGATTGGGTGGGATTTTTAGTTTTGGCCGGGGAATCCTCCTGGGGTATTTCCTAGATAATCGGGGGGGGGGGGGTTGGGGAGCTGGGTAGATGGCTTTGTGGAACTGGTAGATGCAGAGAAGGAGGCCTTGATGGAGGATAGGAATAGGCTTATCCGGGTTATCCTTAATAACAAGAATGTTACTTTATGAAGGCTTTGTTGAAATGGTAAATTTGATTTACTTTATGAAGGCTATTAAATAATTATAAAGTTACATTTTTTCTTAATATAGAATTATCTATTTTATTGAAATCATTAGTTTAATCTTGTGAATATAATGTATGTTGAATATGATAATATGTTGATATAAATGAAACACATTAATATATAAATTAAGGTTATAATACAATTATATGGTCACATTTTTTTAATTCTAGAGGTAGCTAGTTCATTTAAATCACAAATTTAGTGACAAGAAGATATTTTGAAAATGATATCTTTTATTGTCATTTATCTTCTCATGCTATCTACTTTATTTTGATGATTGATCTTAAAGTATGAACCCAAACATTGGTTAAAATAAGGTACATACTTTAACCAATGTAATATCAAATATTTGAACTTCAAAATAATATCAATTGGTTAAAATAAGGCTAAAAGGCTATAATATCAAATATTTAATTTTGTAGTGTCTTTACATAGACTTTTATAAACTTGATTATACCAATATAAATGAAACTTAGATTTAACTCAAGATTATAGTATAATTAAAAAAACTTATTTCTTATTATTGGCTTGGTTGTTAGAGTAATCATACTTTATACTTATTAATTAAATCACTTTGGTTTAATTAATTAAGTCATTTATTACTCTATTTACTTAAGCTATCTTTTAGGTGCATTATAATTAATATATTTATTAATTATAATGTGCAACCTAGCTTTATTTTTTGCTTTATAGCTTTAGGGTTTTATTGTTCACCTATATGGTTGAACCCTTTGTACATTCTTTTTAGATAATCTTGGAATACAATTTCTCTTTTCATGTCCATAAGATGTCTCTGGCTTTTTGGCCTCCATAGATTTTTCTTGCTTCTGTTCTTTGCTTCTTCCATGTGACAGGGTTATGCATGCAGGTGTTCTTGGGAGATTAGTATTTCACCTAATCTAACATGGTATCAGAGCCATCTTACTGCTCGCTGTTCATGTTTTGTTGAAGTGATTTAGATGCAGGAGGGTTTCAAAAAAATTTCAGTTCTGATACTCTCTGCAGGATGTTATTTTTTGTTTCTTTTTTGCCTGCAAAAAAGAAATTTTTTTTTTTGAGGGTATTTTGAGGAAAAACGGATGCCACCATTGCGTCCAGAAGGCCCAAAAACCCCAGAATCCATATAAAATTTATCCATTTTGGACACTTTTGCAATTTGAGGCAAAAATTTTTTGGGTACTAGGCCGTACGGCCTGGCACGCGGATCGAGACGGCGATTTTTTTGTCAAAAAAATTTTAAAATTTTTTTTGAGGGGCGGCCACCCGGGCGCCGCCCAGCGGCCACCCGGGCGCCACCCCGCGGCCTCCACAGAGCCGCTACCCTTTGCAGAGCTGCCGCGGCCCCGCTGCCTTCCGCCCTAGCGCGCCCGCCGCCCTCCGCCGCCCACCGGCACAGCTCCGCCCACCCGCGGCCCTGCCGCCCTCCTCAGCTCCGCGCCCAGCTCTCCGCTCCGCCGGCCCGCGCCCAACGCTCCGCTCCGCTAGTGCCCAGCTCTGCCCCCAGGCCGCCCGGTGGGTTTTTAAGCCCCGCGGGCCTTTGCGGCGGTCACATGGGTGACCAAGGGCTTCGGGTTTAGCCCCCTGTGTGTGCCATGCGCCCAGGGGCTCTGTTTTTCCAGCTCCAGGGGCTTAAAACTCTTTTTTGGTGTTTTTTAAAGGTACATGGGCCTTTTTTGCTCTATCTGGAGCATACGGGGGTCTTTTTTGGACTTCTTTATATCGTCGGAAAGCTCTTTTCGAGCTCTTTCTGATTATGGAGGTTAGGATTTTTGGATCTGCTGTTTTGACAGTGTTTTTTTTCTGTCAAAGGTGATGTTTATTTTTTGCCTTCCGGGAGCCATATCTCGCTCATCCGGACTCATTTTTGGGCTCACCATATATCGTTGGAAAGCTGGTTCTGTGAGTTATTCAGTTGCAGGGGTATTTTATCCAGATTCTACTCCAAGTTTTCTCTCCTTTGAGTTTTGCACTTTCGCACTCTGGCGGATTACTTGGGTTCTACAGGTCTTGGGATCTCTTCTTCTGTTCTTCTGGCTCACTCTTCTTTCTGAATTTTGAGCATTGTATGCTTCTCTTCTATAGCATTTCTTTTCTGTAAACACACTGAGATAAAGTGCCTACTTTTGCATATCTGGGATCTTGTACTCCTTGTGTTTGTTTGTACTCGCACTCAGTTATAAAGTGCCATGGGGGGTTATGATGTTTTGCCTTTTGTGCTCATCCACCTTTGTCAAGTGAGTGTACCTTCCATGACATTAGCCCATGCTGTGTGTCCAGAAGATCTATTCTTCTTCTTCGACACCGCCCTTTATCCTGTGCGTGTACTTCTGTTGCACTGTTGGTGTTCCTGATTCTTCTTCTTGCAGATGTTTCTGGCATTGCATTTCAGTGTTCCTGTCACCCCTCTCTCTATTCAGCATTATGGGGGGGTTCACCTGTTGGCTCTATTGCTTCCTTGGTTCGGTTGAGTGATCTACGTATTCAGTTTTTGTTCCTATGTACTAGGCGGATGCAGTGGCTAGGCACCTATGCATTTCGGTGAGATGGATCATCTACTATATAGACACTCATTCATTCCTATTTTGGAGGTCACCTCTTTGATTGATCAGCTCTTCAGACTTTGTCTTCTCTACCTGGTCATGCACTATTTCAGTGGGGGTTCCAGCAGTATTCTTCTGATAGTGTTTGCAGCTTCATGCTCTTTCTTGTTCCTTTCTTTGGGACATTCCCTAGATTGGAGGCTTTGTTTCCTTCATCTAGTTTATTTCTTGTACTGGGTACCTGATCAGGCCTTGTTACCGGGACCCATTTTCTGCTTTCATAGCTGTGCTAGGTTAGCTTCCCTCTTGAGCTACGCTTAAGGGGGGGTGTTAGAGTAATCATACTTTATGCTTATTAATTAAATCACTTTGGTTTAATTAATTAAGTCATTTATTACTCTATTTACTTAAGCTATCTTTTAGGTGCATTATAATTAATATATTTATTAATTATAATGTACAACCTAGCTTTATTTTTTGCTTTATAGCTTTAGGGTTTTATTGTTCACCTATATGGTTGAACCCTTTGTACATTCTTTTTAGATAATCTTGGAATACAATTTCTCTTTGCATGTCCATAAGATGTCTCTGGCTTTTTGGCCTCCATAGATTTTTCTTGCTTCTGTTCTTTGCTTCTTCCATGTGACAGGGTTATGCATGCAGGTGTTCTTGGGAGATTAGTATTTCACCTAATCTAACATTGGTTAGTTATATTTTTTCAAATATTCTCATTAATTTTATTTTTTATTAATTTAAAAAATATATTATTTTAAAATTTGATAAAAATATATTATTTAATATATCATTCATTTAAATTGAAATAAATATCAATTTTTCTATAAACTATGTTATAAGAAAATAAATTTGAAAACATTTATTATATTTAGATGTTGTTTATACATTGATAGAAAGGGGTAGAAAGTAATAGTATAGGTATGTTAATAAAAATTCTTAAATTAAATTTTATATCTTACAATTATTTACATATTAAGATAATATTTAACAAGTGTCATGTAGTGGCTAGTACTTGTAATTAATTAAACTTAATCAAAATTATAATGTGAAAGAATGATATTAGAATGTACAAATTTATTTAACAAATTTTTTAATATAAATTTGATGACTATTTTCTATGTCAAGTTGTTGATTAATATAAATTCAACAATCATTTATATTACTATAAATTTGATGACTATTTTCTATGTGAAAATGTGTAATATGTTAGCTATTTTTCAAATTTTCAACAATGGGTAAGGTTTCTACTAAATTTTTTCCAATAGAATTATTTTTTAATATTATTTTAATTAATATTTAATAAATAATAAAGTAGATTAATTTATTTCTTTATGTGAATGTTTCTATCTTAAATATCTTTTGTTTAAATTTTCAACAATGGATTAAATTAATTTTTTAAAATTTTTTTTAATACTGTGATTATGAGAATCAAATACATCTAGACAATATTATTATGTTTTGTGATTGATATTATTTTAGTAGAGTTTTATGAAAATGTTTCTTTACATATGTTTTTATGTAATAGTTTATAAATTGATTGTGAGCTTAGATACATCCTAATAAATTTAATAGTAATTCAGTGACTCACTTTTAATAAATTGTATTTGAAATCTAGTTATAGATTGATGTTTTTAATAAAAATAATCAGCAAGAGGGTGTTGGCTTGTGGTACAATCACTTCACACTAGATACACATAAACAACATATTAATCATATCCATAGCACATAGCAGAGAAGAACATAACAATAAGTCTACCCCTATAAAAACTAGCTTAAGAAATTTAGAGCACCAATACCACTTATCATCAAAACCAAAATTACAATAGTCCAAAATAGAGTACTTCGCAAAAAAGCTAATATCTAATGTAAATAAACTTAAAAGTCTTAGTCCTAAGGCTATAACAGAAAAAGTAGAAAAAACCCTTGGGGCTATCATAGTTATCCAAATAACAACACATAAAATTATCAGTTGTCTTTCCCTAATTGCTTCGATAGTAGAATGTCCACCCACTCCTCCTGAAGGAACTTGAAAAGCTCTCGAGCATCATCTTCCTTAGCAAATTTAATTCCAAACAACTTCTTATGGAGTAGGAAGAGGGTGGTTGTGGAGGCGTGCATGACTTTGAGTGCAAATATACTAACATCTCTGAGATGGTTGCTTAAACCCACCATTACCTCCTTTAGATAAATAGCTGTCTTCTCCAGATCAACAATTTGGTGTTTAAACTTATCCACCATGCCACCATATCCAACATTTATTTTCTTGAGCCCTTCCATGACGACAATGCTCAGGTTTTAGTAAAGGGGACATGGGGGAGATTAATAGAAGGGGAAGATGAGATATTCTTTTTACAACTCTATGGAGTTTTGTAGGAAGAGTCTCCTTCATAATTACTTTCAGCACCCTTTTTGCTGCCTAACTTCGTCAAGGTCTCCTCTCTTTTCACCATATATTATTTATAGCCTTTTTCTCCCTCTCTTTAGCTAGTCTATTAGAGTGACAGGTCTGATGCTACTAGGTGTCAACATGTCCCTCAGAATCAAGATTAAGGACAATGTTTTTAGATTTTTCACTAGGGTAGAGGTGAGAGGCCTCTGGAGTCCTCTCTCTTTTTCTTTACATCAAATTGATTGTGAACTTAGATACATCCTAATAAATTTAATAGTAATTTAGTGACTCACTTTTAATAAATTATATTTGAAATCTAGTTATAGATTGATGTTTTTGATAAAAATAATCAGTAAGAGGGTATTAGCTTGTGGTACAATCACTTCACACTAGATACACATAAACAACATATTAATCATATCCATAGCACATAGCAGAGAAGAACATAACAATAAGTCTACCCCTATAAAAACTAGCTTAAGAAATTTAGAGCACCAATACCACTTATCATCAAAACCAAAATTACCATAGTCCAAAATAGAGTACTCTACAAAAAAGCTAATATCTGATGTAAATAAACTTAAAAGTATTAGTCCTATGGCTATAACAAAAAAAGTAGAAAAAACCCTTGGGGCTATCATAGTTATCCAAATAACAACACATAAAAACTATCAGTTGTCTTTCCCTAATTGCTTCGATAGTAGAATGTCCACCCACTCCTCTTGAAGGAACTTGAAAAGCTCTCGAGCATCATCTTCCTCAACAAATTTAATTCCAAACAACTTCTTATGGAGTAGGAAGAGGGTGGTTATGGAGGTGTGCATGACTTTGAGCGCAAATATACTAACATCTCTGAGATGGTTGCTTAAACCCACCATTACCTCCTTTAGATAAATAGCCATCTTCTCCAGATCAACAATTTGGTGTTTAAACTTATCCACCATGCCACCATATCCAACATTTATTTTCTTGAGCCCTTCCACGATGACAATGCTCAGGTTTTAGTAAAGGGGACATGGGGGAGATTAATAGAAGGGGAAGATGAGATGTTCTTTTTACGACTGTATGAGGTTTTGTAGGAAGAGCCTCCTTCATAATTACTTTCAATGCCCTTTTTGCTGCCTAACTTCGTCAAGGTCTCCTCTCTTTTCACCATATATTATTTATAGCCTTTTTCTCCCTCTCTTTAGCTAGTCTATTAGAGCGATAGGTCTGATGCTACTAGGTGTCAACATATCCCTCAGAATCAAGATTAAGGACAATGTTTTTAGATTTTTTATTGGGGTGGAGGTGAGTGGCCTCTGGAGTCCTCTCTCTTTTTCTTTACATCACATCAAAAAATTAATCAAAACATAAACAAAGAAGAAAGAGAAAGAGAAAGAGACCTTTGAATTGAAACCCTTAAAAGGACTTGGATTTTGCATTAGTATGCAAACATCCATTTGGGTTGTGCTAATTTGATTTGGGTCCTCCTAAGGGTTACATTTGAGGGACTCCCTGCCTTTTTCTCCTTCTTCCCCAATGTACATATAATTTGGTGGTCAAATCACATTGGATCACCATTTTATATGTCTCATTTTGGTGAGCCCGAATCATAACATTTCCTTTTCTTATTTTCATGTTATATTTCTCTCTAGATCTACTTTGTTGCATTGTAGTCATCTAGTTGGATCTACTTTGTATTATTTTCTTAGATATTCATTGCATGTATTGTTGCATTTCTATTTGTGCATTGATTGTTATAGATTACATTCTATGCACTTAGATATAGGACCTAATTTGTATGCATTGCATCTTTACTGTACATTAATAGTTAATTTCCTTCCTTTCTATACCTTTGTGCATGAGTTTTATTACTTTGATTCAAACCTATAGTATTCTAGTTAGAATAAGTTGTAGACTCATGTGGGTTCATTGGACCCAAAACCTTCCTTCTTTCCTAGGAATCTTGATGATGCCAATATACTCCCTTATGATCCTAATCCTCTTAGAGAGAGAAAATATTATCATACTTCCCATGACAAAGATGAATCTTTAAGAGTTGCTCACACCGAAATTGACAAACTCACTCAAGATTTTGAAAAACTAGAACATTGGCTAGCTCAAAATAATCATAGCCCTGAGAGTATTTCAACTTTAGAAGGTCCTTAAAGAAGCTTATTCAAACTAATGAAAATGGTCTTCACCTCTTTCGTACTATTTCTCACCTTTTTGATTTTAATGTCAAACCTATTTCTAAATGTGCTAAAGTTAGGCTATGTCCCATCCACTACACATGTTGAAAAATCTTTTCCTATCTCTACTTTTGTTCCTAGTATTTCCACTTATACTCCACTGATTATAAAAAAATTCAATTCAATCTTCTAACCCTACACATGTGAGTCTACCTAATCCCATTCTTCTTTCTCTTCCTACAATGTTCCATGTGTCTCATTGCCTTCCTCTATGCCTTATTATCATAGTTTTCCCTTTCCACATTCAAAACTTCTTTCCAATAACACTCATAGTTTTCTTTATGCTACTCCAAATATTCCTCTCACTTCAAACAAAAATATTCCAAATATTTCCAATATTACTCCTCCTATAATTTATTCCACTAATTCTACCATTTATAACCTTGCTCAAACCATTTATTCCTTGCAACAACAACTTTTTTCTTTGACTCAATCCAAATTCAATATTCCTACATGTGACATTGTTCTGAAACATAGATATCAAACAAGTTTTACAGGGACCCGAAACCCAAAAAGTTAAATATAGTCATCTAGGGGTCAAAAAGATCCAGAAAAAGCAAAATCCATCGAAGGCTTTAAAGCTAGAAGTGTCAGCCAAAAGAAACCAGCCTAAACAAAAAGAAAGCCTAATCATCAGCCAAAAGACAACTATGAACAAGAAACTAAAAAAGTGCCCAAGGGCACCCGAAGCCACAGCAGCACAGATCATCATTTTTCCTCCAGGACTGCATCCTCCAGGAGCTGAGACCCACCCAGGAGACTGTGAATCTCTTCCAATTCATCAGCAAGAGCCTTCTTTTTCTTTGCCCTCATCCTCAAACCCGGGCCGCCATCAGTGGGAGGAGCAAGATGAACATAGTTATCAACCAGGGATGAAAGAAGTTGAATGCACTTGTGTAAAGCTACACCCTGCTTCGTCACCACATCTAGGAGGTTTGCCGTTGTAGTTTCAAGCTTTTCAATGCACCCCAGTAAAATTATGGGGGAAGCACAGTCCCAAGCATTATCCAAGGGGTATCTACAGTCCCAAGACCATTTATAATAAACGGTCTGTCGATGCCACACTTGACATCTTTTCATGATTAATGATATTAATAGCCTCATAATTGACATCGTCCATCTTATACCATGTGTTCATCACACGTGAGGAAACTCCGTGATTGGCAAAAAAGTCAGCCATCTTGTTGCCCTCTCAAAAGATATGGGAAATCTTACATTTATCAAATCCATTTATAATTTCCCACACCTCCGTACATAAGTTTTGAATCTGCCAGGCTGTGCGGGCTTTTTTATTTAAAAAATTAACAATATTAAGTGAATCTCCCTCCACCTAGAGAAATTTAACCCTTAGTTGTTTTGCTAGCTGGAGGATCAATAAAGCCCCCATCATTTCTGCCATATGGTTGTTTTGAATTCCCAAAGGGGCAGCAAAAGCAACCACAAAGTTACCCCATTCGTCTCTGATAATGCCTCCACAGCCAACATGCCCTGGGTTTCCTTTGGAAGCTCCATCAAAGTTGGCTTTAAGCCAACCCTTTGGTGGAGTACTCCAGCAAGTTTTAGCTCTTTGCATCTAATTATCATCCAGAGAATTGAGATTCCACATCCAGTCCTCTTGGGGGCGGTTTTTAAAGTGCATCGTAGCCACAGAAAAATTCTCATAAATAGACCTCAAAATACTATTGATGACCATAGACACATTCTTCTATGACATTGTTAATCCTTTTTCCTTAGATATATAATTTGAGCTGTTATCCCACAAAATGTTGAGATTCCTTGTCTTGAGACTTATAGTGGTAAAGGTGATCCTGCGAGTCATGTTAAAACCTTTCAAACCCTATGTAGTGATTTTGATCATGACTATAGTTCATGACTAAGTTTTTCACTAAAAACTTTTGAGACAAAGCTTTGAAATGGTATTGTTCTTTGCCTCCTTATTGTGTCGACTCTTTCCAAAAACTTGCTAATGCTTTTATCCAATAATTTCAAAACAATGTTGGTCCTCAAGTTTATTTGACTAGTTTAATTCATTGTAAACAAGGTGTTAAAGAAAAATTTAGTGACTTCATTTGTAGATTTAAGCATTTGTGTGCTTAGATTTCTTATCCTATGCCAAATATTGATATACAATGTATATTTGTTTCTAATTTACAAAAGAATATTAGAGATAAGATTCTTCTTACTAAGTTTTCTTCCTTTTCACAATTGTGGGCAGTTTCTTCATCATTATCAACTACAAGTGAGTCAATTTGAGAGAACCACTCCAATGGACCCTGTTCCCATTGATAAGAGTGATACCACATCAAATTCTAACAACTTTTATAAGCCTTACATTTACATCAAGATCAAAAAATCATCTAACATAGTAGATGAACAAGTGACAACAACGACTAAAGGTGTGTCCCCTTTGTCCTCTATTTTTAGACCTTCTCATACTTTTAATCCACTTTATAAATCTTTTTATAATGTGATTATGAAGTTAGTTAACACAAAAATTATTAAACTTCCTCCTATTAAACCAATTGATCCAAATGAACCTCTTTCTTGCTCCTTTGATGCTAAATCTTTTTGTCAATACCATGATCAAAATGGTCATGATACCAAGAAATTATTTTCTTTGAAGAACACAATACAAGACCTCATTGATTCCAATCCTATATTTGTTGATGTTGATATTAACCATAGAAAAAAGTTAGTTGCACCTCCCAATTGTAATTTGTAACTATACACTAATCCTTTGTCATCTCAATCAACTAACATTGTTGTGCAACCTCCTACTAACATTATTTATGATGATAAATTTGATCAAGCCAACAATTTTTTTTAATCAAGTTGAGCATGTCCAACCTAAACCTAAAACCAAACCTAAACTTTATCCTCAATCTTGTATTACCTTTGATCCTCCTGAAATAATATGACACTTGTTGGTCTTTTGTACATTGTCACTAGGGTTGATGGTATTCCTTCCCATGGTACCCTTGTTAATCCTACTTGCATAGTCAATGTGATAAATTAAGAGTATATTTTTAGTAGAGAATTGCATAAGGATTCCTATGACAAATCTGATATTTTTAATCAAACTTTCAATGGTTTTTTCTATCCTTCCCACAGTTTCATTTATTTTCCTATGGAAGTTGGTGGTAAAACTTTGGATACTACTTTCATTGTCATTCCTACCTCTGATCAATTTCAAGTCAAACTTGGTCTTCCTTGGCTTACCTCCATGAAAGTCATGGCTTCCAATTCATAAATGCCTTAAATTTTCTCATAATGGAGTGATCATGACTGTTAACCATAGAATTTAAAGATCATCCCTGTGTGTCTCGAGACTCTGATGACCTTTATGTCTTTTTGTCTTCTATGCGTTAACCAGATAGAATCTATCTTGATTATCTTTTCCAATCCTACCAAGCCTACAAGATTAAAGAAATTTGTGAATTAAGAAAATCTAAGGATGATCCTAGTCATGGAACTCTTCCTAAACCTCTTGTTCCACCTTCTATTTCTTACATACATCCTCCTGCTATTATTTCTCAACCTAGTGAGGTTCCTTCATTTCTTCCTTATAAAGAAGGAAAGGACCCAATGTTGATTGATCCTATCCCACCTTAGTTATCTATTAAGACCAATAATAATTATCATGCTCATGATCATCATCACAAGCATTATGCCAGATCCCATGCCCATGCTTCTCAAAAAATTTCCTCACGTCATACACCTTCGCTTCCCTTTGACCATCCCATGCTTGAGCCTATGGAGGAAGTGAATTTGAATACTATTAAAAAGAATAAACATGATAATGTTATTTGTATCTTGGATTCTATTGCAATTAATCTTTATGAAGAAGATACTCTTAATGATGATGTTCATGATACCAACAATGATATGAATGCTAGTGATTCTGATGATATGTATGAGACTATTGATATTGATAATGATTTACTAGCTATGATTTCACAACAGTTATCTATTACTCATAGTAAAAAACACAGTGACCTATCTTCACAACATGGTCCTTGTTTGGAACTGGCTATTGTTCCTTCTATCATGCTTGTTGTTGCTCATCTTACAAGTTTCCCACCTTCCCTATACACTATGGACCAAGATGGGGGGCAGGTGATATGCTTGATTAGCTCCTCTTGTATGGTGTATTTTTTGTGTTCTCCTGTTGTAATGTGCTTCCCCGTGATGTGCTTCTTGTGATATATTTTGTTTATATTCCTCTAGATGAACCTTGTTTCTCCATTGGTGCAAGGTGATAAAGGAATCAAATTTTTTTAATCATTCTTCTATTTATATCTCTTTTCCTTTATATGTCATTACATGTTGTGTTGTACATGTTCTATTATTCATAACTATGCCTTTGTGATTGTCTTCTTGGGGATGATGCAAAATGGTAGCACCTATTCTTTTTGGTCTCCATGATGCTGGCTTAAAAAGACTCTTCTTTATGACTCTTACGTTTATTTCTTCCAATGTGTTGTAGTTCTACTTCCTTTGGGGAATGATGATATTTCATTTAGAAATAATATTTCATATATTATCATATGATCATATTGACCCCCTAGTCGGTAGATCCCTTTTGTGCTCTCTTTTTGTCCTATACTCATTTCACTTGATATGTCCTATCTTGGGGTCATTTTATAGTGGAAATATCTCTAGTGGATGCATGCACACTCTATTAAAGCCATTTCTCCCATTAAGGCACTTGAAATAGCTTTAATGTGGGGCATACACCTTGCTCACATTTTGCACACATGCACTATTTTTTATGTTTCTATACATTTGGATCCCTTATGGACTACACTCCTTAAGTCCCGATCTTGACATTTTTACTTTTGATCTCTTATAGACACACAAATATGTAAGGCCAAATTATTCTTTCTCATATTCCCTTTTTTGGAGATGCAATCCTTAAGGGTGGATCCTTGATGGGTTGACAAGCATGACACACTAACCTTGTTAGACTTTAAATGACATCTTTTGCAGCTTTCCTTTTTGTGTGATTCATAGTAAAATACATATTCTTACTAGGCCTAGGTAATCTCTCTCTCTCTCTCTCTCTCTCTCTCTCTCTCTCTCTCTCTCTGCAATGCCTCTCTTATTATAGTTTTGGATTTGATGAGGACTTAATCCACTTGGGGGATTGATGTTTCATTGTCTCCTTAGCTTTGGTAAGACCATCTTATGCATTTGATCTACTTTACTATGAGTATGAGTTTCTCTCATACTCCCACTAAAGTTGGAGCTAAATGTACCATCCTAAAAGTTATCAACCATTAATTTGGAAGCTCAAGGACATATTAGGCCCTATTTTAGTGACCTCCTATAAAATATGCATTTATGCTATATTTCTCATTTTTTCCCACATATTTCACCATATTTCCCCTAACATCCTCAATACCTCTTGGGATTTGGAGGTTTCATCTTGATTTTTTCACCCTTAGGTATAGGTTGACCTCGACGAATACCCTGAGTCTTGAATTTTGATTAACTCCTAGGCCCGATGCAAGGTATTTTCCTTTCCCACTTTCCTTTATCATCCTTCACGAATTTGAACCCTGAATTGCTATAAGAGGAAACCTTTTCCCTTCATTTGATCATCTACAAACATGCCATGACAAAATTGTGCAAGCTATTTACATCTATTGCAAGCAAGATATCAAGTTCAAGGTGCATTCAAGGAGTTCAAGAAAGACATATCAAGCATATGAGAATCCATGACCTATGATTTGATGATTGGAGATCCATTGAATTTGTGAAGACATCCAAAATTATACATTTCTACATGATCATACAAGTATTCAAGCATCTTTTTGGATAACGAATCCATATCCATTCATGAAGATTTGAAAAGCAAGGTGAATACTAATGTTTGTCTTGCTTTTAAATGATTTTCATATTTCACTTCAAGGTTAATTCCTAAATAGGTTCTTGACCAAGGAAATCCCCTTTCCCCCAAAAAATTCATTTTTTTCCTTGTGTTTAGGATCAGGTTCTCAAACTTTTAGACTTTCAGGATGAGATTTAGCAGACCCAGAGCTATGATTTATACCACACATTAAAAATTTGCAATTCTTGGCATATTAAGTAAAGTTAGACATCAAAATATACCCCAATTTGACGTATACTAAGGAATTTGACCTATTCCTAGGACCTTCACATTTTCACATTTTTTATATTTTAGCCTCCTAGTTCTAGATCCAACTTTGTTTCAGTTTCTGATACTGTTTGACAGTCTATTTTCTGATCTAAATTGTATTCTCTATTTTCCCTCAAGGTGAGTACATTTCCTCTTTTTCATTTCATAGAACTTACTTTGATTAGATTCCTTGATGTCTATCATTGCATGCGTATTTTTTATTTACATCATATCAAATAATTAATCAAAACATAAATGGAGAAGAAAGAGAAAGAGAATGATACCTTTGAAATGAAACCCTTAAAAGGACTTGGATTTTTTATTAGTACTCCTACATCCATTTGGGTTGTTCTAATTTGATTTGGGTCTTCTTAAGGGTTACATTTAAGGGACTGCTTGAATTTTTCTCCTTCTTCCCCAATGTACATATAGATTGGTGGTCTAATCACATTGGATCACCATTTTACATGTCACAGTAACTAAGCATAATGCTTTGGCTTAGGGGGAGTGTTAAAATGTTATATCTATCACTTCCCCCACTCAGGTGTGATACCAATTACATATGTTGTGTCTTTAGTATGATTGAGTATTAAATCATTATTGCATTTGTTTCAATTTAATTTATATGCACTATACAACTTATGTGTTAGTGATACAAATTCTTGACAATAAATGTAATCACAAGGAGTTAATGTTTAAAAGGTAAATTTTTAAACCATTTGTCACTATTATGAAAAAAATGAGATTATTTATAGATCTTATTGATGAGTAGAGAAATTGTGCAAGGATGGAATTGAGAATGGTTGTTTATGAATTTGGTACCATTGTGTTGAAGAGGCTAAAAAAATTAGAATCAAAAGAATTTGATTAAGAAAAAATTAGACAATTGGAAGTAGGGTTATCTATAGAAGGGTTGCGAAGAGTTTGTACCCTAGATTTGGACATTTGGGGAGAATTTCCCCAGTTTGAATAGAAAGAATCAATATTTTTATGATAATTCAATTTAAGGACAATTTTTTTTTATTGGATAAACCTTATGTTGTAACAAAGGAGGCAATTGAAGTGATCGCATGGTTATGTAGTGTCGAATATCTTCCTGGAAAGAATTCAATGAAATATAAGGATGTGCATGAGTGGAATGACATTTATAGAGATTAGTGAGCTCTATTTATTGATACACTTTCTATTCCAATTTAATGGTATATATAGCTTATGGAATTACATCCAAAATTTTCTTTTAAAATTGTGAAGGTGGTACATCTTCCATAGTTGTTTATATTGTACATAAAATGGTGAAGGAAATCATGCATTTTGATTTGTGTAAATTGATAGTGGAGGATTTATTTGAAATGTTAATATTTCTTTGGTGGAAGGTTATGCATTCTAGTTTGGATATTTAGTCATGTATTTAGTATTTTACATTTTGAGATTGCAACCTGGTAAAGAGAACATTGAATGGAGGTCCGACGTTCTTGTCAAAAAATAGATCTACAAATATCTTGAGATGTTGGAAAACAATCTGGATTATATTAATACATATTTTATATCTTTTCAAATGAGTATTAGTTTCTATTTGTTTGTTTCCGGGGTAGTGCCTGTGAGTCATACTAAGGAGGGTTCCTTTGGTAAAAGAGAATTAGAGATTATTATTGGAGATTCCCATATGGAATTGAAGAAGAAAAAGTAAGTGAAAATGATGCAAAAGTGAAGGAAGAAGAATAAGTAGTGAGGATGATGTTTCTTTATCAAAGTCTAGCTTTGTGGATTTTTATTTTGATCATACGATGCTGGAAGAAGGAGAATCTGATAGAAATGTCGATATGTGATCTGGTTTCTCTTTGTTAAGTATATTTGAGTTAGATAATATGTTGGTTGATCATTTGATCAGTAAGAAAAATATAGTTTTTGATATGCCTAATATGTTACTAGATAATCTAGTAAGGATTGTTGAGAATAGATTGTTACAGGATGGTGTAGACTGTAGGAATGAACAAATAAATAATTGAGAAGAAATGCACTGATGCTACTCAAATATTATCTAGGGTGATTGGTGAAACAAAATATTGTATTAAAGAGATCTCTAATATTTACCATTATTGTCTCTGGTGTCTTGATATGGTTGATGACTTTAGAGGAAGAATAGATGTCATTCAATCAGAACTGAATGAATTAGGTAAGAGTTATATTTTCTCCAAAGATATGTGGAAAATAGAGAACTAGGGATGGTTAGATTTAGACTGAGATGTTACAGTTTTAGAGACAAAGATAACACTTAGTGAAGACCCTATGGCTTGTAAATTATATGGTTGAGCCCAGGTTAGAGAATGTTTATAGTATTCTTTCTCATGTAAAATACTATGAGCATCAATTTCAGACTTCAGACTAGACTTCATCTTTTGACATGTTGGTGTATTAGGACAATCTGTGTGCATGGTTGAGTTCAACTATGGATGAGTGGAAGAGGAAGCTTCTTATTATCAAGGAAAGGTACAAGAAATTTTTTTCTTGTAAAATCTATTATTCTTATTTAATTATGTGTTGTGTGGCCATTCTACATTATGGAAAAAAGGGGGAGAGAAAGATAAGAAAGAAAAAATGAAATGAAATATCTAAGTCAGAAGGAGTTTTTGGAGTTATTGAATGTTTTTGGATTTTTTCTTTTTTGTTTATTTTCGATCAATGCCAAAGGGGGTTTATTTTTTAGTGTTTTAAGAATATGTTGGCATAATTGTCATTGATGTTAAAACCCTGTACCAGTTGTTTGTTTGTACATGTTAGTTATGTATTAGTTGAGCTTTGGTACTATAGAATTTAATTTCAAATTATATAGTTTGTTTTTTGGTTATTCGGTAATTAGAGTGATATGAAGTTTTAGATATGTATATGTCTTTTATGTTTTAGATTTCTTCCAAGTATATCTGCTACCTTGATTTTCATGCAGTATATCAGAAGTTCTTGATATGATAGATGTATTGATTTTTTGGACAGGTTCTATCTGGTTCTATCCATCAGTTGGTTTAGAAGTTTTGTAGACCAAGTCATGGACTTGGTCATGGCATTCCATTGGCCCTATAATACATTTAACTTTCAATAAATATGCTATGAAACATACTCATGTTATGTGTAACATATCTTTAGGTCCTATGGTAATGTGGTGTAAAGTTTTCATATGTATGACCTATTTTTAGGTTCGGTGCTAGCATGAACTAATCTACATTGAAATATATTTTGTATCTCAATCTATAATTTTTGGTGGCTAGGCCGACATATGTATTTATCTTATTGGATATGTTTGTGTGTGTGTGTATATCATTTTATATCCAATGTATGAGTGTGAGAGAAAGATGATGGAGGTATGGTTCATGTATAATTCTATGTGTAGACATCTGACAACAAGTGTGTAAGTAGAGATAGGTTGAGTCAAGGTTACTGTGATATTAAGAGGAGGCTTACATATAAGGTTGCATAATATTAGAACATACTAGGAGAAGATCTATAACCAGATCTATTGCTAACAATGATTACTATGCTACTAGTTGGAACTATTTCATGCATGTGCAATTACAATTAAATTAGTTCACATTTTGTTTGTCAAATATTTTTTGTGATAGATTTTTGTATCAGGTTAGTTAGCCCAATTGGTAGTGATCCTACACATAGTGAGAGAATTAGTAGTGAGTCCCTTGTAAAAATCACCTTAACCGGTGTTTACTTTCATGAGAATTAGTTTCTCCATGGTTTTCTCTATCTTGGGTTTCCACATTATATCTGATGTTATGGTTTTCATTGTCCTTGTTCTTTCAAGTTATTATCAATTTTAATTATCTATATGGTTTATGGTTTTATCAAATTTATAAAAAGTGTTATGGAATACCTGATCCCTTCCCCCCCTCTCGATTATTCATCTTTTTCAATAGGTTTTTCTCCTGCAACTTCAGACTACTAAAATTCTTGCAACAATGCTAGGGTGTAGAGTTAAACTAGTCCAAAATACCAAGGTGTTTCTGCCAACTTGCCAAGTGATGAAGGTGGTGAAAAATTGTTCCATTATAATTTATTGCTAATAAAAAACTAATTATGCTCCTATAATTGTGTATATAGTTTGGAGTTATTCTTTTAACTATTAAATTTATATACTTCTACTAGGAGTGTCTCTTGTGGTTATTGATCTTTATTGTCATGCCCCGACATAGCACACTTGGGAATATTGTATAGCACAAATGCAATTATTTAAAACAAAACACATGAATGATCACATTGAAGGCATAAATGTATTTATAATGAAGACATTACATACACTAATTACCAAACACATAGAGACATGATTTACCATCAAGCCAATATGACAACAAGACTAGTGTTCCCAAGGGTCTCAAGACTGGCATGCTAGATCCACTTTAAGAAAGCCTAATTATAAGGTTTTCCATTGATGAATTAAAGCCTACACACATCCCAATAGCCTTATTAATACCACAATTGATCATTTTTATCACTTCTCTAAGAGTAGGTTGAAGTTGTGTTCAAACCACACACCAAACATGATTAAATTTTGTTGTGAAGGTACCATTGGAAATATAAGGAAAGTGGGTACTTGAATCATAAAAACATACTTGAGAAACTCTCATAATATTATCTTTGTTATGGATGCACACTTGTGTGAGTGGCATATGTGTAGAACATGTAGTTACATATGTACAGAACAGGTCTTGCAAAATGCCCAGGTAAAAAATGTACATATGCATAGGAAATAATGATGGATGTGCACATGAAATATTATCCACTATCATGAAAAGTAGAATCCATTTCCATACTCCATTATCCATACACCTCACAAGCATCATAGAACATGAAGAAGAAAAGAGCATCATAGAATCCTATAATATGCAATGTACAACAAAAAGTGGTGAGATTAATCCAGTATGATATGAATGAATATCCTATTAACATGCAACCAACAAGATATCTTTGATCCATTACAAAAATTATATTAATTTCCATATGGGTATACAACCATCTAACATATGCATAGGTACAAGAACATAAATACAAGGAATTTCTTTTAATGTTAGGAAGAGTCTTCATCTGAACTAGTACCAATTGAGAACTTTTACTTCATTCTCTAATGATGGTTCGTCATACCACCCATCTGTGAGGAACCCTTAGGCCCTCTCCCACCATGCTTAGAGATAACCATATGGCCCATACCACACATACCAAACAAGTACACAAGGTATACATAGGGACAAAAATGTAACACCAAGTCAAATCACTTATGCATGACCACATAGAATCTAGGCATCACAAATATCATGAACACAATCCATGAAAAAAAAGAAATCAAGGCTTGCACAATCCAAACAAAAGGATTACAAATCATGAGAAGCATTAACACATCAAACACAAGGAGTACTCATTCATATTCAAAAGGGATAAAACCAAGCACAAACCACAATCACCATGAAACAAAAACTCAACTTCAAATAAGTATAAACTCAATGAATATCCAAAATGGGTGGAAAATCCAATAGTGAGAGTGTCATCACATGGCTTGATAGGGAATGAAATGACCCATCAACTCACCATACCATGAATGATGTGGCACATAGCATGGTGGGGAATAAAATGACCCATCACATCACTGCATTATGGCTCATGTGGTGTCAAGGATCCTATAGTCAAGGTGGGGAATGGAATATACCATCACCTCACTGCACCATGACCCATTCCTTGGTAGACTGTCAACTCCATGCCTACACTGTTAGTCTTATTCTTTCTTAGTTAGTGTAAGATGAAAAATATGGATGAATGAATAGGGTTTAGAATAATAAATATGAAAGAAACCCTAAATGCATATTTTACATCATACATATGAATTCTAAGGGGATGGAATGTAAATCTAGAAATGCTCATATTGAAATGAAAGTACTTACCTCTGAAAAAGAATCTGCTGAAAACCCTGTCAAACAGTCTCCGAAACTGTTGATTTTTGCGTGCTTCATCTGAAACTGCGAGAACTACAAAACCCATAAATCTTTTATCTTTCAGAGCAAGGTCATCCTTGACCTAAGGACTGGGGTAAGATCTTACCTTGGGGTACAATCTGTAAGGAAACTCAGGTGCGGAAACTTCCTACACTAATCTCTAAAGGAAAGTATTGTGCAAATTCTATTAAATCCTTACAATTTTAGATTCGTTAACTACTTTAACAAAGATATTGCAGCCATATACCATGCATATAGAAAATAGATAGAGAAGATTGAAACACATAAACACAAAGATATGCCGGTGGGGAAAAATGGTGCAGGAGCACCTCTATGAGGGCCCTCACCTTCTTGTTTTTGGTGTGTTGTTGCTTTGCATTTAGAATCAGAGTCATTATGGTGTTTGACTCAATTTTGGTTGTGTCTAGGCTTTGTGTTAAGTCCTAGAGGTTTGCTAGTATTTATAGTTTGCTATGCCCATTAACTCAAGAAAAGTGTCAACTTGAGGTTTTTTGCGTTCTTCTTGAGTAGTGGTATAGGAGTTAGTGTTTAGTACTTATTTGATGCACATGAGTGCTTTGGAAGGCCTAACAATGGTTTATTAATATGTGAAAGAAAAAATTGCTCAAGCAACTAAACGTTGGTAAAAAGTTGCAAGCAACTTCTAGCCACTAAGGTACCATCCTCAAATTGATGGTCAAACTGAGGTCATCAATAGGGTTCTTGGTAACTTACTAAGGTGTTTGACAAAGGAGTATGGGTAGACTTTGGATCTTGTTATATCTCAGGCTGAATATGCATATAATGATAGTGTAAATAGGACCATAGGAATAAGTCCTTTTGAGATAGTCTATGGAAGACACCCCAGAGGAGTGTGTGAGTTGAGAGACTTATGTTCTATGGAGTTGAAGAGTGGACAAGCTGAAGATTTCACTCAAACCATCAAAGAGGTGCAAGAGCAGGTGAAGAAGTCTATCTTGGAGTCTACCCAAAGACTCAAGGCTAAACTGGATGAGAAGAGGAAAGAAGCATGGTTTCAGATTGGGGACTATGTTATGGTCCATCTTAACAAGGAAAGAATGCAAAAAGGAATGTCTACTAAAATACAAATGAGAAGAGTAGGTCCATGCAAGGTTTTAGAAAAGTATGGAGAAAATGCTTACAAGGTTGATTTGCCTTCAAATTTAGCCATCTCACCGGTGTTCAATGTTGCAGACCTGATCAGATTCAAAGGTGATATTAGTCAGCAAGAAATAGGTCTACCTAAGGTATTACAAGACATAGACACAAATGCCATGCCTAAAAAGGAACCGGCTAAAGTAGAGAGCATCTTAGAATCTAGGGTGAAGAAGGCAACTAGGTATCAAATCTATATGGAGCATCTATTTAAATGGAAGGATCAACCTAAATTTGAAGCCACCTAGGTTGAAGAAGGATAGTTCAAGAAGTTTGGGATTGATCCAGCTCTTCTAGACCCCAAGGTGCCTTAGCTTGTGCTGAGGGGGAGTATGGTGCAGGAGTACCTCTATGAGGGCCCTCACCTTCTTGTTTTTGGTGTGTTGTTGCTTTTCATTTGGACTAAGAGTCATTATGGTGTTTGACTCAATTTTGGTTGTGTCTAGGCTTTGTGTTAAGTCCTAGAGGTTTGCTAGTATTTATAGTTTTCTATGCCCATTAACTCAAGAAAAGTGTCAACTTGAGGTTTTTTTGGGTTCTTCTTGAGTAGTGGTATAGGAGTTAGTGTTTAGTACTTATTTGATGCACATGAGTGCTTTGGAAGGCCTAACAATGGTCTATTAATATGTGAGAGCAAAAATTGCTCAAGCAACTAAAAGTTGCTAAAAAGTTGCAAGCAACTTCTAAAAGTTGCTAAGTAACTTTTTGCTTTGTAATGACTACCTAAGCTAAGAGGCTTATTACACCCTAAACACCTAACACACACTCCTAGTCAAGCCTATTTAATACTTTGGTAACCCTAATGTATAGGTTGGTTGACAATTTGAGAAAACTACAGTACGAAAGAAGAGACTGGTGAAGTTTGGCATGTAACAGTCACTGTTAAATGACTAAATACTTGTGAATACATCTAGTTTTCCTGTGAAATCCTATTGTGTAATTAATTTATGTTGTTTATACTTCATTGTGTGTGGTGTTTTCATTTTCTATTATGCTGTTGTAGTCTTTTTATTGTTACTATTGTTCTATACTGTTCACTATTCAGTCTTGAGGAACATGAGGTGTTAGGGCTATAACTTTGGTATCCACTATGGAAAACCCATGGGATTGTGGATTCTCAAAGTATAGACCCTAATGGATATGTACTATGATGTAGGGCCTTGGATCATGAAGAAAAATAATTGTTTCTGGAAGCCCTAGGTGAGCTAAGGCATAGCCCGGCTAGAAGCAAGTAGCAGTGTAGAAGCTACTGCCGATAGTGGAATGAGTTTCAGAGGAAGCCCTTTGGAGGGAAGCTAGGTAGCTGAGGAAAGGTTAAGTGTTGATAAGGAGAAGCTTTGAAGAGCTTTAGAAAGACACTGGTGAAGCTAGGAGCAGAGAAAAGTCTTGAAACCCTTAAAACCCTTATAGGGAGTAGTACTGTACGGTCACATGGGCACTTAAGACCTCAAAAATCCTTGAGATTGAGGCATATGTATGAGAATTCCTTAAGCCTAGGAGTTTTGGTTTTGCATAGGGAAGGAGTAACAAGTCCTACAAATCCAGAAGGAGGCCTAATTGGCACTTACTTGTAGCCCTAGATTACAAGGGAACTACCAAATTGGGTGATCCCCAAATATTATCAATGCTTGGAAAAGGTGACCATAGCCATAAAAAGTCCTTGGAACTCATTAGAACTCACTGTTAGGATGTGGAGTAGTTCTGGAAGAAAAAAAACCCTTATTGAGCCAATGTAAGGGTTAGTGCCTGAAAGCAAAGCTTGTCATGGTGATAGTTGAACTTGTGTAACTTGGTGGGTTAGTTAGGAAGATTAGGGGTTACTTGAATGTATCAAGTTTCCTATAGATGAACCATAGGTGTTAGCGTACACTTGAGTCCTTAGATAGGGATCAGAGCATAGACTAACTAGTCTATCCTAGCTAATCCCATCAAAAAACCTTTCAGTAAAACAACCCCACCCCTCCAAAACCTGCACAATGTATTATCTTCAACACAAAGACTACAAAACAATTGCAATGCAATTTCTTTCAGTAGATGAGAGACTAGTAAAACTTATATCTCTCCCATAGAAGCAACATCATATATATAGACTCCTCAAGACCCAACAAATACCCAAAAAAGGAGTTTGGTGTCCAACCACCAAGACCCATGCACAAAGCCACATGTACACAGCTATTACATGCAATCCCAAGAATAGGAATCCATCCCTAGAATAGACTATGATAGCTTGTCATAGAATCCACCAAAAATAACGGTCACAAGAGAAGTGTAAGAGAATCTATCATACCAACCTATTTTTGGCATATTCTCTTACACACACCAACCACTTCTTCTTGGGTGCCCAAATAGGCCCAAGTCATAAGATGCTCTTACACTTGTCATAGCACATTCCTTAAATAGTTCTTATGCATCATAGGAATCCGTCATGACCATTTTAGTCATGATCTCCTTAGGCACAAGATGTCGACACATCAAGTGGAGTGACACATCAACATGCCAACTGGACATGTACACTCACACTTAATTTCATTATTTGCAAAAAGTACATTTACAAAACAAATAATAAGAATAGGAATTATCCAAGGTTGAGACACCTTATTCCTAACATTCTCCCACTTGTCGAACACCTTGTAAGAGCAACATGAACATAACAGGAACTTTAATCACTATAGGCCAAAAGGCCCATAGACTTCGAACACCATCTGAACTTCTTAGTGCCCACTAGTTTCATTAATGCATCTACAACATTCTTCATAGTATCTACCTTCTCCAAGTTTATCTTTCCATCTTCCACCATATCTCTCACAAAGTGAAAATGCACATCAATGTGCTTCGTTCTAGCATGGAAAGTTGGATTCTTTGCAAGGAAAATAGCACTCTGAATGTCACACCAAATAGTAATCTTTTCTACATCAACACCAACATTAGAATAGAATCTCCTAAGCCAAATGGCTTCCTTACAAGCATGAGTAGCAGCCATGTACTCAGCTTCTATAGTGGACAAAGAAACCATAGGTTGTTGCTTACTCATCCAATTGATAGCACCACCAAACATAGTGAACACATAAGCACTGGTGGATCTCCTGCTGTCAATATCACCTACCCAATCTGAATCCACAAACCCATGAATACAAACTAAATGTGGAGATCCAGAAGAGTTACCATGATAACATATGGAGTAATCTGATGTACCCCTCAAATATCTAAATACTCACTTAACTGCATCCCAATGTACCTATCCAGGGTTAGCCATAAACCGACTCAGGACTCCTACTACTTGGGCAATGTCTGGTCTAGTATAGGCCATAGCATACATAAGACTGCCAATTGCACTAGCATAAGGTACTCTACTCATGTCCTCCACCTCACTAGGAGATTTTGGACAATCATCTATAGATAACTTTGTTCCCACAGAAATAGGAACACAAAGTGGTCTACAATTTGCCATGTTGAACCTCTCCAACACAGACTTCACATACTTACTTTGACTCAACCAAAGTTTTCTATTAGACCTGTCTCTACTAACTTCCATACCCAAGATGTACCTAGCTGCCCCAAGATCTTTCATCTCAAAATATGCTGACAACTAAGATTTAAAATCAGAAATCATACCCTTACCCTTCCCAAATAGCAACATATCATCAACATATAATGCAACAATAAGAAGGCGATCATTTTCAAATCTAAAATAAACACAATGATCTGATTTCGATCTAACAAATCTAATTGATAACACAAAGGCATCAAACTTAAGGTACCACATCCTAGGAGATTGCTTCAAACCATATAGAGATTTCTTTAATTTTCAAACTAAGGTTTCTTTACCTTTAACAATGTAGTGCTTAGGCTGTGACATATAAATCTCTTCCTCCAAATCACCATGAAGGAAAACTGTCTTCACATCCATCTGTTCTATCTCTAAATCATATGATGCAGCAAGATATAACATAAATCTAATGGATGTCAACTTTGCAATAGGAGAGAATATTTCACCATAATCTATTCCCTCTACCCGTGAATACCCCTTTGCAACCAATCTAGCTTTGTACCTTTCAACACTACCATCTGCACAAAATTTCTTCTTGAACACCCATTTACAGCCAATAGATTTTCTCCCTTTAGGAAAAGGTACAAGGTCCCAAGTTTTGTTTTTCTCCAATGAAGCCATCTCGTCATCCATAGCCTTAATCCAGGAACCTGCATCTTCCATGCCCAAAGCCTCTTTCACAAATCTAGGCTCATCAATGTTAGTAATCAAAGAAAAGGCACAACTGGAATCTAACATAGAATAACCAAACCTTTTTGGTTGCTTTCTTTCTCTTGTGGATCTCCTTAAGGGCTGAGGTTGAGGTTGTTCTTCCTCTTCTTCCGAACTGTCAGAGCTGCTAGAGCTCTCCTCATCATTAGACCCAACATGGTCATTATGTTCAGTCTTCTCAGGGGTAGGAGGCAACTGAACAACATCTTTTTCCTTTTCTTTTTCATCTAATTGTAGCACAATAGGAGAAGATGTTAGCTCTCTGAAAATAACATTTCTACTATACAACACCTTACTAGTCACAGGATCCCAAAGCTTGTATCCTTTCACACCAACACTGTATCCAATGAAAATACATTTGAAACTTTGTTTTCCAACTTAGATCTTTTCTCCTTTGGAACATGTGCATAAGCTTCAGAACCAAAAACACAAAGATGTCTAATTGAAGGCTTCTTACCAGACCACACCTCCATGGGTGTCTTACCAACAAGAGCTAATGTAGGAGATCTGTTAACTAGATAGCAAGCAGTGGCCACAGCCTCAACCCAAAACCTTTGTTCTAAACCAGCTCCACTAAGAATACTCCTAGCCTTCTCCATCAGTGTCCTGTTCATTCTCTCTACAACTCCATTTTGCTGTATGGTATAAGGAGTTGTATTATGCCTCTTGATACCTCATTCTTTACAGAACTATTCAAACTCTACTGAGCAAAACTCACCACCATTATCAGTTCTCACACACTTAATCTTCTTACTAGTCTGATTCTCTACAAGGGCTTTAAATTCCTTAAATCGACTAAAGACTTGTGTCTTACTTTTAAGGAAATAAATCCAAGTCCTTCTACTGTAATCATCTATGAAAGATACAAAAAATACAGACTTGGAGATTGAAGGAACTTTTACAGGACCAAATACATCAGAATGAATAAGATCCAAAACATCAGAAGATTTGTGAGAACTAGAGTAAAACTGAACACGATTTTGTTTACCATAGACATAGTGTTCACAGAAGTCAAACTCAAGATTGCAATCATTTAACCCCCCAGTGAGGTTTTTATTCTTCAGGGTCCTAAGACCCTTCTCACCAATGTGGCCAAATCTCATATGCCACAACATCATCTTTTCTATAGGAAGCTTGCCTTCCAAAGTGTTTGCACCCTTAGGTACACTTACTACACTGCCATCGAAACCCATTGCCATAGTCTTCTTTACTATTTGTTCAGATGGTGGGGATGAAGTGATAGCCACTCTCTTCTTTGAAATAGAAGAACTATTGCATTGAGCAATGCATGCTTCAAGCTGAAACAAAGTACCTCTCCTAGTACCTCTAGCGAGCACCATAGAACCTCTCATCATCTTGCATCCATCTTTCAAAAAGACAACTTGCACACCTACATCATTCAACATACTTACAGATAATAGTTTCATGCCAAACCCGAAATGTGCATAACTTTGTTGAATCCATTTACTCGTCCATTAGGAAATCTGATAGTGACCCTTTCATGTCCAACTATCTTTAGGTGAGAATCATCACCCAAGTACACCTTTCCACCATTGAACTCTTCATATTTCAAGAACCAGTTTCGATGAGAGGTCATGTGAAAAGAAGCATCTGAGTCAACTAACCACACATCATCAGATGCATGGGCTACCAAAGCTGCAATAAAAGCATCTCCATCTTCTTGAGATTTTTCAGAAGTTGAATATGAGCCTTTCTTCTTCTTCTTCGGTTCTTTGTAGTCCCTCTGGAAGTGCCCAATTTTATCACAGTTCCAACATTTTGCCTTGGACTTTCTAGGAGTCTTAGAACTCCCATGGGATTTGGATCTACCCTTCTTTGACTTGTTGTCATTCTTCTTTCCCTGTCATTGGATCTCCCATGAACAACAAGGGCTTCCTTAGACAAATTCGAAGTCTTTCTTTGCATCTCCTCAGATAGCAGCGAAGACACCACATCATCCATACAGAATGTGACTATAGTACTTTCGAGAGCCATCACAACATGGTCACATGAATCCGACAAGGAACAAAGAAGGGTCATACAATGATCCTCCTCCTTGATCTTAGCACCAGATTATGCCAACTGTGTAATCAATAAATTGAATTTGTTGAGATGATCAGTTACGGATCCACCTTCCTCCATTCTTAAAGAATACAACTTTTTTCTCAGGAAAAACTAATTCTCCAGAGATTTGGCTTGATACACAGACCCAAGTCGTTGCCACAAAGAATTTGTAGTAGTCTCATCAAGAACATTCAGAAGAATGACATCTACTAGACAGAGTCTGATGAGACCCTTAACCTTTCGATCCTTGATCTCCCAATCCACTTGCGATATCATTGCAGGTTTCACATCAAGTGAAGTAGCCTCCCATAGATCACGGTCTTCAAGCATGTCTTCCATCTTGAGTTTCCACAACTCAAAATTAGTGCCATTAAATTTCTCCACCTCCATTCTACTGTATGAGGAACTTGCCATCTCAATCTGCAAATAAGATTTAGAATTCTTTACACAAAACTCCCACTCAACTTGAGATTAGCTCAAAAAACCCTACCCAACAACTAGGATCAAAAGTTGATTAGGCTCTGATACCACTTGTAAGGGAACTCAAGTGCAGAAACAACTTCCTACACTAATCTCTAAAGGAAAGTATTGTGCAAATTCTATTAAATCCTTACAATTTTAGATTCGTTAACTACTTTAACAAAGATATTGCAGCCATATACCATGCATATAGAAAATAGATAGAGAAGATTGAAACACATAAACACAAAGATATGCTGGTGGGGAAAAACCTTTCGGTAAAACAACCCCACTCCTCCAAAACTTGCACAATGTATTATCTTCAACACAAAGACTGCAACACACTTGCAATGCAAGTTCTTTCAGGAGATGAGAGACTAGTAAAACTTATATCTCTCCCATAGAAGTAGCATCATATATATAGACTCCTCAGGACCCAACAAATACCCAAAAAAGGAGTTTGGTATCCAACCACCAAGACCCATGCACAAAGCCACATGTACACAGCTGTTACATGCAATCCCAAGAATAGGCATCCATCCCTAGAATAGACTATGACAGCTTGTCATAGAATCCGCCAAAAATAATGGTCACAAGAGAAGTGTAAGAGAATCTATCATACCAACCTATTTTTGGCATATTCTCTTACACACACCAACCACTTCTTCTTGGGCACCCAAATAGGCCCAAGTCATAAGATGCTCTTACACCTATCATAGCACATTCCTTAAATAGTTCTTACGCATCATAGGAATCCATCATGACTATTTCAGTCATGATCTCCTTACACACAAGATGCTGACACATCAAGTGGAGTAACACATCAACATGCCAAATGGACATGTACACTCACACTTAATTTTATTATTTGCAAAAAATACATTTACAAAAAAAATAATAAGAATAGGAATTATCCAAGGTTGAGACACCTTATTCCTAACACAATCTTACCCCCAAAAGTCATCCTTGACCTGCACTGCTCTAACGGAAATTATGTTCACATCTCCCAAAAGTTTGGCGAAAAGGGTACTCATATTTGCACTGATATTTTCCATCCCACACCTGTACCTTGAGGGAATAATGAATGGATCTTGAAGGAAGATCACACCACCATGATGGATAGATCTAGGGTTTGAATGATGAATCTTGAATGCTTGAACCAAATCCCTTCAAAGGCTTGAATGCTTGAATGGATGATTGCTTGAATGCTTACTCACTTGATTTTCTTAGAGAAAAACTTGAGGGATTTTGGATGCAATTGATTGAGAGATGGAGAAAAGATGGATAAAATAAGAGAGAGGAAGGCTTCCTTTTATAGAGATCTAGGGCGCAAAATGCTAGAGAGGCCGACATATGAGAAATAAATTTCCAATGGGCATTTACCCCTAGAAATGGACCTATATTAAATGCAATTTAAGAGTTTACTATTTCAGAGACCAAAACAGTCGACCCAGAAGTGGGAAAATAAAATTTTGGGTTTCCCCCGCATCTGGAAAACTTTTCGATGAAAAGGGGGACCTAGGTCAAGGAAGAGGTTGAATTTGACCTAGGTCAAAGTCATGGTCAACTTTGACCTAGGTCAAGGTCGAGGTCGACCTTGACCCAGGGGTTTAGGACCCTTGGAAAATGTGCCAGGTGAGGAAAATAGTGCCTGGGGAGGCCCAAACAGAGCCCTAAACAAACACAGAAGATGGGAAGGGCGCAGAAAATAGAGGACAACATGGTGATGGCCCAAAAAACCCACTAAGGAGGGATAAACATTCTCAACATGGAAGTGCTTCCATTTTAAGATGATACATTAAGCCCCCACTTTAGCGAGAGTATAGAAATCAAACATACTCATGGTAAAGGAGAAGAAAGATGCCAGTGGATTGCAATGAGATAGAATATCACTTAGTTAAGGACATGAGCCTCCAAGCTAAGGATTCTAACTCAAAATACATGCACAAGGGTGCGAAAACAAAGAAAAAACAAAGACAAAGGTAAAAGACAGAAAAAGAGGGGTTAGTACAAAAACAAAACCCAAATCAACTAGTAGAGGAAACCTTGCTAAGAATTATTTGGAAAGCTATCATATAAGCATAAATGATTACATAAGAAAGACAAGAGAAACACTAGAAATAACATTACTTCATGATCTAGTCCTACTAGTATGAAAGCAAAAAGAGAGAGAAGAGAGAGAGTGATTACCTCACCCAGTAAGATGCCCACCTTACTATGAATCACCAAGGAGGGAGAGCCCAACAGGTGGCCAACCTGATAGTTCACCCATAAACTATGCTTTGCAATTGTAATGCATCTTTTGAAGGCTTTTGGGATACCCATAGATCCACATTCTTGTATCACCATGGAATATAAAATGCATGTCCCTTTAGGATTTAGCAACTTATGTGCATTACCTTTCGTGGATTTAGCATATTGAAAATTGAAAATGCGTGTCTCTTCAAGGTTTAGCAACTTATGTGCGTTACCTTTGGAGGATTTAGCATATTGAAAATTTAAAAAATGTGTGTCTCTTCAGGATTTAGCAACTTATGTGTGTTAACTTTAAAGGATTTAGCATATAAATGAAAAACTATAGTACAAGGGAGACCCTATATATGGCCCCCTCCTTATTGTGGTTATCTACTAGACATGATAAGGAAGAGAAGGAGGATACCCACTTCACAATGTAAGGAGATATCCTATTTAACAACAATGTACACTATATTCTTAGTGAAGGGTATTGACCCCTACATCCAAGAGCATAGATAATTGTAAAAAGAATATGTTACTCATGGAAAAAGTATCCTCAAAGAAAGAGATCCTATCAACAAGACCCCCACCATAGAGGAGTGCTTTTAGATAAAATATAATCTTTCAAAAGGAAACAAAGATTCAATCATCTAGCCCCCTGCAGTCAAGAGGAAGAGGAATCTTTGGAATGAGGGAAACAACTCTAACACCAAAGCAAGGGTAAGAGTTTATAAAGAACATAATTTGCAAAATAAAGAAGAGGTGATGACCTAGGACAACAAACTCTCACATAAAAGGATATATCCATAGCCAAAACCTCAGTCAGTATAATTAAATAATGTTGCAAGATAAACAAATGCCACTAAGCTAAGGAAAGCAGATCCATAGACAAAGAGAAAGAAGGAAGAACCTTTCCCCCCAGGGATGAAAGCAAGGGATACATTTTGCAAAAAAAATGTCTTAGAAAAGATATCATGAATACTAGAAGAGAGCGATTGATGATTAGAAGCAAAAGATTTCATAATACAAAACCATCGAGACAAATGAGAGAAAGAATAACCAATTAAGCTCAAAGCAAAAAACATAATGGATTCTAGAAGACTTGGAGAAATACACCTCTTTCCTCCCAGTCTAGAGATAAAAGATCTATATTATATCAAAATGAGGGGTAAAATTATGAAGAAATCTCAAAGGGGAAGTTAATTTAAAGAATCTTTGCACATCTGCATCATGAACCATAGCTTGAACCTCATCATAAGTGTGGGAAGAACTAGGAATAACAAATGGAGAATTGGGAATATGAATATTAAGAATCGGATTAGGAAGGATATGATTAGGATTAGGAGGATTAGGAAAGATATGATTAGGATTAGGAAGATTAGGAAGAGTGTAGGAAGTGGTGGGAATGGAAGACACAATTGGAGGAACACTTGGAACAATAGTTGGAAGAGGGTTGGAATAGGTATAAGGAATACTATGGTAAGAAGGTTATGAGGTAGGTAAAGACACCGGTGGAACACTCACAAGAAGAGATGTAACCACTAAAGTGGGAGTGTAAGTAGGAATATTGGGTAAAGGAACAAAAGAAAGTTCCACACTAGTAATAGGAGGAGTGAGTCATAAATCTTGAGCTTCTTGAGTTAAAGGTTTGATACCACATAGGAGATTAACACCCTGATCACTATCACAAAGGACTTTCTCAAAGGCCTCTATATCTTGAATAATTTTTTTAGGATATAACATTCTAGGTACATCAATGTTGTAAATAGTGGAACATGAAGGTAACCATGCACACACCCTATGGTAAAGATCAATTGAAGAGGACGTTGTAGAGGAAGATGAAATAGGAATAGGATCAATGGAGATCTCATTCAAACTATTTTCATCCTCACTTCCATGTACCTGATTAAGGGATCTATCCTCTTTTGTAGTAAAAGCCTCATCAAAGTATTCAAAACAAAAATCATACATGTTGAACACAAAGTAATACTACAAGCATGAAAAATGTAAATATTTTTGTATTTTTAAAAGAATTTTGCAATTTTTTTGTATTTTTGAAATATAAATGCAAGAGCATAAAAGAAATCTACTTTTATAAACATGCAAGATCTAACACAAGATGCAAATCTAACAACAAAAAGAAAGAGTTGTCGAAAACGGGCTCACCAAAATGTAAGATGAAGGTGAACACACAAGATAATACAATAGGGCATCTAATTCCACAAAAGATAGGGGGTAAGCTTGTCGGTTTCACCAAAATGTAAGATGAAGGTGAGCACACAAGATAATATGTAAAGGGAAATCTAACACCATAAAAGAAAGAGTTGTCTATTGCGGGTTCACCAAAATGTAAGATAAAAAATATGGATGAATGAATAGGGTTTAGAATAATGAATATGAAAGAGACCCTAAACCCATATTTTACATCATACATATGAATTCTAAGGGGATGGAATGTAAATCTGGAAATGCTAATATCGAAATGAAGAAATGAATGTAATTACCTTTGGAAAAGAATCTACTGAAAACCCTGTCAAACAGTCTCAGAAACTATTGATTTGTGTAGTCTTAAATCGAAACTGCGAGATCTACAAAACCCAAAAATCTTTTGTCTTTCGGAGCAAGGTCATCCTTGACCCAGGGACTGGGGTAAGATCTTACCCAGGGGTATAATCTTACCCCAAAAAGTCATCCTTGATCTGCACTGCTTCGACAGAATTTCTGTTCCCAGCTTCTGAAAGTTTGACAAAAGGGTACTCAGATCTGCACTAATATTCACCATCCTGCACCTATACCTTGAGGGAAGAATGAATGGATCTTGAAGATGAAAAAAGGATCTTGAAGGAAGATCACACCACCATGATGGATAGATCTAGGGTTTGAATGATGAATCTTGATTGCTTGAACCAAATCCATTCAAAGGCTTGAATGCTTGAATCCTTGATCTTCAATGGAGAACTTGAATTCTTGAATGGATGATTGCTTGAATGCTTGCTCACTTGATTTTCTTGAGAGAAAAACTTGAGGGATTGTGGATGCACTTGATTGAGAGATGGAGAAAATATGGATAAAATGAGAGAGAGGAAGGCTTTCTTTTATAGAGATCTAGGGAAGAAACTCCTAGAGAGGCTGACATATGAGAAATAAATTCCCATTAGGCCCTTACCCCTAGAAATGGACCTAGATTAAATGCAATTTAAGAGTTTACTATTTCTAAGACCAAAACAACCGACCTGAAAGTGGGAAAATAAAATTTTAGGTTTCCCCCCATATCTGGCAAACTTTTTGATGAAAAGGGGGACCTATGTCAAGGATGAGGTTGACTTTGAACTAGGTTAAAGTTGAGGTCAACTTTGACCTAGGTCAAGGTCGAGGTCAACCTTGACCTAGGGGTTTAGGACCCCTGGAAAATGTGCCAGGTGAGGAAAATAGTACCCGAGGAGGCCCAAACAGAGCCCTAAATAGGCACAGAAGATGGGAAGGGGATAGAAAATAGAGGACAAAATGATGATGGCCCAAAACACCCCCTAAAGAGGGCTAAACATTCTTAACATGGAAGTGCTTCCATTTTAAGATGATACAGTTAGTATTTCACCCCATTATTTTACTAAGCATTATTTTATCACTTGAATAGCACTCTTCAATGGATTACCTTGGTGGCCCATTTGTGCCCCGTTCTCCCCATTGGAGATCCAATCCCACCAATGGCTAAATATCCATTCAAGCACACACAAAACAAATAATGAGATCTCACATCATAATAATCATAAAATATTATTGTCATCCATCCATAACAACATCTTAAATGTTATCCAAAATAAGCATGACATGTTGCTAGCATGACCCTCAAAAACCATATAATAATTTCCATTCATGCATGATAAAATCATGAAATAACATCAAGATAACATATGCGATAAGCGAGCCAATATCCAAGGAGATCTCATGAAAAGAATCACAATGCCACATCATTTCCTATAATAAACATAATGACCACATAAGACAACAATTCAAAAGCTCTCCGCTTACCTCACAAAAGCCACTCAGACTACATAAGACCCAACCAGGTATATACATATTGCCCAATCATGGAAATTTCCCAATGGTTGGCATCCAAAACTTACAACACACCCAAATACATATGCCCCATAAACATAATTTTTCATCCACACATTGATTCAATCATGTAAGCATTTTCCCGATTCACTACCGATAAGCAAAAATGAACCATAGAGGAAGCTAATAAATAACAAATTAGAAAGGAAAAATCCAATCAAATCTGATGAACCAAAAAATATCATAAGGTGAGTAAAATCAAATGAAATGGCCAAGGCCCCCAAGTAATGTGTTATGTATTTTACACTTGGTTGGAGGATCGCTTGGATCCGGTTACACACATTCACATGTCAGAAAACCACAAACACCCAATCAATCCAATGAATTACCAATCAAATCCATTTGAAAAGATGGAAATTCCAATCAATGGAGTATATATTCACATAATTCCAAAATTTTACTCATTCAAGCACATATGATTTAAGAAAAATTGCTCAAAATGGATGCATTATTGCTTCTATGGCAAAATCACCAAAAATTCAAACTCAACAAATAAAAAACATGGAAAATCCTTTATGGATTTGGATCCAAAAAATGAATTCCTTTTACTCATTTAGTCACATATAAGAATTCTGAAAGCATTTAAAACCCATAAAACCCTTTTTTTCCTATTTCTCTCAAAGATTATCAACTCTTCATCAAACACAATCAAAAAAGTTTGGAGACGGATATATTATAAGAAATAAATTTTAAAACTTTTCCAAACCAAAGATTTTGAAATTTAATCAAGGATTTGAAGAGTCTAATAACAAACATACCTCCACTCACCCAAAACATGAAAATAAGAAAACGTAGAACAATTCCTCACTGAATTCCAAGAAAATTTGAGGAGAGAACTCAATCACAAAGAGGAATCCACAAAAAGAATACCCACAAAATTCCTTTTACCCCACTTTCCTCCACAAGTTTGAATTTCCGCCAAAGGGTTTCTCAAAAGCTTCATGCAAAATTAGGAAAATAGAAAGAATGAAGTGTTAAACATGTGAACTTTTGGATATATTAAATGGACTCAATTAAAAACATAAAACATATTACATATTTAATTTTAAATTATAAAATAAAATTTTTAAACTATAATCCCACAATGAAGGATTAAAATCACCAATTAATATAAAATATCTCACAACAACATTACTCGACAAAATCAAATAAAATTATAAAAATTAGTTGGTGACTCCATCAAGTGAACCCAAGAATGATTAAATTCATTTAATGACTTAGAACATTACAAAATTAGAAATCAAGCCATACCTTTAATACACATGTATGACAACACACCAAACATGGTCACCAGTTGTTACCACTCGGTAACTAGTTGGCTAGGATAAACAATGTGGTAATTGTCATCCAACCAGGCACAACAATTGTGGCTAGGGAAAGATTTGGCCATATGATTAAATCTATATTAACCACCATTGGGGTTAATATATATGTACATGTCTTTTGGGCACACTCATCCTTGCCAATTCAGGGGAAGTCAATGCCATGTACTTGCCGATGTTAGTATGATAGCTGAAGCACATCTACATATATATGATATCAAATAGAAAAGGTGATTGATACATCATGTGGACCTCACAAATGAGTTATGACTTTATTCCTCTTTGTGCAAATAAATCATATAAGATTAACTACAACTAATATCATGAGCATATTTACAATAATAACCAAGCATTAGAAGCTATATGCAAGTAACTATCCACATGAACATAATTGCAACCAAAAGAAGCACATTGCATCTATGATTATTACTCAACATCGGAATAGAAACATACCATATTGCACTTACACTAACATATTCATCCCAATCAGCTATCATCCATAATTATCTAGTAACTATACTATCGAGCAAGGATCATCAATGTGAATAGATACCGTTTCCTATACAATAATCATCATATCATTGACTCCATAATAAAGACATAGAAATATATTCACACTTATATCTCGGTGGGGAGAATATGCTTACCTTATCTATCCAAACCGGGGTCTAGTGTTACATTACCTTCATGCAAAGACGAGCTAGATGAAGTTAATGTAATGCTAGACCCTGGTTTATTGAATATTAATTAGATTTACAAAATTATGACAAAGATGTCATGATAAGACATTCATAGGCTGAATTTGATTGTCTATAGGTCCATTTTTCCACATTTGAGTCATCACAATTTGAAAAATTTGATGGTCTATATGATTATTTTTTAAAATTTAGATAGTAACAAATTAAAAATCTTATTAGATAGTATAAATTGACATGCTATATATTTATAAGATTATTATACAAAAATATTTAAATAGAAAAGTTTAATTAATTAATTGATAAGAGCTTCTGTAGTAAAGTACCAGATTATAAGATCTAGTCTCGCCCAGTTTATAAACAATGTATACTAATTCCTGGAGTACGAAAAAAGAAAAGAAAAAAGAATCATAAATTAATTTTTTTTTTGGACAATTACTATTTTTCTGTTGACCAAACCGTCTTAGACCTGGACTGGGTAGGCTTTGATTGAATGAACCTCTGATTATCTATCATGTAAAAATTTTACATTTGCAGTAGAAATGGCAAGATATTATCCATGTATGTAGTGTGATTCTTGTGCTGTAAATTTTTGAATGGAACAGAGATATCCAAGCATGTATTGTGATTCTTGTGCTGTAAATTTTCCAGTGGGAGAAAGAGTGAATAACCTTCCAAATAAGGTGTGAACGTTTGATGGAAAAGATAGCTAAAGTTGTATGCATTCATTTACGTTCAGACTCATTATTAGTATGATTACTATGAATGAAAGATAAGGCTGGGCTACTTTTATGTGTTTGTGCAGATGTGGAAAGTGGAGTAACAGCTAATAGGCTTTTTGCATGTTCAGTCTAAGCGAATATCATCCATTATTTTTGTGGTCTTTTCCTTCATTTCATCTGCTACTTCTTTGTTTTTTTATTGTTTTGCTGGGTTTTTCCTTTTCTCAATTTGCATGGCGGTGGCTGAGGGGTCCACATGACCCATCTGTCTTTTCTATAAAGATGATCTTCAGTAAGACGATTCTTCTTTATCAGGATATGAAATGGATTCATGAACAAACAATCCTTATAGGATGATGGGTGTTTTTGGAAACATGGGCATGTGATATTGGAAAAATGAAGATAATAAGTAAATTATTTTCACAACAGATGAGTACTTCTTTATGGTTTCACAACAAACGAGTATTCTTAATGGTTTTCTCTATAATGGCTGATTGTCACATGGGTTTTTGAGAGTGATCTACACTTCCATATTCAAGTTGGGTCATTCATTAAATCATGATATACACGTTCTGTTGGTAGTGATTTATACTTTTATATTCAAGTTGGGTCATTCATAAATCATGATATGCATGTTTTGTTGGTAGTGATTTATACTTTCATTCTAAGTTGGGTTATTCATCAAATTATGATATGTATGTTTTGATCAAATGGAAGAGCTCTTATATAAGATTCATGTTTGGGTTTGTTTTCTTCGACTTTTTATAGAATTTTGGAGATCAAGCATTTTGCAGTCTATTGCAGTGGCTCTTGATAAACATATATTTATGTTGAAATAGATTTGAATAGTCCACTATTGGTTCTTTAGAGATAAAATTGAAGAACATGCATCAGATTCATGTGTGACAAAGAAAGCCAACTACCTATTTGTATTGAAATGGATTTGGTTGGCCTGGTTCTTTAGATATAAGATTAGGGAACATGTATTGGATTCAACATTTAGATTGTTCAAAGTTCTTTCCTTTACATGTTGTACATGTTGTACATGTCATGCATTTGGGCATAAATATAGAAAAGAAATTCCTATTAAGGTCCTTATGATCTCATAATCTACTATAAGGAAATTTTAAAGATGGTTAATTCTAAAAGGAAATCTCTTGTCCATATAGAAGAATCTAATTAGAATGTGTTATCTTGGCAAGAAACGATTGGAAATCACTACAAAAAAGGTATTACAAGAGACAATCTATCTAAAAAGCTTTATGTTATTGAAAACTTTAATGTTTCCAAGTTCTACATAGTTTGAAAAGTCTTTTGTTTGCCAAGACCTAGATCTACTTAGGTTTGGAGCTCTAGTGAAAAATTAAAATTTATATCTTTCTTCGAAAAAAAGATGTTTGTACTTTTATCAATATTATAGAAAGAGTTGTTAGGCCTAAGGATGATGATATGTTTCACTCTACTTTTGGTTTAGATCTTCCTATTGTGGTAGAGACATAAATTGAAGGTTATAAAGAATGTGTTATGCCAAAACCATCTCATAACATTAACATAATGGGTGACATAAATAAGAAAATTGTTCCATTACAAGATCTTCAAAAAAAATGTTGCTTCAAAATAATTTAAAGAAAAGAGGAAAATAGATCAAGAGAAGGTAAAGATTGCTGGAGAATCGTTAGTGTTGTTTGACACATCAAGTCATTGGTTTCTCAAATTTATTCTATCTAAACATGATAGTAGTATTATGAAATTAAAAGGGTTTGGACAACACTCTTTGACAAAATGTTGTCAAGAATATTATTTGGGGAAATGAGCTTAATGTTATTTTTCATAAAGAAACCAAAATTTAGTGGAATATATAATGTATTTATCTTCTATGCTTTGCAAATGAATTTTCTCGAAACCTATTGGTGCTCTAATTTTTCTAGAGTTGGCTTGTTTATAAAATCCTCGCTAGTTGACTCTTTAGATTGTGAGAAATCATTCTTTATCTATGGGGACTTATTGTTTTAGTTTAGGTGCCTTAATCCTTCTATTTCATGTGTATTATTTTATTGATTTTCAAGACAAATATCTTGTTTGGTCTCTTATTAAATTGCTTCAATCTATGATTTCTTCAATTTTTTTAAATTCTATTTGTGAAATTGATGAGAAACTTTTATCTAGTTAGATTGATAGCTTTATGTAGTAAGGTATCTATTTTTCCTTGTTTAAGGATCATTTGGTTAATCACGTGTTAGTTTATTTCAAACTAATGGGAAATAAGTGTCGTCCAAGTAATAGTACATGTGAATCGATTTATTTTCTAAGAGTAGACCACTTTTAAGTTTCAATAAGCTAGGTAAATGAAAAATAGGTCTCTACTTTTAACCGAGATGGAATTTGATGATTATCCTAGTATTAAATTTTCTTCCTCTCTATTATATCTTTTCAAAACACCTTTCAAATTCAAAATTAATGTAGTTCATAGATTTTTGTATTCATGGCCAGCTAATTGTTTCGTGATTGGATTTAAGTATTTATTTGGTATAGCTAAATTTTATTTCTTTAAGAAACTTCAATATGTTAAGCCTAATCTTAAGAAGTTAAATAAAATCTCTTTTAAAATTTGTTTTACAAAGATCTAGATTCAAGAAAAGTTGTATCATAAATTACTCACAAATGAATGAATTTGGTATGAATTTAGAGAGTTTAATGAACATGGGAACTCTACGAGATATGTTTTAGAACTAAAAAAATCTTGTATTGGTTGGATTCAAGAGGGAAATAATATTTCTATTATTTTTAATAATTATGTTAAAGTAAGGAGAAATGACATTTCTTTTGGTTTCTCTATGTAGAAGAGGAAAATCAAACCACTACAAAAGGTGGTCAAACTTCTTGAAGATTCAAACTCCAACTCTAAAATAAAATAAAATAAAACCTTTGAGATATCACGACAAAAATAAAAATAAAAAAATTCTTCAATAATCTAAACTTATTTGGTAAACAATTGCACAAATATTTCACTTCAAGAAGGGACCGCTTTATTTAGTTATTTTAAAGACTCCCTTATCTCTTTGTTTATTTAGAACTAATAAATTTAGAAGAAGACTTTGGATATATATTTTGTGATAGTTATTCATTTAACATTTAGGTGGTTTTAATTTGTTACACAATTTATTTTGTTATAAAATTTCTTATAGGTTTTTCCGATTTATAAACCATTGGTCCTCTCATTTCTATAAAAAAAATCAAATAACTTGACCTTCTTTTTAAGAAACTTCTTTAAATAGGGATTTTTATTTCTATGAATGAAATTTGATAAATTAGGATCAAATTTTTGTGGACCTAAATATTCTAGGGCCTCAATGAATGGAGCTTAATGGTCAAACTATAATGGTTATATTTTACTAGTATCTGTGCAAGTTTTGAGTTCAATCTTGGGCTATAATTGTTAATATAGTGTATTTAGGTTGTATTCCTATAAATGATTTTCTTAATACCATACATTTAGGTAGTGTTTCTAAATATTTTTTTATGGATGGAATAAAGTGGGAAAGTTTAATAGTTAAGGATGTTATTAGGAGAAGATATCTAATTATTAAGAATTGAATCTTTTGGATTATAAAAAATGAAAAATAATCTCTTTTTATAAATAGTTTTTAGGATCATCAGTTATGTTCTCCTTTCCTCTTCTTTATCCCTTTAGTGAAATATTCTAGGAAGGATAATAAAAAAAATGGTGTTTCTAAGGCTTCAATATGTTCAAGGAATTCTTGGATATATCATTAGAAGACTCCTGGTAGCTAGTCTAGGGGTGCCTCACCTACAACCTAAGCCATTCTCTCATCTATTCTTAAAGAGACACTTTTTTTCTATAGAGGCATGTGATGTTCTAGCTTAAGGTTATGATTATGTGGATAAGGAAAAATTCTATCACCTAAAGCCCAGTTAAAGTCTCAAGTGATTAACAACCCCTTGCACCACCTCACTTTCAATAGCACTTAGGTGAGCTAGGGGATCAAGATAACTCAATGATAAAGGGATTTAATTAACTAAGATATAGAATGAAAGAAACTAAAATAACTACACATTACCAACATATTACAAATATTTTGACTATTAAAAACAAGAAAGCTAACTACCACAATTAATTTCCTAACTCTACAAGCTCACTTCCTAAGACATTAGTGCGAGTCAAGGATGATAGTGTGGGTGAGGACATCAATGTGGTAAGTATTCATCTATTACATGAAAATTATATATATTATGAAAAGAAACTAAAAAATAACTAGAATAAAAAAAAAGATGGAAAATGACTATGTTATGCAAATGAAGATAAAACAAGGAAACCAAAGGTGACAAAAGGACTAAAAACCAAATAAGATAATAGAATTATAAGATTAGCACCACTTATTTCCACAAAACCTACACACAAAAATGAGAAAAATGGTTATGGGATGTATAAGAGCATGTTGCAATTAAACCATTGTTTTGGTGTTTCCACCTCCATGGAAAAAAATAGATAATCAATGATAGATAACCAAAATGATGATATACAACTAAAGATAACAAAAAATAATAACATTGTGATAAGAATAATATGATATGCTAAACAAAATACAAAGTGAGTGGATGAGTAACTCCCCTTCAAAACCAAAATTCCAATAGCTTGATGGAGTGAAAGAAAAGAAAATGAGACAACAAAGATACAATTCTATGAGAATGAAGAAGTCATATGCAATCTATTTTGGTCCAATAATTAATTAATGTATAAGATCAACTACGGAGCTCAAGAGTGTCTAGAATCGAAAACATAGTCAAGAGTGCTAAACGTGAGTGAAGAAGATCAATTGAAGCTAAAAAATAGAGTTTCAATGTAAATGGGTTGAATGTTGGAATCACAAGTGATGAGAAAGTCATTGTTGTCACAAGTTGTATCATTTAGTTTATCAATTATTGAACCGGGCATGTCCTAAGGCTATTCGTGATAAGGATTATTCTTAGTTTGGGGGTTTTGCATTGTATTTAATAGTGATTGGTTTTTAGGTCATGCTCCTCTAAGAGCACTCAAGAGTTTCTTCCTACCAAGTTAGAACAACTTACATGCAATTCAACTTCTAACTCTTCACTCAAAATTAGAACAAATCTCCTTCCTAAAGCATCTACTAATTCAAAAATAGCAAATTGCAAGACAAATTGAACATAATTTGACTGAAACTTCCTATGGAATTATAACTTGAGAATGAAAAAATTAAGCACTAAATAAAAATGAACTACTGAACTTTGAGAAATCAAACTATTGTAATTTTAGATAATTCAAACTATTCTAGAATTGTTGGAAATAAATCTAGTTACGCTTGCAAGAAATCATAAAACTACTTAAATTGCATTCTACTCCTAAATTCCAAGCTCCATTTAGTAAATTTCTATTCAACATGATTACAACTAAAATTCATCACCATTACATATTACTGATTCTCAAACATCAAATAAAATAAATAACTTCATCTAATCTATATTATTATTGAGACCAAACTATCAAGATCACATGGATGATAATTTAAACTAAGTTAAGATTAAATCTACTTCCAACATTCAAATTTTTTGAACTTAGAGATAATAATTTGCATCAAAATGAAATGAAATACTTAAATAAAATGAAAACAAGATCAACTCCCTTTGGTTGAGTGGGCCCTGCTCTTCCTCTAGTGGGATTTTAACACAATTTTAGGTCAATTAGATATGTGCATAAAATTGGCCCATGTAAGGATTAAAAAAGGGTTTCTGCTTACAAAATGAAATCACTCCTATGATGAATTGAATAATGACTAACTCCTATTGTGACTATCTATTGGGATATAAATTCACATCTTATTTGAATTCAAATCTATAGTGTTTCCCTCTAATCATGTAACCTCTATAAAGGTTAAAAAATAATTGAAAGTTTTGTTGAACAACAAAACAACTAAATTGAATATGGAATTCAATAGCCCAATATTTGTCAATGGGCTTGTGATAGAAACTCCTTTTTGTAATCATTGGTACTATCAAGAGCTCTATTTAAGTCATCAATCAATATAATTAATTCCTCCCAACTAAAATTCAAATATTGGAACATAACTCATCAATGCAATGAAGAAAAATCTCATCAATGCAAGAGATTCAAATTATGAAATAGGACTTCATTAATACCACACGATTAAAGGAATTAATCACAAATATAGTCATTCATATTCATAGATTCAAACCAAAAATACATGCATTCATTATGGTATATCAAATTGATCATAAGTTTGTAATTATCCTAACATGATATCAAAATAAGATACACACAAGAAAATATATACCATCACCACATTAATTAATTAGAAAAAAATGATCAGTGTTTATGGTTTAAACCATGTAATCAAAATGCATTATTTTAGACACCTCAAGTGGAAGGTGGTTAGAGGTGTTACAATGTAGGATGGAAATTGTAAAACTTCAATAACTCATTGCACATTTCCAAGTTTGTAGGATGATTTCACATCGTACACACATCTCCATGATGTGCATGGGTCCTGGGCTGAACAAGCTATGTGGCTGAGAGTCTTATCTTTTGTAGACCTAAACAATCTAAGATTTCAATGAATGGATCTTAATGGTCAAAGTATAATAGAAAATATTATACTTTTTATGTATTTTTTCACCTTTGGGATTTTTATTAATTTCTCTTATTTTTTGGTTTCCTTTTTCCTCTCTGCATAGGTTTCTAGGCCATTCCCTCTCCTTATATATCTTGAGACTAGCTTGGTCTACAACTTTATCTTTACATTCTTGCACTTTCTCATCCTGGTGATGGATCAAGGAGTGTGATCTGAAACATTGATGCTTAAAAACATACACAATCTAATCCAGAAGCACACACAAGCAAAGTATAATAGTTTTATTTTACTAGAATTTGTAGAAGTTTTGTGTTCAAACTTGGGCTATAATTCTTAATAACATGTATTTAGATGGTGTTTCTATAAATAATTTTCTTAATACAATGTATTTACCTGTGGTGTTCCTAAAGATAATTTTCTATGTGTGGAATAAAGTGTGAAAGTTCAATAGTTTTGGATATTATTAGGTCAATGATATCCAATTATTAAGAATGGGTTCTTTTGGATTATAGAAAAGGACCACTAATCTCTTTTTATAAATGGTTTTTGGGATTATCAATTATGTTCTCCTTTCCTCTTCTTTAACCCTATAGTAAAATATTTTGGGAAGGATGATAAAAAATGGGTATTTATAAGGCTTCAATATGTTAAAGGAATTCTTTTACATATCATTTGAAGGATCCTAGTAGCTAGTGTAGGGGTGAATCACCTAAAACCTAAGTTATTCTCTCATCTATTCTTAAAGACTCACCTCTTTCTATAGAGGCATATGATGTTATATAGCTTAGGGTTATGATTTTTTGGATAAGGGAAAATTATTTGACCTCAAGACTAGTTAAGTCTTAAGGGATTAACCAGCCCTTGCACCACCCCACTTTAACTATAACTTTGGTGAGCTAGGGGATCAAGGTAACTCAATGATAACAGGATTTAATTAAATAAGTTATGGAATGCAAGAAACTAAAATAACTAGACACTACCAATAGATTAAAAATATTTTGACTATTCAAAACAAGAAAGCTAATTACCATAGTCAATTACACCTAACTCTACAAGCTCACAACCTTAAACACCATTATGAGTTGAGGATGATAGTGTGGGTGTAGGACATCAATGTGGTGAGCATTCATCTAGTACATTAAAAGTAAAGATATTACAAAAGGAAACAAAAATCTTACTATAATAATAAAGGTACACTAATCTAATAACAAAAAAGATAGAAAATGACTATGCTATGAGAATGAAGATAAAAAAAGGAAACAAAAGGTGACAAATGGATGGCAACCAAATAAGATCATAGTATTGTAAGAGTGTATCCACTTCTTTCCAAAAAACCTACACAGACAAAAATGAGAAAAATGATTGTAAGTTGTATAGGAACTCATTGTAGTCAAACCCCTATTTTGATGTTTCCACATCCTTGGATAACCAAATAGATAATCAATGATAGATAGCTAAACAATAATAGAAAAATAAAGATAAAAATAAATGAGAAGATTTTGATAAGAATAATATGATATGCTCAATGAAGTACACAATGAGTGGATGAGTAACTCCCCTTAAAAACCAAAAATCCAATATCTTGATGGAGTGAAGGAAAACTGAATGAGACAAAACAAGATACAATTCTATGAGAATGAAGAAGTCATATGAAAGCTATAGTGGTACAATAATAATTTGATGTATAAGATCAACTATGGAGCTAAAGAGTGTCTAAAAGTGAAAACATAGTCAAGAGTGCCAAAAGTGAGTAAAGAAAACCAAATTAAGCTTAGAAATAGATTTTAATGAAAATGGGTTTAATTTTAGCATTGGTGGAAGGTGGTTAGAGGTGTTATAGTATATGGTGGAAATTATAACACTCCAAAATTTCACTCACATTTTCAAGTTTGTGGGATGAGTGCACTTTGTGCGGACATCTCTATGATGCACACATGTCCAAGATTGACCAAGCTGTACATTGACAAGAATATTAGGAGATGGTAACAAGTAAAAATGGAGGGATGAAAAAGTTGATTTAGGATTCCATATTTTGGCTAAGGTAGGGACATTATGTAATGGTAAATTGAACAAGGGTGCAAATTGACAACACTATATTTCTCCCCCACATTAGCAAGCATATTATAATAGAGAATACAAGATAGAGTAAATAAAACTTGACTTACCTACGGGTTATTCATCTACAAAGGGTTGCACCTAGTGAGAAAGCCTAGAATTATCATAAAGTTGCATCTAGCATGCGAGTTGTAGAAGAGAATCCTAGATTATGAAGACAACCTATTAGATAAAGACCATGCATGGTATGTCGGTATGTGTAGTAAGTTGTCTTATGGTAGATAGCTATATAATTTTATGATTTTGATAGTGCATTGATACAATTAGAAAATGATATATATTCCATGATAGGTCTACCTTAGACATGCATTCATATAATTAGCAAGAATCTAGATAGTTACATGATAAGAAAGCTTATACATGCACTGACACAAGTAGAAAAGACTAGATAGTAATGTGATAGGATGACTTTGATCATGATAATACAAGTAGTGAATGCTATATTTTCACACAATAGGGAGATAATTTTTATAAGATAATAGATTGGCCCCCAAAAAGGAAGATAAAAATATCCAAAAAATTAAATTTTATGAGAAAAAACCTATGATGTAGAGATAATGAGATAATCAAACAATCAAATAATAAGAAATACTAGATATAATATCTCCCCATTTAAATGGATCATTTTTCTTAGAGGGGAACATGAGACATTCAAAAGATATATAAATACATTGTGGCATGTTAGTATATGATATTTTTCTATAGAATTTCACCCCACAAGAGGTAACACATGATATCCACAACATCAAGATAGAGACAAGAGAATATAATGAGTCAGCATCAGAACCAAGAAGAAGGACAAATATATATGATATAAATCCTCTTGGGGGTATTTCAATGATGTTGACTTGGCTCAAATCTAAAGAAGAGCACATGAAGAAAATAAAAATAAATTTTCTAGTCAACATGAAAGGGAAGCCTAAATTCCCCTAAAAATTTGCATCATCCCCAAATGTGAAAAATAAATGTACAAAAGATAGAAGAATAAGACAATAAATATAAGAAGGTATAGAACAAATAACGCTTTACTTAAAAATAAAAATGGATTAAAAGGGTCCACTAAAGGGTAAAAAAATTAATAGATAAGTATTTTAGAGTAACGAATTAATTTAATTACATTGATTAAATTAACTTTACTACCTCTTAAGATTTCCCTTTATGCACTTGCATTAGTCATTTAATAATTAAATCTAATTAGTAAATGATTATTTACCTATTAGGGTTTCCCATTAGGTTTTTTGATCTCCTTCTGTAAGGATTGATCCATTGTATGTTGGAATTCATTCTTTTGGCTGATAATAAACTTTCATATTGTCAGAGAAAAACCCTTGTTTGTTTCCTACAAATTTCTTCCTTGTGACAAGTTTTTGCATGCAGGTTTCTTGGGCTTAATAGATTTGTTTTTCATCAAATCTTACATGGTATCAGAGCTGGATCTGATGTAGGTTGTTCATGTTTGAAGAAAAAAGGAGCAAGGGTTTGACAGAAGAAATTTGGAATTTTTCAACTAATTTGAGAGGTTTTGGTTATAGTTTTTAGATCTGGTATTCTCTGTAGGACATTATTTTTTGTTTCTTTTTTGCTTGCAAAAAAGATTTTTTTTTTAGCTTTTTTACAGGCACATGCATGTGAAAGGGTATTTTTTTGGTGTCCTTCTTGGTGTCGTTTATAGTGGTTTCCTTCTTGGTGTCATTTACTAGACCTGCACCAGGTTATTCCTCTGACTGCTATGCATGAGCCAACATCTACGTTGGCAGATCTGAAAAGGTAGAACTTCAAACCCTCACAGGTACCGTACTTTGAATTTCAAGATTTTTTACCTATGAATTATATCCAGATCTATGGATATTTTCATCTAGAAAAATTCAAAGGTACACATGATACTCATTTGAAGATTTTCTCTCTCATTGTAAGCAATCTTTTCCATCTTCTAGGGTTCGATTTATTGAATTGTGGGGGGTGTTTTATTTCTTGTTTTCTATAATTTACTTTAGTAAAATTGAAATTATATCAAAACAAAACCCCTTCTAAAAAAATGGTCGAGAACTCTTATTGTCTAGAACTTCTGATCCCTCATAACTATCACACATGGAAATCCCTGATGACATGACTTATCTGGTCAAAAGGGTTGTGGTCTTGTTTAGACGCTCTATAGTCAGTTTTACAGAGGCCTTTCAAGGTCATGCAATATAGGAACAAGATGGATGAGGAAATGGGGTTGATTTATTTACATGTATCAGATAGTCTACAGTTTTATCTTGATGGGTGCAATACCCCTCTAGCTATGTGGACCAAGCTTAACACCTTGTTTGGTATAGTGAATGAGTTCAAGGCACTTTAGATTGAGGTAGATCTTACCTCTCTTATACCAGACCATTTTCCATCCATTGAGGACTTCTTCATGAAGTTCAAATAGAAAAGGTCTTTATTACAGGGATGTGGAAAGGCTAAGACTGACACATAGTGTATCTACCTAATTCTGTCAAAGCTTCAGGGAAAATTTCATATATTTTCCTCCACCTTCCACTCTACCATGGATGCATTGGGTTAGAGATTCTAGATGCCCATTTTTGAGGTGTTCTATGATCGCTTGACTAGAGAGAAGGCCAAGCTCACACAACTAGATTCTTTATCTGGAACTAAGAACCAAGCTTTGGTTTCTCAGACTTCTAAGGGGACACATAAGCAGAAGTAGAAGCCCAAAAAAGATTTAGTTGGTAGGGAGAATTCCTCCAAGCCACCTTAGAAAATAGAGTCTAAGAAATCTACTGCTAAGGGTAAATCTTCTAAGTCTGGTGAGTCTTCCTCCAAGACTAAGAAGTTCATAGGTGAACCTTGCAGTTTTTGTGGCAAGGAAGGGCATCCAATTTCCAAGTGTTGGAAATGTCTTAAGGCTCTAGAGGAAGCCTCGTAGTAGCATAGTATTGCTTCTCCACAAACTTCACCTAATCACATAGGGAAAGGCCATGCTCTCTCTGTACGAGCATTACCTTCCAATGCTACTTGGATAATTGATTTAGGGGCTGCACACCATATGAAACACACACCTAGTTTGGTTACCTCACTTGCTTAGAGTGATACTACACATATTGCAGTTGGTGATTCAACAAAAATTTTAGTTACAGGTTCTTGTACCGTTTCATTGGATGGTGGCTCTCTACAGGATGTTCTTTTGGTTCCTACCATTTCTACAAACCTCCTATCTGTCTATTAGATTTTCCATTTTGGTTCTCATAAGACAGTTGAGTTCTCACCACATGATGTAGTAATTAGAGATCTCCATGATCCTAATTTGGTTGTTGCTATTGGGAGTGTTGATTCAAAGTCTCACTTATACAGGTTTGATGGCTTTGAGAGCTCTAATTTTTCAGGTGTTTCTCTTATTGCTCATGCAAACATAATGAGCAAGCTTTGGCATGAGTATTTTGGCCATGTCAACTATAGATATCTACAACATATGAGTACACATCCATGAGTTAGTGATTGGGCTTCCTCAGATCTCTTTCACTGATGGTGTTTGTCGAGGTTGTGTACTTGGAAAACATCATAGAGATCCCTTTTCGACGGGTAGATCCTTACATGCTAAGGCACCATTGGAGTTGATACATAGTGATCTTATGTCATTTCCCACTTCTTTTTCTGGTGCTCATTATGTGCTCACCTTTATTGATGACTTCTCCAAATGCACATGGGTGTACTTCTTAAAGTACAAGTCTGATGTCTTTGATTCATTTAGAGTCTTTAAGGCATTTGTGGAGAAGCAGTCTAGTCTTTCTATCAGACAGATATGCACTGATAATGGGGAGAATATGTGAATCATTCTTTTCATGATTTTTGCACTAAGCAGGGTATATTGCATCAGCTGACAGTTCTCCATACCCCTTAGCAGAATGGTGTTGCTGAGAGAAAGAATAAAACATTGCGGGAGATGGCCAATTGTATGATACAGTCTCAAGATATGCAACCTTCTTTTTGGGCAGAGGCAGTGAATTGTGCAAACTACATTTAGAATTGGATGTCTCATAAGGTATTATGAAATTTGACTCCTAAGGAGGCTTGGTCCCATATCAAGCCTGATGTTTCTACATTTCAAGTGTTTGGTATTGAGGCTTGGGAATTTATTCCATATGCTTAGAGGAAATCCATGGAGAGGAAGAGTTGACCACTGATATTTATTGGCTACTATGAGGATATGAAGGTGTACAGGTTGTTTGATCCTGATTCCAGAGAGGTATTGTTTTGGTGAGATGTCCAGTTTGATAAGTGCTATCCTCAGATGGAGCCTCCATCACCAACTTTTCCCTCATTTCCTAGTACTTCCTCTTCTCCTCTTCAAGATTCTATATCCTCTGAGGATGATTTAGATGATGATCCACCTCCCCCTCTTCCATCACATATTCTACAAGTGCCTAAGTGGGCTCAAGATACTGTCAGTGCTGCTAGTTCTTTAGTAGGAGATCTTTTAGATACTCCTCAGACTCGTGCTTAGAGATCTAGTACTGGCCTTTGAGTCATACTACTTCAGATAATCCTGAGAAGTTTTTAGAGGTGACAGGACAGCTTGAGTGGGATAGGGCTATGGATGAGGAGTACTCTTCTTTGCTGAAGAAAAATACTTGGGATCTTTGTACTCTTCTAAAATGAAGAAAGTAGGCTCGGTGAAAGTGGGTCTACTGCACCAAGTATGTTGTAGATGGTTCTATTCATTTGTATAAGGCATGCCTTGTTGTGAAGGTCTTTTCACAAGTGGAGGGCATTGATTACTCTGAGACCTTTTCTCCTATTGCCAAGATGAATTCTATTCACCTGGTACTTTCTCTTGCAGCTTCATAGGGTTGTACAATGTATTAGATAGATGTAAAGAGTGCATTCTTGCATGGGGATATACATGAGGAGATCTATATGGAATAGCCTCAGGGTTTTGTGAATGACTCTTCTCTTGTGTGTAGACTTTGGAGGTCATTATATGGTCTCAAACAAGCCCCTCGATCTTGGTATGAGAAGATGGACTCTTTCTTGCTAGCCTCACACTTCAACCATTGTCATTCTGATCCTATAGTGTAAATTCAGTGTCATGGGGCTGATCTTGTCATACTTGTGTTGTATGTTGATGATCTCATCATCACAGGTACCTCATCTTCTATGATTTAGAGTGTCTAGAGAGCTTTGACGGAGCAGTTTGAGATGATAGATCTTGGACTTCTACACTATTTTTTGGGCCTGCAGGTTATTCAGCCTTCGAATGGGATTTCCATACACTAGTAAAAGTATGCTCTTGACATGCTTCAGAGATTCAACATGCTTGATTGCAAGCCCGCTCTCACACCTTTTCAGTCACGTGTTATTTTATCTACCACTTGCTCTACTCCTTCAATAGACTCCACCTTATATAGAGAACTTGTGGGTAGTTTATTGTACTTGACACACACTTGTCCTGACATTTCCTTTATGGTTGGCATTGTCTCTTGATTCTCCCATGATTCTCATGAGAGTCATTAGCAAGCTACCAAACATATTTTGAGGTACATTCAGGGAACTAATTCATATGGAATTCACTATACATCAAGAGATCCTCACATTGTTGGTTTCATAGATGTCGATTGGGGTGGTGATCTAGATGGTCAGAAGTCTACTTATGGATTTTATTTTTGTCTTGGTTCTGGTCCTATCACATGGTCTTGCAAGAAGTAGACTATTGTTGCATTATCATCTATAGAGGCAGAGTATCAAGAAGCTGTGCTAGCTAGTCAGGAGGTCTTATGGCTTCGACAATTGATGACAGAGTTTGGGTTTCATCCTGATAGTCCCAATCTTATTTGGTGTGACAATCAGAGTGTCATTCATATTTCATGCAACCTAGTTGAGCATTAGCAGACCAAGCACATTGAGATCCATATGCATTTCATTAGGTAGTTGATTCAAGATGGTTCTCTCAGCTTGGAGTATGTTCCCACTTTGGAGCAAGTTGCTGACATCTTCACTAAGCCTTTTGCATCCCCATGATATCTTCAGTTGCATTCTATGCTTGGAGTGAAGGAAGTTGTCCTTGGGGGTTCTAATTGAGGCCTACCTATCTTTCTTTTTTTCCACTTTCCACATCTTTCTATCTCTTTTTGGAGGAGGATTTTTACCATGTGGTTTTCCCTATTTCTCTGTTTCATAGAGATTTGGTTGTGATTAGGTACCTCATCAGGCCATGTTGCTGGGACCCAAATTTTCATTCAACATTATATTTCCTTTGCTTCTTTCTTGCATTGTTTGTAGTTGCATTATTTCTCATCTTAAGAGGGGGTGTTAGAGTAAAGAATTAATTTAATTACATTGATTAAATTAACTTTACTACCTCTTAAGATTTCCCTTTATGCACTTGTATTAGTCCTTTGATATTTAAATCTAATTATTAAATGCCTATTTACCTATTAGGGTTTCCCATTAGGTTTTTCGATCTCCTTCTATAAGGATTGATCCATTGTATATTGGCATTCATTCTTTTGGCTAATAATAAACTTTCATATTGTTAGAGAAAAACCCTTGTTTGTTTCCTACAGATTTCTTCCTTGTGATAGGTTTTTGCATGTAGGTTTATTGGGCTTAATAGATTTATTTTTCATCAAATCTTACAAAGTATTGGGGAAAAAAAATTAGGCACACTCTAATCTACAAATGTAGAAGTGGGTACTGAGATTTCAAATATTGTCCACCATTATATCATCCTCCTCCAAATATTGATCATATAGGGAGAGAGGTTGATATTATAGTTTTATATCGACTATAGAAGACCCAAGTGCCCCACTAATAGCCAAATCCATTTGATGAGGATGCTTCAACATCCTCATTCAAGAGATAAACTAAGGCAAGTGAGAGGGATCATGTGAAAATTATCATCACATTGAAATATTCTCAAGAGAATAAAAAACATAAGATTCATATCTTACAAATGACCCATGTTGAGGCAAAGATGAAGAAGGATTCTCACTAACCTCTTTGAAAGAGGTGGTGAAGAAATCAAGAGAATTTAGAGCTTTCTCCACTATAAGAATAAAAAGTAAAATTAGTTGTACTAGAGAGGACTTGTAGTGGAAAAACTAAGGCACAAGGCCTTGCTTGAACATTTAGTTAAAAGATGGAGGGGGGTTCCTTTTGATCCACTATAGATAGTATCAAAACTATAATAAAGATAATATGGATGTTATGAGACAAATTTAGTGCAAGTTGGGTGGACATAACTGCACTAGACACTACCTATGTATGCAACATGTTAACAAGTGCATAGAAAGGTAGGATATCTAGAAAAGAAGTGATTAGTAGGGTATATTGTAGAGATATGAAAACCTTCACATGCTTGGAATACGGTTAATAGTCACTATCAGTGTAAGGGGAAGAAAATAGAAGAGGTAGAAAGGTGAAAGGATAGAGAAGATAAAGGGTATGTGCAGGATCGTGGTATGCCCAACATTGGCGATTCGAAAAAAATCTCTTGTTCACTCATCCAAAAATGCACTAAAAAGAATGTTGAATTTTTAATAGGATTGGGTGTTAGTACACATGGCCAAAGATAATTACGATGCACAATTCTAATTGAGTATCTGATAAAAAATCAGATATCTAATTTAATATCGGATACTTGATATTTGCTAGTAAAAAAAATAAAATTTGCGGCTTGCATTTATCATATTACATTGTAAAAATGATGGGTTTTTATCATGTATGAAATTTGTGATCAAGTATATGATAATATTATTACAAATTTCAATCAAAATTCATCAAGGTGTGTATACTTTTTTTTTGATGTTTTATAATGAAATCATTTTTTTTTGCTAAAAAGTAGGGTTTTGTTTAAATTTTGATTGCAATTGCAAATTTATTTTTAATGTAACTAGGAATGGACTCAAACCAACCACAAACCCCCCTCCAAATAAATAACCCTAAAATAATCCGCAATCACCACAAATGAATCCACCACTGCCTAAAAATAATTTATCACCACCTTCTTATGAACCAGTTCTCAACCCTCAACCTTTAGAGAAGCTCATAAGTGAAAATTTAAACCTACTAAGGGGCTTCCAAAACACATGAAAATATCCCCACATTGCACCCCATTTTTTCCATCCTAAACTCCATTCTTGAAAACATGGAGAGACTTACAGAGAAACATAATGCTACATTTCTTTGGCATGATTCCATGCATGCCAAGTTTAACGATGAGCTTGAGTATGATGTAGTTATGGGCCTAAATATAATTAAAAATGACACCTGTAACCTTTTTGTGAATCTTAAAATGGGATTAAAAGTGGACCTTAAAAGGAAAAAGTTATCAATTTTGTGCACAAATGATGCAATGCATGACTATTGGAGTTGATGAGAAAATCAACCCACAACTCCTAAGAATCACCTGGATGCAAACACCTATCACAGAAAAAGAGAAACAAACAACTATGGAGGCCTAAACTCAATGATCCATGAAAGATGAGACATTCTAATATGCAAAGAAAAATTGCAATACAATGTAATGAATTTAATGTATTGTAACTACAAGAGAGATCAATCCTTATACAAGGAGAGAAAAACCTTAAAGGCGAAACCTAGGTTGCATGATAATAATTAATAAAATAACTAATTATTATATGCATAAAGTTTATCTTAAGTAAAGAAAGAGATAATAAGTGACTTAATAATTAAATAAATATGATTTAATTAGTAAGATAATAAACTTATTACTCTAACACCTCCCTTAAGATAATAGGGAGTAGCTAAAACCTAGAAACAACTACTAAAATAAAATGGGTCTTGACAGCAAAGGCCTAATTAGGTACCCAAGTACACAAGAGAGTCTCTATAAAATGGAAAAATAGAGAAAACCAGATGGGAAAAAATCTACTCCAAAAAGACATGAAGACTAGAGAAGGAATGAAGAAGCCTCTAATATAGAGAATGTCCCAAGAAACATGAATAAAGAATGGACATGAAGAACAACACTGAAGAAAGAAGCTACAAACACTGTCAAAGAATAACTACTCATCTGAAGAACCTCCACTAAAAAAGAACATGACTGGGTAGAGAAGATTTAAATATTTATGAGTGCCCTCAAATGACACTATTCAAATCAAGAGGTAAACTGATGCAGGAGCATCTTGGGTCTTTGAGCAATCTTGCATCAACCAAAAACATTTCCTGATTTCTGTACCTATTTTCTATTGTTTGCATTATAATCTTTGCATTTTTTGGTTTCATGTTATGTGAAGCTTACATTATTTTGAGGACCTATTTGGGAACCTTCTCCTATGGTCACATAAGGATTGGATAGACCGTTTTAAAGTTACAGATGTTTTCCTTGCCGTCGGAACTGTATTTTCCTGCAGTTTTGGTGCTGATTGCGAGTCTTGGCGCTCATGATCCTTGATGATTCAGCCTATGCTACCTTAGGGAATAAAATAGGACCTAAATTAATATCTTTTCCCAAAGGTGCATTTCCTAATCATTATGAGTCAAAATTTATGACCATTTTTCTCGGGGACCTATTTTCTACTAGTTTTCAGGTGAAACTTGTAGTGTTTCTTCTTGCACTATGCCATGTGATCAAATGGGGCCTTTCACCATTAAAAGAATTTTCTTGGATCATGTGAGGACCTAAATAATAAGGCATATCAATTTATGTTCACTCTTTCATTAGTTTTGATTTAAATCTTCCTGATTGTACCTATATTGTAATTAAATGCCTGACTGGCTGACTTGTAGCTTTGCTAGCTATATAAGAAGTCTAGATTGATGTATTAGGGAATAAAGAGGTAGTGCTAGATGGTAGATGGATATTAGAAAAATTATCATAGAAGAGGATATGCTCTCAATGATTCTAATTTCATAATTCTCATTGTATAAGGCTGAAACCTGAAAGGCCTCACAACCGGGCATGTTGAAAGAAATAATATAAATTATCTGTTGTTACTACCAATTTATTGCCTCATATCCATTGTGTTTTCACTGATTTCATGTGATATTATATTTCTTCCATTGTGTAACTCTAAGCAGGGCTTGTTGTTGATTCAAGTGGAGTCAATTCTGCTTGATTCTGCTTGTATCTACCCTGCCCCTATGTCAAGTGGTATCAGAGTGAGTTCTTTCTTGTGGATTGGATCATGGAGAACCTTATTGGATTGGTTGTAGGGTGGTGGATCTAAGATTTGACCTATAAATTGTTGAAGGTTATGATCTTTTTGGAACCTAATTGTCAAATGGTTCATGGTAGAGGAAATGATAATGCTATCATGGATATGTTGAGGCATATTGCAACTAGACTTGAAGCTGTAGAGATAGCCTAGAGAAGAGGTGCACATCTTGAAGATGTTAGTGATGAAGAAGTAGAAGTAGCACCTAATGCTAAACTTGAAGTTGAACAAGATGAGGAAATACTTTTGATAGTTTTGTCTAAGGCTAACTCCAGACCTACAGTTGAAGTTTCTTGCTATGATGGAAGACTTGAGACTGATACACTTTTGGATTGGATCTCTGAGATGGATAAATACTTTGAGTATGAAGGTACTCTTGATAATAAGAAGGTTAAGATAGCAGTCAAAAAGTTGAAAGGTCATGCATCTCTTTGGTGGGATCATTTGCAAACTGAGAGACAGAGGAGAGGAAAAGAAAAGATTAAGACATGGATGAAGATGCTTGGAAAGATGAAGAAGAAGTTTCTTCCAGCTGACTACCAAGTTAGTTTGATGAGAAAGATGCAAAATCTAAGACAAAAGGACATGAGTGTGAAGGAATATACTGAGGAATTTTACAAATTGGATATCAGATCTGGACATGTGGATGATGAAGTTGAGAAGGTGGCTAGATATTTGAATGGCCTAAGGACATCTATTCAAGATGAGATTAGTTATGTGAAGATAGAAAGTGTGGAAGAAGCATACCAATTTTCTTTGAAGGCTAAAGAAATATTGACAAAGAGACATGAACAAAGACAAAGAGGAAGAGGTGGTAGATTTCAGAGAGGTAGAGGTAGATCTGATGGAGAAAGTAGTAGATTTGAAAATGCAATGCAAGATAAAGGATGGAAAGATGAACTTGCTAAAAGAGGTAATTACTCTTGAGGTAGCTATACTAGTTACTCTAGGAATAATAATAATGGTAAAAGAGAAGAGAAATCTTGGTTTAAAGGTACTTGTTACAAATGTGGTGAAGAAGGACATAGAGATTTTGAATGTACTAACTCTGGAAAGAAGACTGGAAGTAATGGCAAAAATAATTTGGCTTGTGAAGAAGTTGAGGAAATGTCTAATGAACCTAAACATGGTGAGAAATTGATGTTAAGAAGGATCTCGTGGAATGAAGAAGCTGACGAGGAACCTGTTTTGAGGAAAATTTTATTGAGAACCAAATGTAAGATCACTGATAAATGTTGCAAGGTAATCATTGATAGTGGAAGTTCTGATAATTTGGCATCCGAAGAGCTAGTTAACAAGTTACAGTTGCAAAGATTGAAACATCTGAAGCCTTATCATATTGCTTGGATCCAGAAGGAGCATAAACTACTTGTAAGTGAACAATGCCTCGTTAAATTCAAAATTGGGAATTATCATGATGAAGTCTTGTGTGATATTATGCCTATGGATTGTTGTCATATTCTTTTGGGTAGACCTTGGCAGTATGATAGGAAAGCTTTGCATGATGGTAGATTGAATCAATATACTATTTGGATGGATGGAAAGAAACAAGTGTTCTTGCCTTTAGTAGAGAAGTTTGATGAAGGTCACTATACCACAGTCAGAGTATGCTTGTTTGATGATAAAACATTTACAAGAGAACTGAAAGAAAAAAATATTTTCTTTTCATTGAAGCATAAAAGTGGACAGTCAAATAAGGTTGCTGATGCCTTGAGCTGAAGAAGAAGTTTGTTGACAGAGATGAGATTTGAGGTACTTGGTTTTGATGATTTGAAGTGTTTGTATGAGACTGACATTGATTTTGCAGAACCTTGGAAAGCTTGTAAGGAACACACAGTGAGTGATAAGTGGATTGATTATTTCATTCAAGAAGACATGTTGTTTAAAGGAATTCAATTGTGCATACCTAGAGGATCTATGTGAGATAACATAATAAAGGAGAAACATAGTGGTGGACTTGCTAGACATTTTGGGATTGATAAGACTGTGAATTTGATTTTAGAAAGATACTTTTGGCCATAGATTTATAGAGATGTACAAAGAATGGTTAGAGGTTTTAGAATTTTCCAAACATCAAAAGGAACTAGTCAGAATGTTGGATTGTATACACCTTTTCTTGTACTTGATAGACCTTGGGAAGATGTGAGTATGGACTTTATTCTTGGATTGTCTAGAACTCAGAGAGGTAATGATTCTATTTTGGTAGTGGTTGACAAATTTTCAAAGATGGCTCATTTCATACCTTGTAAGAAGACATGTGATGCATTGCATGTAGCTGAATTATTCTTCAAGGAAGTGGTAAGATTGCATGGTTTGCCTAAATCTATTGTTTCAGAAAAAGATACTAAGTTTACTGGTTACTTTTGGAGAACACTTTGGAAAAAGATGAATACTGTTTTGAATTTTAGTTCTACATTTCACCCTCAGATAGATGGATAGATTGAAGTTGTGAACATAAGTTTGGGAAACTTTTTAAGATGTTTAGTTGGAGATAAACTTGCTAATTGGGATTTGATTTTGGAACAAGCAGAGTTTTCATATAATAATTTGGTGAATAGAAGCACTAAGAGGACACCATTTGAGATTGTTACTGGATTTCATCCCAAGGGAACCATAGAGCTAAGAGATTTACCTACTGGGACCAAAAGAAGTGCTGAAGCTAAGGATTTTGCAGTGTACATGAGAACTTTAGATGATGAAGTTAAAAATAATTTGGAGGACAGTAATCTGAAATATAAACAGAGAGTAGACAAGAGAAGGAGACATAAATATTTTGAAGTTGGAGACAAGGTTATGATTCATTTGAAGAAGAATATATTTCTAGTTGGTACCTACAACAAGCTGAAAATGAAGAAGTTTGGACCTTGTAAGATTCTGAAGAAGTTTGACAATGGAAATGCTTATGAAGTGGAATTACCAGAGGACATGGATATATCACCTATATTCAATATTGTTGATATATTTGAGTACTTTGAATCAAATGATGAGATTGAAGATGATCTGGACTATCCAAAGAAGAACAAAGACAACATTGAGAAGATTTTGAATAGTAGAGTTGGCAAGAGTACAAGAGGAAAAGACTACATGGAATATCTAGTTCAGTGGAAGAACAAGCCAGTTGAAGATAGTTCATGGATTACACAAGCTGAGTTGGATCTTTATGATTTAGGTCAGAATATGAGCAGTGCCTGATGTGGACATCATTTCTTTATTTACCCTAGGTGTCTGATGCAGGAGCATCTTGGGTCTTTGAGAAATCTTGCATCAACCAAAAACATTTCCTGATTTCTGTACCTATTTTATGTTGTTTGCATTATAATCTTTGTATTTTTTTGTTTCATGTTATGTGAAGCTTACATGATGTTGAAGACCTATTTGGGAACCTTATCCTATGGTCATATAAGGATTGGATAGACTGTTTCAAAGTTACAGATGTTTTCCTTGCCGTCGGAACTATATTTTCCTCTAGTTTTGGTGCTGATTGTGAGTCTTGGTGCCCATGATTCTTGTTGATGATTTAGCCTATTATTCCTTAGGGAATTAAAGAGGACCTAAATTAATATCTTTTCCAAAAGGTGCATTTCCTAATTCATTATGAGTCAAAAGTTATGACTATTTTGCTCGGGAACCTATTTTCTGCTAGTTTTCAGGTGAAATGTGTAGTGTTTCTTCTTGTGCCATGTCGTGTGATGAAATGGGGCCTTGAACCCTTAAAGGAATGTTATTGGATCATTTTAGGACCTAAATCCTAAGGCACATCAATTTATGTACACTCTTTCATTAGTTTTGATTTAAATCTTCCCGACTGGACCTATATTGTAATTAAATGCTTGACTGGCCGACTTGTGGCTTTGCTGGCTATATAAGAAGTCTAGATTGATGTAGTAGGGCATAAAGAGGTAGTGATAGATGGTAGAAGGATAGTAGAAGAAGTATCATAGAAGAGGATATGCTCACAATGATTCTAATTTCATAATTCTCATTGTATAAGGCCGAAACTCGGAAGGCCTCATAGCTGGGCATGTTGAAAGAAATAATATAAATTCTCTATTGTTGCTGCCAATTGATTGCCTCATATCCATTGTGTTTTCACTGATTTCATGTGATATTAGATTTCTTCCATTGTGTAACTCTGAGCAAGGCTTGTTGTTGATTCAAGTGGAGTCAATTCTTCTTGATTCTGCTTGTATCTACCCTGCCCCTACATCATAAACAAAGGCAAACAACTGAACTTGAAGATATAGATGGCATAAAACACCAAAGCCTAAAGAGATGATCAATCAAAGATGGAATATTTCCTCCAAAAAAACATAGGAATGAAATAGTGTCCATATGGTAAATGATCCATCTGACCAGAATGCATAGGTACCTAGCCACTACATTCACCTAGTACATGGAAAAAAATATTGAATACATAGCTCACTCCATCGAACCAATGAAGAATAAGAACCAATAGTAGAAACCCAGGCCATAATGATGACAAGGGAGAGGTGACATGTGCATTGAAAAGGATGGCCAATAAGAACTGTATCATGAAGAACCAAGAACATCAAAGTTATAGAGAAAGTACAAACATATATAAAGGCTACATCATGAGGCTATTGTTATGGAAGGAAAACTTACCTGATAAAGGGAGATGACAAAAACAAACAAACATTTAAGCCCCCCATGGAACTTTATAATGGAGTGCGAGTGCAAAAGGCACAAAGATGTGCAAGATTGTAAGCATGCAATAGAATGATACTTTATCTCAGTGCGTTTGCCAAAAATAATTTTTTACAAAATATGTCTACAATACTCAAATAAGACATAAGGATGTAGAAACATGAATAACAGCCTAAGATGAGCCATTCCATATAGGGAAAAGATCTTAGGACCTGAAACATCCACGATATTCACTAGAGTGCAAAAAATGAAAATAAATAAATAAAATATACCTAGAGAAGAATCTAGAAATAAGACTCATAGCACTAGAAAGTATACAAAACAAGCTTTCCAACGATATCTTGTTTGCCAAAAAAGGAGTCTTAATGTGCAAGATATGGCTCCCAAAGTGAAAAAATAAACTTTTGGGTTTGATAGTGAAAAAACCATCAAAAAAGAAAAATAAAAACTTCTAACTTACAAATATAGATAGATCTTGGAAAGATATTTTTGATGATATCTCATTTTCCTGATTTCAACACTCTATGCTCAAGATATGACAAAAAAATGAATAGGTGCTCCATAAGGGCCCAAAAGGTGAATGCACTTTGCTAATGTATTGTTGATGTCAGCAGATCACAAGCTTAAATTGATATTCATGTGGTCCTAACCACAAAAAAACAATCAGAATAGCATAAAATACTCACCAAAAAAAAATCTGGTCATCAATAAAATAAAATGGTTGCCAGAAAAATGTTTGTTGCCTAAAAATTCTCCAGTGGTGGTTTGGTGGCGCTTTGGTGATGTGTAGGTGGCCTGAGGGTGGAAAAAGAGTGGTGGGTAGTGGGGGTTACTAGTGGTGACCACCAATGGTTCCACTAGTGGTTCTTTTGGGCAGTGATTGCGGTAGTTCTGTTAGTAGTGACCACGATGGTTCCACTAGTGGTTCCACTGGTAATGTCATTGGGCGGTGACTACGAAGGTTCTAATGGTGGTGCCGCTGGGAAGTGCCCATGGTGGATCCACTGGTGGTGCCACTAGGTTGTGACCACTGGTGGTACTGCTAGGTGGCTGCTAGTGGCAAAATAAAATAATTTTTTTTTTATTTTCTATTTTTTTCATCCACCTAAGAATGTGTGCTAGGGCCATACAACCCTTGTAGAAAATTTTTATTTTCCTCAGATGGAAACATTATCCAAATTGGACAAATTTTATGTGGAGATAAGGTTTTTTGGGTGCTCTAAGCACAACAGTGAGGTCCGTTTGAGCCTAAAGTGACCAGAATCAAAGGTCCCCTAGATCCAAGACAAAACTTCTAAAAATCACAGATCTGACGAACAAGGTTGAATCTCTCATGAAGAGAACATGGGCAAGAAGATTTTAATCTCTAAACTAAACTCAACATCACTTGTAATCACCATATAGAACTGATCTAGATTGGTAGTTGGAATTAACTAACACCAAGAACCCCCTTAATTAAAACTGAGGAGAATAAAAACCAATGAAAGAAAAGAGGAAAGAGGGAAAACCTAGAAGGAAAAAACCCCCCTCAAAATTAACATGAGAAAATATTTTGTGGAAACAAAGTTGTTGACATATATTGATTAATAATCACCATCGTGTTGAATGAAGAGAATCCTTTGAAACCAAAATGAAGATCAAGATCAATTGCATGAGTGCCCCCAACAAAACTACTTGAACAATGAGAAGATAGCAAGAAAAGGAAAAACATCTATCGATTTAAGATACAAAAGAAAATAATCTACATAGCTCCCCCAAATAAATAATAGATGAAAAAAAAAGGAAAAACATCTGCTAGTCAAAGATGTAGATGGCACATGAATCTGTATGAGTGATCCTCACAAAACTACTCAACTATGCAAGAGTAAAATGCTGGTTGAAAATATAGGTGCCAGTTGTCGATAAAATTGATCAACCATATAACCAAGGAAACATCAACACAAATAGTAGAAATCCCTCCATAATTTTGAAAAGAGAGGCATCACAGGTCCACTAACATGGTGTCACTAAAGAGGAAATGGAGGCAAGGCCCATACAAAGAGAGCATGTCCTTGGCATATCTAAGAAGCAAAATTTGGTTCAACCTCTATTACTATGACTATTTGATGCAAGCCTCTACTTTTGGGTTGAAGAAGAATCTGTGGCTTCCATTTAAAATAATCATATGTCATAAAATGAGAAAAGACAAAAAACTTCATTCTTTCAAGATCTAATCTTCTATACCTACAAAAATAAATTACATTTCTCCTTTTTGGCACCTACAATCTTATACCATGTAGAATTTTGCAGCATAGATCTAGCTATAAGAAAAAGAGAAAATAACACTTGCAAAAATTAAAAACAATGTCGCACAAAATAAAAATACGATTGATTACATTATGCTCAATTGATTACAAAACCTAGATTTAAAAGGAATAAATAACTGCAATGACTAAAATTATAGAGGAAAAGAAGGTAGATCTCAAGAGGGATGAAGATTCAGTTAGAAGTCCTCCTTAGTTAGATTATACAAAAGGAAGGGAATGCAACACAAACTTCACTATAACTCATAGCAAATTCTACCATTGAATATCCATGATTAATGAAGAAAATTCAGAATTAACAGAGATAGAACAACATGTTTTCACCACTAATACAAGTGGTTTCATGTACTAACACCTTCCCTTAAGTCTAACTAAGGAGACAAAAAAAGAGGAAAGAGGGAAAACCCTATGGGAATAAAAAACCCCCCTCAAAATCTATAGTAGAGATGCAAAATAAAATATTTTGTGACAAGAAAAGCGTGGATATCTGTTGAATGATAACTACTATAGTGTTGAATGAAGAGACTCCTTTGAAACCAAGATGAAGATTAAAATCAATCTACATGAGTGCCCCCAATGACTCTACTCTAACCATGAACAAATGGAAAACAAAGGAAAAACATCTCTCAATCGAAGATACAAAAGACAGTAATTTTTATATGTTCTCCCAAACAATGAATAGATGGAAAACAAAGGAAAAATATCTATCATTCAAGGATGTAGATGACACATAAATTTGTACGAGTGACCCTAATGACACTACTCAACCATGCAAGATCAAATTGCTAGTTGAAAATATAGGTGCCAATTGTCTATAAACTGATCAACCGTGGAACCAAAGAATCATCAACACGAATAGGAGAAAACCCCTCAATAATATTGAAAAGAGAGGCATGACAAATCCACAAAAGTTGTGCATCACTAGAGAGAAAAAGTACATGCAATGCCCATGCAAAGAGAGAATGACTTTGGCCTATCTATAATGCTGAATTCGATTCAACCTCTATTGCCATGTTTGTTCGATGCAAGCCTCTACTTGTGGGCCAAAGAAAAATCTTTGGTGTGCATTAAAAATAATTGAATAGCATGATAATGAGAGAAGATAAACATTCCATTCTTTGAGCTCTAATTTTTTGTACCTACAAAAAATGATTTACTCTTCTTCCTAATAGCCTTAATTTTGATACCATGTTGGAGTTAATGATAAAATCAACCCACAGCTCCCAAAAATCACCTGCATGCAAACACCTATCATAGAAAAGAGAAGAAAACAAATATGGAGGAATGAAATCAATGATCCATGAAATATGAGATATTCTAATATGCAAAGAAAAATTGCAATACAATGTAATGAATTGAATGCATTATTACAAGAGAGATAGATCCTTATACAAGGAGATCAAAACCCTAAATGAGAAACCTAGGTTGCATGATAATAATTAATAAAATAATTAATTATTATATGCCTAAAGTTTAGCTTAAGTAAAGAAAGAGATAATAAATAATTTAATAATTAAATCAATATGATTTAATTAATAAGAAAAATGATTGATTACTCTAATAGTGACCACTTTTGGGACTTTTGGTGGATGGTTTTTGATAAACTACCCCACAAAAATTTGGAGGTCCCATTGTACTTTAATAAAAAATTGTATGCCAAATTTGTGCTCGGTCACAAAGTTAACTATTAGAGTATGAGGCTGAAGTAGGGTGTAGACTTAGGCACTCCTTAGGATAGGACATGGGAACATCAGGTGAAATCCTGCACATATGTCCCCCTTGATATTCACCCCCTCCTACAATTCAACAGTTAGAAAGTAAAGTCCACCAAGATAACTAAGAGGGGGGGGGGGGGGGTGAATCAATTATTTGAATAAAACAACTTGATTAACCTTATTAAATCAGAAACATGTAATAAACATAAATAATAACCATAGAAAGATAACCATACATAATGACACCAGATTTTCTAACTAGGGAACCTCTTGATTTGAGAGTAAACCTCGGTGGGGATGGTACCCAAAAAGAGATGTACTAATATGAAAATTCCTTGTGAGAGGATGGACTCTGTTAGGATTCTATGAAATACATTTAGTGCATATCAATCCCTGTTAGGAGACTTTGAATTCTTGTGTGGAGATTATAACCCTGTTAGGTGTGAAGGAAGATAGAAGGACCCACCATCCAAACAACTTCAAGTGCAAGATCACCAAACTCACTGTCCAACTGATCTTTGTATTATGCAAAAAAAAAAAATCAAGTATGACTGATCTCAACAACTTCTCTTCTCCTCTCTAACTATGCCAAACTGCGCCGAATGCTTCTCTAGATCTCAATACCAGATCTTCTCACTTTTCATCACATAACAATCGCTTAGATCACTAATTCACATTGTTTCACCTTCACATATTACATTTCTTGAATGAAGGAAAATAATCCTTCCTTTATACTGTACACAATATTTCATAATTGAGTCAGCCAATTAAGCTTAACCAATTACAAAATATAAAACATTACATGTTACATAATATATCCATAATTACATAAAAATATCGGCTCAAAAACTTAATAAATCTTTACATGTGCAACCTTTGACTATAATGACTCATCAAAGTTGCCTCTGCAATGTCTTCAAACTTTTTGTAACTTCACTTGACCAAATTCTATCCCTGTTAGGAGATATAATCTAATTATCACAAACCGCTTCTGAGGAACACTATCAAAATACAATTTCCATAATATTGCACTCTTAACCATGATATCAAGACACCATAATAAAAATATCCTAGACTCTGCATAACCTCATCTGTAATACACTATGTGCGCTAAGCCAAACTCTTTCTGCTACTCTGCTAAACTTTAGTATAATCAATATGCTCACATCAGTGACAAACAAAGTCATGAATGCAATATGTGACTGCTCCAAAAATACTAGAAAAATCCCCCATAGGACTTTTGATCCCTATAGTTTTTTTGTCTATTAGTGTCTTACACTTAGTCATTTTCTAGGAAACATTGGCCTTTCATCACTGCACCTGAGTCATCATATATAGGCTGAGTCATGTGTATTGTACAATTACCAAGCAATAGTCACTACTGAGTAAAATAATGGTCACCGAGTACTACCGTATTAGTGAAGTCAACTTTTGTCAAGTTATGTAAAGATGAAAGTGTCAAGAACCAGGGTATAAAGAGCAATGAATGCCGAGTGCCAGAGATATCAAATACTAAGCAAGCCAGAATTGACATATATGTTTGTTATGGCACAAAAAATTAGGTAAACCATTTTGGCTGATATTCATATTTCATTTATTGTTTGTTTAGGAAATCACGTAGGTGATTATGCTCTTGTATTATAATCATTAATCCCTATGTGATACATAGGACCAATTATAATTAGGGAAAGGGTAAGTAGCAAAAGGAGACAATCTAGATTGTAGATATTAAATCTTGGAGAAAGTTAATTGTCTATATAAGATGTGATCTGAACCCTAAACGTATTATCACAAAGATAAGAGTATGGCGGAGATCTCATACTTTTAGAGAAGAGAAGTATTTTGATGATTAGAAATAGAGTTCAGTGACCAAACAAAACAGAGAAAAGAAGTGAAGGACAAAACAAAGACACATTTGATAGAAGAGATCAAATCTATATTCTAAGGAGAAGATCTGTAATCAACATCATAGTGCAAACTGAAGGATCAAGTACTGAGACATTTTAATAAGTGTATTAGGGTAAATCTATTAATAGAGTGGTTTTGACAGACCTTAGTAAATATCTTAACCGAGTGCTTACTTAGTTGTAAGTTTCAAATCCTTTTGCAAGGTAGATTGTATAAGTCTCAAAACTCTTAACAGGGCAAACCCCTCATAAGGTAGATCATATTTTGTGATCAAACTTGCAGCTCTAATAGGAAAACTTATACCACAGTAGTGAAGATTTGTGGGTGTCATCCCCACCCTAGTTTTACCTTTCAAGGGTTTCTAGGTAGCCAAAATCATTGTGTTATGTTTATTTTCATGGATGATGATTAGCTTATTAGATCTGTTACATTGTTGAGTTTTATTCTTATGCTATGGAAGTTTGTTTATGTCAAAATGTATAAATTGGTGATATCTGATTCACCCCCCTCTTAGTATCACACTTTCCCAATAGATTTCCAACAATTGGTATCAGAGATTTGTCTCCTAAAGAAGTCTAACCACTTGTGAGATAAAGATCTTGAGATAGAGGTTTATAAGTTGGGAAAAATCATAGAGAATTAGAAGATTGACATTTAGCTTGCATTACAACAACTTGAAGCAGCTAGAGGTGAACTGAAAGAAATCTCTAAGTAGAAGAAGAGAAATAGCTATTCAATAGAATGAAACTCAATATCAAGAAGAGGATACTACTATACTATTTGATACTGGAAACTCTGAATAAAGTGACAAATCCATAAAAAAATTGCTGGAGAAAAATGACATATTGAATGAGGACATAAAAAATCTGAAGAGAGAACAAGAAATACAATTTGTAAGACTTTGTAAAGTTGTAGAACAATAAAATAAAGCTGAAGAAGATAAGAAAATGGTTGAAGAAGACAAAAGACAAATATCAATGAGACTTGATGAGAGGACACATGACATGCAAAGACTGACAAATAATCAACTAGACATGGTAAATCAAATTCTACTGGTTAATCAAGAATTGGGCAGGAAAGATGTGGAAATCAGCAATAGGAGATAAGAAAACAATCAACTAAGGAATGAATTGAGATTTGAAAAGGAGATCAATGAAAGGATGAACAAGCCTAATGATGTTGTAAGATACTTTGAAGAGATGTTAAGGTCACCTAGAAGATCTAGTGATACATTTGGACTTGGACATGATGCACACTTATCATCCACTGAGGAAGGAGAATTATCAAAGAGTGGAAAGCAAAGAAATGCAAAACCAAAGAACAACAAGCCCACATGCCATCACTGTGGAAAGCTAGGACATACAACCAACATCTACAGAATAAAATATAGTAAGGATGATCCTAAACCAAAATTCAATGGACATTGTTTTAATTGTAAGAAACATGGACATCAGAAACATGAATGCAGTACAGAGGTTAGTAATCCACCTACCTCACCTAAATTTCAAGGACACTATTTCAACTATCAGAAATATGGACATAGAGAAATTGAGTGTAGATCCAAACCCAAGTGTTCATCCAATCAATAAAATAAGTCACCTAAGAAGGGTAATACATACAATTGGGACTACAATACTTGGTACAATTGTCATTACTATGGAAAATATGGTCACATTGGAGAAAATTGTTTGAAGACACATTTCAAAGGTCAATCCAAGAGTTGGATGAATGGAAGTATGGTATGCTATAAATGCAATAAGATTGGTCACCTAAAGAAGGATTGTAGAGCACACATACCAAGAAGTGATCAAAGAAAGAATGAAGAAACTATTGATCATATGATAAATCAGATGAACAAGACATGGAAGAAGAAAGAAGAGGCAAGCAGTAGTGAAGGCAGTGCACCTGAGGTCACCCAATCCGATGGATAAGGTGATCACACTACTTTGAATTAAACAAAGAAGGAATGTATGGAACTGAATCTTATAATGTTTTACTTTACATCAGTTCCTAACATTTGATGAGAAAAAGTCCATATCTGCATAGATTAAGATGCATTAGGACAGATTTGAGCAAAGAGCTACATTTCATATTTGATGCTGAGCATCAGTATTCTAGTCTATATTTATCGAGTCACTAGTATTTTTTGAGTACCTATGATAGCCGAGATGTGATGTACATCAAGCTGTAACCAAATGGTTGTATCGACCAAGCTTATGTTGACTAAGTTTAACATGAGATTGCCAAGATAATTGTATCTCACTTAGAATGTGTGCAGATCATTAATGAATCCCCAATCCAACCATTTGAAGTCTATAAAGCAAGAAGTTACCCTTTATTTCATTTCATAAGAAAATTGAGAAAATTTTTAGAGCTATTCAAGAGCGAGTAACCAGTGCAATTAGTGCGAAGTGTGATTTGCATAAATCTTCACAGCGTATAGTTGGAAAATATTTGAAGAACACTTGTGCAAGGTATTTTACCGAGTAAATCTTTTTAGTATTCAATCCCTTAAGTTAAAAGATATGGAATCATCATCAGATGCAATGAAGAAGCAAAGAAAATAGGTTTTCAATGTTCAATTAGTGAGGACCGAGGCATGCGAGCGACAAAAGTTCCAGGCTGTTCTGCAAAATGCAATCATGGGAGATTTGACTAGAACCCTGTCATGAATTAATTTTTTTTTTTAATGATCAATGATATTCATTCATGTTACATGTGTAAGATTGGAGAAAGCGGTGATTATGAACTCAAAGAAGTGTACGATAAAATATGCAGCAACGGGGTGTTGAAGCTAGAACACCAAAAAATTGTCGACAAAGGGTTGGTTCATGCCCTTGATTTTCCACAAAATTTCAAAGTGGGGTGGATCAAGATTGTACTGAGTAGGGGACATGATATAAAAATATGGCTGGAGGATGGATGAGTCCAAATAATGAAAGATATGATTCACCAGGTAACTGGATACCCTAAGCTCACTGGAAATAAAACTATGAGATGCTAAAGTAAGGAGGAAATAAAAGGAAAAACCCAAGAAATATGGAACAAGAGAGGCATGACTATCTCCACTATCACAGATCTGGAAATTGAATTTGTAGTAAGGGTGATAGCATGCAAATTTTATCAATCTAGTCAGTTAGATAGTGTCCCATGCATGGTAGTGGACCAAGCTTGGAAGATAATAAAGAAGATCATAGATACAACCATGCCGAGCTCCAACTGTCATAACTTGCCGAGAATCTTACATCAATTTGAAAAGCAAAGATTTCTATGTGTAAGTTTGGTTCCCTAAGTTTGTTTATTTATTTTTCTACATTCAAAAAAGTTTTCCTACTGTGGGAGGAGTAAAATGGGATAAGAATAGACTAGTGACAGTTCATGTTAGTGAGTTTATTGGCCAAATGGGTGATAATTTTGAAATCATAATGGATAACTACTTTGTTGAGTTTAAGCAGAAAATGAGTAAACTGACAGTGATGAGGAAATAAAGAAGAAGATACCATCATAGAAGAAAACATTGACTGTGGATGAAATATGCCACAACATCAAGATCATTGCTGGCCTAGCAGGCTTCAAAAAAATAAGATTTGAGAAGATGAGTATTGAGGATAAGGAGAGAGTAGAACAAGCAATTCTTGAGATGCCCTGTACATTTAAGATGACACCACTTCAATTGGTAAATTTGATTCTTGATGAGTTATATCAAAGGATAGCGCATAAATAGGAATATGCACTTATGATAGAAAATAAAATCAAGGAGAGCACTCTTGCTCAAGTCATGCCTGACTTATCCCTTGATTACATTCAGAAGTATATAGAGCAGTACAAGAATAGATTCATTCCCAAGCTCCGGGTATACTTTGTCCTTCAACACAAGGCTAAAGATGTTGTTCAACAAAGCTTAAAGTTGTGGAAGATCATTTTTGGTCTCATAATTCATAAGAATGCATAGCATAGTGTAGGCACATCTAAAGAAGTTGAATTAGATAATAAAGAGGATGTAAGTGAACATCAAATTCAGAAGGAAGAAGTTCAGAAGACTAAAGAGTGTAATAAGAAAGATGAAATAACCATTGTTGATATCATTGAGGATACTCTAGTGAAACCTCATATATTTATCGAGGAATAAATTCAAGCTGAGGCAACCAAAGATACATCTTTTCTGAGTAGCAATCCAATGTTATTGCAAGTGCTAGAGTATCCACAGATTGAGGGTACATCAACTGTTGAGATTCCATCAGGGAGCCCACATATAGTCACAATTGATCCACTAGCCAGTCAAAGTATTACTACCGAGGAACATGACAAGTCGACAATTACACCTAAGCCTGTATCTACTAACACTAGTACATTTGACCCACTTTTTAGACCAACATTTCTGACCAAGTTATAAAATGATTTTCCATGGTCGGTTTATAGAAGAAAAATTTGATTTTTTTAACTTCTATTCCCATGTTGGTCAGAATTATGATCCTAAAGAGGGGTCATAATTCTGACGAACACAAGAATAGAAGAAAAAAAATTCAAAATTTATACATATATCCCACCTACTGGCACATTTCATTTTATTTCATTTTGGCATAGTCCTCAAGCAAAGGAGTGTTGAAGGAGGCGGTATAAGGAGGGAAGTTGTATGTTGACACCCCCTATATGCATCTAGCTTGTAAGTTTTGGCATCTCCTTCTCTTCCACATTACTATTCTCAAACCTGAGCAAGCATCAAGAGGAATAGGCATTCGATTTCAACTATTTCATTGCAGCCTTGGTAAGAGACTCAATTTTTTTGGCATTTGCTTAATGAAGGGTACATTTTTTTTTTTTCAAATTGTTATCATTTGTCATGGGTTTGAAACCCTAATATCCACACTTCTAATGGTGTTCATGCCACCATAAGAAGTGGCATGAACACCATTAGAAGTGGCCCGTGAATTTCCACTTCTAATGGTGTTAGATTTCCAAAGATATAGAGTAGCCAGTCAACTAAGGGTGGGTTCTTTATTTCCTCATCAACTAAGTTCAAGGTAAAATTGATGCTACTTTTGGTTTCATTGTAAAAAAATGTTGAATAAGTGGTTGAACTCAATTTCAAGCCAACAAAACTTTTTTTAATTGTGAACTGTTAAAAATTTAGAATAAAATTTTGTTAATTGTGTGCCCTTAGTTGCAGATAGAAAATAATGATGTGCTCTCAGTCCTTGATAGAAAATTGTGTCCTGAACATGGAAAAAAACCCCCAAAATGTTTGCAATGAATTCAAATTTACAAGGGGTATTGGGACACATTTTTGATAAATTTTACAAACAAAACCCCACATATATCCCGCCTACCGACACATTTCATTTTATTTCATTTTGGCATAGTCTGTGAGAAAAGGAGTGCTGAAGGAGGTAGTATAAGGTGGGAAGATGCACTAGATCCACACCCATCCACTCATGTCAAGATCTTGTCCAAAATCACGTTGAAATATCCATTGACCTAAATCAAGATCCTTCCCTCTTACTTCCTTCATTACATAATCACTTTTGGAGTATATTATAAAGTCCTTGAATCCAAGAAAATGTAAGTCAATAACACCAAATATATCACTTAGAAGTCTTGTGAAGAGTCTTGGTGAGTTTAAGTGATATATTTGGTGTTATTGACTTACATTTGCTTCGATTCACAATATCTTTACATGAGTGGATGGGTGTGGATGGTGGGATGAGGGGTGTATTGGTAAATGTGATTTGCTCATGAAGACATAGTCTGGTGTTTATATTATTAAACTCTCTATTTAATGCAACATTGATAGGAAAAGCATTACTCTTCACTAATACACCCCCCATACCACCATCCACACCCATCCACTCATGTTAAGATCTTGTCCAAAATCATGTTGAAATATCCATTGACCTAAATCAAGATCCTTCCCTCTCACTTCCTTCGTTACATAATTACTTTTGGAGTATATTATAAAGTCCTTGAATCCAAGCAAATGTAAGTCAATAACACCAAATATATCTCTTAGAATTCTTGTAAAGAGTCTTGGTGAGTTTAAGTGATATATTTGGTTTTATTGACTTATATTTTCTTGGATTCACAAGATCTTAACATGAGTGGATGGGTATGGATGGTGGGATGAGGGGTCTATTGGTCAATGTGATCTGCTCATGAAGACATAGTCTAGTTTTTATATTATTAAACTCTCTATTCAATGCAACATTGATAGGAAAATCATTCATTAATTGGTATTATAAGTTTTGATCATTCCATGTATTGATTATATTGTTTTGAAGTCTTAAAATCAAAGAATTCTAGTCCTTTATTTGACTATTCATGTATAGTGCTTGGCATGCAAACAATCTTTGTCTTGAAGAACCAATGATTTCCTAGGCCCTGTCAAATAGTTGGCAAGCAATGATGTATTCAATATTTCTAAAGTACTTCAAAAGGCTTAAACTCACCAAGACTCTTCACCAATACACCCACCACTAACACCCATCCAAGCATGTCAAGATCTTTTCCAAAATCATGTTGAAATATCCATTGACCTAAATCAAGATCCTTCCCTCTCACTTCCTTAGTTACATAATCACTTTTGGAGTATATTCTAAGTCCTTGAATCCAAGTAAATGTAAGTCAATAACACCAAATATATCACTTAGAAGTCTTGTGAAGAGTCTTGGTGAGTTTAAGTGATATATTTGGTGTTATTGACTTACATTTTCTTAGATTCATAAGATCTTGACATGAGTGGATGGGTGTGGATGGTGGGATGAGGGGTGTATTGGTCAATGTGATCTACTCGTGAAGACATAGTCTGGTGCTTATATTATTAAACACTCTATTAAATGCAACATTGATAGGAAAAGTAGTCATTGATTGGTATTATAATTTTTTATCATTCCATGTACTGATTATATTGTTTTGAAGTCTTAAAATCAAAGAATCCCAGTCCTTATATTGACTATTCCTATACAGTGCTTGGCATACAAACAATCTTTGTCTTGAAGAACCAATGATTTCCTAGGCTCTACCAAATAGTTGGGAAGAAATGATGTATTCAGTATTTCTAAAGTTCTTCAAAAGGCTTAAACTCACCAAGACTCTTCAAAAGACTTCTAAGTGATATATTTGGTTTTATTGACTTATATTTGCTTGGATTCATAAGATCTTGACATGAGTGGATGGGTGTGGATGTTGGGATGGGGGGTGTATTGGTCAATGTGATCTACTTGTGAAGACACAGTCTGGTGTTTATATTATTAAAACTCTCTATTCAATGCAACATTGATAGAAAAAACATTCATTGATTGGTATTATAAGTTTTAATCATTCCATGTACTGATTTTATTGTTTTGAAGTCTTAAAATCAAATAATGCTTTTATTTCATTTTGGCATAGTCCACGAGAAAAGGAGTGCTGAAGGAGGTGGCATAAGGAGGGAAGCTATATGTCAACACCCCCTATATGCATCTAGCCTATAAGTTCTAGCATATCCTTCTCTTCCACATTACTATTCTCAAACCCGAGCAAGAATCAAGAGGAATAGGAATTCGATTTCAACCATTTCATTGCAGCCTTGGTAAGAGATTCAATTTTTTTGGCATTTTCTTAATGAAGGGCACATTTTTTTTTTCAAATTGTTTTCATTTGTCATGGTTTTGAAACCCTAATCTCTGCACTTCTAATGGTGTTCACACCACCATTATAAGTGACATGAACACCATTAGAAGTGGCCCGTGAATTTCCACTTCTAATGGTGTTCAATTTCCAGAGATATAGAGCAACCAACCAACTAAGGGTGGGTTCTTTGTTTCCTCATCAATTGAGTTCAAGGTAAAATTGATGTATTCAATATTTCTAAAGTGTTTCAAAAGGATTAAACTCACCAAGACTCTTCAAAAGACTTCTAAGTGATATATTTGGTGTTATTGACTTATAGGAACCAATGATTTCCTAGGCTTTGCCAAATAGTTGGCAAGAAATGATGTATTCAATATTTCTAAAGTGCTTCAAAAGGCTTAAACTCACCAAGACTCTTCACCAATACACCCCCCATCCCACCATCCACACCCATCCACTCATGTCAAGATCTTGTCCAAAATCATATTGAAATATCCATTGACCTAAATCAAGATCCTTCCCTCTCACTTCCTTCATTACATAATCACTTTTGGAGTATATTCTAAATTCCTTGAATCCAAGTAAATGTAAGTCAATAACACCAAATATATCACTTAGAAGTCTTGTGAAGAGTCTTGGTGAGTTTAAGTGATATTTTTGGTGTTATTGACTTACATTTGCTTGGATTCACAAGATCTTGACATGAGTGGATGGGTGTGGATGGTGGGATGAGGGGTGTATTGGTCAATGTGATCTGCTCGTGAAGACATAGTTTGGTGTTTATATTATTAAACTCTCTATTCATTGCAACATTGATAGGAAAAACATTCATTGATTGGTATTATAAGTTTTAATCATTCCATGTACTGATTATATTGTTTTGAAGTCTTAAAATCAAATAATTTTAGTCCTTTTATTGACTGTTCATGTACAATGCTTGGTGTGCAAACAATCTTTGTCTTGAAGAACCAATGATCTCCTAGGCTTTGTCAAATAGTTGGCAAGCAATGATGTATTCAATATTTCTAAAGTGCTTCAAAAGGCTTAAACTCACCAAGACTCTTCACAAGACTTCTAAGTGATATATTTAGTGTTATTGGCTTACATTTGCTTGGATTCACAAGATCTTTACATAAGTGGATGGGTGTGGATGGTGGGATGGGAAGGTATTGGTCAATGTGATCTGCTCATGAAGACACAATCTGGTGTTTATATTATTAAACTCTCTATTCAATGGAGCATTGATAGGAAAAGCATTCATTGATTGGTATTATAAGTTTTGATCATTCCATGTATTGATTATATTGTTTTGAAGTCTTTAAATCAAATAATGCTTTTATTTCATTTTGGCATAGTCCGCAAGCAAAGGAGTGCTGAAGGAGGTGATATAAGGAGGGAAGTTGTATGTCAATACCCACTATATGCATCTAGCATGTAAGTTCTGGAATCTCCTTCTCTTCCACATTACTATTCTCAAACTTGAGCAAGCATCAAGAGGAATAGGCATTCAATTTCAACCATTTCATTACAACCTTGGTAAGAGATTCAATTTTTTTTTGCATTTGCTTAATGAAGGGTACATTTTTTTTTCAAATTGTTTTTATTTGTCATGGGTTTGAAACCCTAATCTCTGCACTTGTAATGGTGTTCACGTCATCATTAGAAGTGGCATGAACAACATTAGAAGTGGCCTATGAATTTCCACTTCTAATGGTATTCAATTTCTAGAGATATAGAGAAACTAGTCAACTAAAGGTGGGTTCTTTATTTCCTCATCAACTGAGTTCAAGGAAAAATTGATGTATTCAATATTTCTAAAGTGCTTCAAAAGGCTTAAACTCACCAAGACTCTTCACAAGACTTCTAAGTGATATATTTGGTGTTATTGACTTACATAACCAATGATTTCCTAGGCTCTATCAAATAGTTGGCAAGAAATGATGTATTCAATATTTCTAAAGTGCTTCAAAAGGCTTAAACTTACCAAGACTCTTCACCACTACACCCCCCATCCCACCATCCACACCCATCCACTCATGTCAAGATCTTGTCCTAAATCATGTTGAAATATCCATTGACCTAAATCAAGATCCTTCCCTCTCACTTCCTTCATTACATAATCACTTTTGGAGTATATTCATTACATTTGTGAGCTTTCCATATTCTTTAAGTGTTTTGTCACAATTATATTCATCAAATATTGAATGAATGTTATTAGATGTTAATGGAGAATTTAGAGTGATGTTAGGAGGGGGGGGAGGGGCCAAATGAGCTTCCACCTTCATGTGGTTGGCTTGGTTAAGTAGAGAATATTAAACTATTCTCAAAACCAAGTGAACCTTAAACTAAACCAATGACGTAGATTCATTGGTAGTTCATTGCTTGTTTTCTTCATTACATTATTTTCTTGGTAGTTTAGTTAAATTGTCTTCTTCGACCAGTGAAGCTTATTACTTGGTAGATCATTAAATTTTCTTCTTCGACCATACACACCTCCCCACATCTTACGTCTTTTTGGCATCTTTGCACTTTGAAGTGAAATTACATGATAATGATGGCATGAATGGCCATATAAAAAACTTAGATATACCTATAGGTCCTTGACCCTTACATAAATCCTTGGATCACTCAAGTGACCCCATAAATCTATACCGTGTCATAAATCTCCCATTTTGACATTGGATAAGAGCATAGTGATAGAAGATAGATCCAGTTTGTGCATAACTCGAAGTCATCGTATTCCATGAGAGTGCATCTTTTGAGAATTTTTTTTGAAAGTTTCAAGGGACCAGTAGTTGTACAATTAAATCATCATAACTTTCCCATTACTTAACCATCACACATGGCACAAATTATCTTCAAACTGACAATACGTTGCATGTGTAGTACAAAACTATTAGTAATTAGCAGATTAATTGCAGATAATTACTAATAGATTAAGCATATTATTACTAATAGATTAAGCATATTATTGTTATGCTTAATTTGATAATATATTTTATTTAAAAAATAAAATAAAATTTTCCGTTGCTTTTTCGATGTTCAAAAAAATATATGTATCGATGAGAATGCAATATACTCGACGAATATTCTGACCACCCCTTGTCACAATTTTGACCAACATTATTTTGTCATTTTGACGATAATGCTATACAATCAATGACTATTCCGATCATAAGTCCTCAAAATTTTGACCAACATTGGCCGCATAGATGAAAGGAATGGCTGATAATTCTTCTAGGTGGAAGTGATTATTTTGACGGTGGGTCCGTTGATAATTCAACTGCTATAGATGTTGCAATTTTGATGACAGTATTATGTGTTGAATAATCGAAAAAAAAAATTCAACAACAGTTATGGTCATTTGGTTGACCAATTGGCATCTAAAAATTGACTAATCCTCATCGAAAAATAAGCTAAAATTTACTAATGCGAGGAGATAAGTAAAGAACAAGCAAAAAAGTCTGCATTGGTTGTAGTAAGTCCTCACATGGAGGAAAAGGGAAAGGAAAAGATTGAGACCAAGAAAGCTAAAGTTATTCAAGATCCTAAGGTGAAAGAGGCAATAAAAGCTCTTATACAGATGCCAAGTGGTATAACACCTAGGAAGAAGTCACAGAAAAAGAAGGAGAAATCTCCTGCTACATAGGTGACACTCAAAGAAATTATTGTGATTCCAAAATGGGACACAAATAACTTGACCTATGAACAAATGAAAATTATGCAAGATCTGCTGAAGAAGAAGAGAAAATAGGAAGAAATGAGAAGGGAAAATTAGAAAGAGCAAGTGCTTCATGAAATAAAAGGTATATTCATATATTCTTTTGATATGACTGATGTAAATGACTCTGACCCTATTCTAGAATAACTTGTTCATATTGTCAAGAAATTGACTGATGATAAAAATGAGGCTAATGACAAGTTGTTGCAGTGGTCAGAAAGTAAATTTGAGACCAAGGTACTTAATAAGGTCTCTATAGACATTATAGTGAAGTAGGTAGAGCTCTCTACCTTAATAACAAACTTAGAAGAAGTTGTACAAAATGAAAATTCTTTGTACAATAAATTGTGCAATGTAGAAGAGTTTACAAAGGACAACTAGGATTTGGTTGACAAGCTACAGTTAGATATCAAGTCTGCACGTGATTCATTGAGCATGGATGTAAGTTCTAGCTCTATGCATTTTACAAGGCTTCTACATGCTCAAGGGAGATTAGCTGAGTTGGTGGCTAATGATGGTAAGATAAGGGATAGACTAATCTCCATTCAAACTATGTTAACACCTCATCTAGAGGCTAAACAAAGATAATTAGTCTAGGCAAAGGAATTAGTTCAGAAAGATCTCCATCTTTCTATTGCCAAGAGCCTAGTTGAGCTAGCTGCCTAGCTAGAAGTGAAGTCTAAGGTTTCTAAGTCTGTACTGTTAGAGTAATCATACTTTATGCTTATTAATTAAATCACTTTGGTTTAATTAATTAAGTCATTTATTACTCTATTTACTTAAGCTATCTTTTAGGTGCATTATAATTAATATATTTATTAATTATAATGTGCAACCTAGCTTTATTTTTTGCTTTATAGCTTTAGGGTTTTATTGTTCACCTATATGGTTGAACCCTTTGTATATTCTTTTCAGATAATCTTGGAATACAATTTTCTCTTTGCATGTCCATAAGATGTCTCTGGCTTTTTGGCCTCCATGACTTTCTTGCTTTCTGTTCTTTGCTTCTTCCATGTGACAGGGTTATGCATGCAGGTGTTCTTGGGAGATTAGTATTTCGCCTAATCTAACATGGTATCAGAGCCATCTTGCTGCTCACTGCTCGTGTTTTTGTTGAAGTGATTCAGAAGTAGGACGTTATTTTTTGTTTCTTTTTTGCCTGCAAAAAAGAAAAAAAATTTTTGGGGGTATTTTGAGCAAAACGGATGCCACCATTGCATCCGAAAGGTTCGAGATAGCCAGAATCCATATAAAATTTGTCCATTTTAGACACTTTTACAATTTGAGGCAAAATTTTTTAGATACCAGGCCGTACGACCTGGCACGCGGATCAAGACAGACGATTTTAAAAAAAAAATTATTAAAATTTTTTTTACTAAGGGGCGGCCTCCCGGGCACCACCCAGCGGCCACCCGGGCGCCACCCCGCGGCCTCCGCCGAGCCGCTAGCAGCTGCAAGCGCTGTCGCGGCGACCGTCGCCGCCCCCATTACCGGCCACCGGGCTCCCTCCGCTCTGCCACCACCGGCTGCTCCACCCCCGGGCTCCGCGTCCATTCGCGGCCCCCGCTCCGCTGCAGAGCCGCCGTCGGCTCCTCCGCCGCCCCGCTGGCCTCCTTCGTCGGCCCCGCTCCGCCCACCGCTCCGCCGGCCGCCCGATGGGTTTTTAAGCCCTACGGGCCCTAGCGGTGGTCACATGGGTGACCGGGAGCTCCGGCTCCAGCCCCCTGCATGCGCCATGCGCCCAGGGGCTCAATTTTTTCAGCCCCAGGGGCTCTAAATTCTTCTTGTGGAGCCTTTCTAACCCTCCCTTGCTGTTTTTGCTCTATCTGGAGCATACGGAGGTCTTTTTTGGACTTCTTTATATCGTCGGAAAGCTCTTTCTGAGCTCTTTCCGATTATGGAGGTTAGAATTTTTGGATCTGCTGTTTTGATAGTGTTTTTTCTGTCAAAGGTGATATTTATTTTTTGCCTTCCGGGAGCCATATCTCGCTCATCCGGACTCATTTTTGGGCTCACCAGATATCGTTGGAAAACTGGTTCCATGAGTTATTCAGTTGCAGGGGTCTTTTATCCAGATTTTGCTCCAGGTTTTCTCTCCTCTGAGTTTTGCACTTTCGCACTCTGGCAGATTACTTGGGTTCTACAGGTCCTGGGATCTCTTCTTCTGTTCTTCTGGCTCACTCTTCTTTCTGACTTCTGAGCATTGTATGCTTCTCTTCTATTGCATTCTTTTTTCTGTAAACGCACTGAGATAAAGTGCCTACTTTTGCATATCTGGGATCTTGTACACCTTGTGTTTGTTTGTACTCGCACTCAGTTATAAAGTGCCATGGGGGGTTATGATGTTTTGCCTTTTGTGCTCATCCACCTTTGTCAAGTGAGTGTACCTTCCACGACATTAGCCCATGCTGTGTGTCCAGAAGATCTATTCTTCTTCTTCGACACCGCCCTTTATCCTGTGCGTGTACTTCTGTTGCACTGTTAGTGTTCCTGATTCTTCTTCTTGCAGATGTTTCTGGCATTGCATTTCAGTGTTCCTGTCACCCCTCTCTCTGTTCAGCATTATGGGGGGGTTCACCTGTTGGCTCTATTGCTTCCTTGGTTCGGTTGAGTGATCTACGTATTCAGTTTTTGTTCCTATGTACTAGGCGGATGCAGTGGCTAGGCACCTATGCATTTCGGTGAGATGGTTCATCTACTATATAGACACTCATTCATTCCTATTTTGGAGGTCACCTCTTTGATTGATCAGCTCTTCAGACTTTGTCTTCTCTACCTGGTCATGCACTATTTCAGTGGGGGTTCCAACAGTATTCTTCTGATAGTGTTTGCAGCTTCATGCTTCGGAGATGCTTCATGCTCTTTCTTGTTCCTTTCTTTGGGACATTCCCTAGATTGGAGGCTTTGTTTCCTTCATCTAGTTTATTTTCTTCTACTTGGGTACCTGATCAGGCCTTGTTGCCGGGACCCATTTTCTGCTTTCATAGCTGTGCTAAGTTAGCTTCCCTCTTGAGCTACGCTTAAGGGGGGGTGTTAGAGTAATCATACTTTATGCTTATTAATTAAATCACTTTGGTTTAATTAATTAAGTCATTTATTACTCTATTTACTTAAGCTATCTTTTAGGTGCATTATAATTAATATATTTATTAATTATAATGTGCAACCTAGCTTTATTTTTTGCTTTATAGCTTTAGGGTTTTATTGTTCACCTATATGGTTGAACCCTTTGTATATTCTTTTCAGATAATCTTGGAATACAATTTTCTCTTTGCATGTCCATAAGATGTCTCTGGCTTTTTGGCCTCCATGACTTTCTTTCTTTCTGTTCTTTGCTTCTTCCATGTGACAGGGTTATGCATGCAAGTGTTCTTGGGAGATTAGTATTTCACCTAATCTAACATGTACAATGTCCGGTTGGGACAATGCATTGAGTATGGTCATACAACTTCATAAACCATTTCTGGACAAGTATTTCAAGATCCCTACACCCCAAGAACTCCAAGTGACAAAAATAAGGGGGAAATAGGAGTGACATGACATACAAAGTCACAAGGGGAAACATGTGAGACATCAGAAAGAATAATCAAAATGAAGAAAGAAAAGATGAATGGTATGAAATACTAGTTTTGTAAATGTATATATGTATTAGAGTGTATGTAAAATAAGGAAGTCTTATGTGTATATATGTAAATTTTCTTTTGAAGACTAAGTTAAGTTTTAGGGGGAGTATTTTTTAAACATTTTTGTTAGTACTAAGTACTCTTGTAAATGTAATGAAATGTCATGGCGAAGTGTTTTTGCCACTAATGTAAAAGGGGGAGATTGTTGATCCCTAAAGTTTTTTTGTCTATTAGTGTCTTACACTTAGTCATTTTTAGGCAAAGTTGGTCGGTCATCATTGTGACTGAGTCATGATATATAGGCCGAGTCATGTGTATTGTACAATTACCAAGTAGTAGTCAATGCCAACTAAAATTGTGGTCACAAAGTAATTTAGTATTAGTTGAGTTAGCTTTTTCTGAGTTATATTACAAAGATGATAGTGCTAAGCACCAGGATATAAAGAACAATGAATGCCAAGTGCCAGAGATATCAAATGCTGAGCAAGCCAAGATTGACATATATGTTTGTTATGGCACAAACACTTAGGTAAACCATTTTGGATGACATTCATATTTCATTTATTGTTTGTTGAGAAAATTATAGAGGTGATTATGCTCTTGTATTATAATCATTAATCCCTATGTAATACATGGAACCAATCAGAATTAGGGAAAGGTTAAGTTGCAAAAGGACATAATCTAGATTGTAGATCTTGAATCTTAGAGAAAGTTAATTGTCTATATAATATGTGATCCAAACCCTAAATGTATTATCATGAAGAGAAGAGTATGAAGGAGATCTAATAATTTTATAGCAGAGAAGTATTTTGCTGATTAGGAATAGAGTTCAGTGATTGAGCAGAATAGAGAAAAGTAGTGAAGGACATCACAAAGACATATTTGATAGAAGAGATCAAATCTATACTATAAGGAGAAGATGTGTAATTAGCATCACAGTGCAAACTGAAGGATCAAGTAATGAGACATTTTAACAGGTGTATCAGGGTAAATCTCTTAACATAGTGGTTTTGACAGACGTTTGTAAATATCTTAATCGAGTGCTTACTTAGTTGTAAGTTTCAAATCCTTTTGCAAGGTAGCTGGTATGTCTCAAAGATCTTAACAGGGAAGACCCCTCACAAGGTAGATCATATTTTGTGATCAAACTTGTATTCCTAATAGGAAAACTTTATACTATAGTAGTGAAGATTTGTGGGTGTCATCCCCACCCCAATTTTACCTTTCAAGGGTTTTTGGGTAACCAAAATCATTGTGTTATGTTTATTTTCAAGGATGATGATTAGCTTTTTAGATCTGTTACATTGTTGAGTTTTATGCTTATGCTATGCAAGTTTCTTTATGTCAAAATCTATAAATTGGTGATATTTGATTCACCCCCTCTCAGTATCACACTTTCCCAATATATTTCCAACAAGGATATATTTAGAATTAATGATAACCATATATCCCATTGGCATTGATGGTAACATAGATGAAATACATCCAAGTTCCATTAATACCAAAATGCAACACTGCTACTCTTGTTTTGACTTTTCTTATAGTCTTCATCAATCATCAATGTTTTTCATGTATTCTTCTCCCCCATTGACATCAATGAAAAGTTAAACATCACTATGTTAATCCAATGCAAGATCGAATGTCCAAAGACACTATTTTAAGATACCTATTATCAAGAGTCCTCCATGACCTAGCTCAAAAACATAGATACTCACCCATAGAGGAAGCATCGACATATAGTCCAGAAAGATAATGCTCTATACTACTAGACTGATGCAAATTTATGCATCACTACTCAAAAGTAGGTTGGGGCATAACCCCAAGCATACCTCTCAAATACTCAAATGTATATTTAGGTAATGGCTTTATAAAGATATATTCTATCTGCTCCTTTGTGTTGATATACTCAACTTTGACTTCTTTCTCTACCACATTCTCTCTTACAACATGATACTTTACCTCTATATATTTTGTTTTAGAATGCAACACATGATTCTTAGACATACTTATTATAGTTGTGTTATCACAATGTATGATAACAGGCTCATTAAACTTAATTCCAATATCCTTCAACATTTGTTTCATCCATATTATCTGATTAGAATTATTTGTTGTTGCTACATATTCTTCTTCTATTGTACTTTGTGAGATGCAATTCTATTTCTTACTTAGCCAATAAACTAATCTACCTCCAAGAAAAAATACTCCACCACTTGTACTCTTTTTATCATCCACACTACCTCCCCAATCTGCATCTATATATGCACATAGGGTAAAGTCATTTGATTTATCATACCACAACCCATAATTAGTTGTACCTTTCAAATATATGAATGTCCTCTTTACTATTGCGTAATGTGATTCCTTAGGATCAACTTGAAATCTTGCAACAATTCCAACTACATGTTTTATATCTGGTCTTATGTGAGTTAGATATTGCAAAACTCCAATCATAGATCTGTACTTCCATTGTTCAACTGCAGGAGTCTCATTGGTGCTAGATAACTTATGACTAGTTACCATAGGTTTACCAAAAGGCTTACAACTTTCCAAACCAAATCTCTGCAATAGGTCAAGATTCATATACTTAATCTGAGATAATCTAAAATACCATCATTGTTTTACACAATCTATAAACCCAAGAAAATTTTAATTTCTCCAATCATTCTCATCTCAAATTCTTTCTTTATTTCATTCGAAAATTTATCACTTGCATCATCTTCTCCTCCAAAGATTATATCATTATCAAATATAACTACAATCAATAGACCATTCTCTATTTATTTTAGATATAGTTCTTTGTATAATTTTCAAACCATATCTCCTTCTTGAGTCAAAGGAAAACCATTTGGCTTCTCAATGTAGACTTCTTCTTCTAATTCACCATTTATAAATGCTAACTTCATATCCATCTGATACACTTTGAATTTCTTATAGGCTGCATAGGCCAAAAACATTCATACTTCTTCAATTCTTGTAACACATGAAAATGTTTCTTCATAATCAATACCTTCTTGCTGTGAGTATCCTTTACATACCAGTCTTTCTTTTTTTCTTACAACTTCACCTTGTTCATTCATCTTCTTTCTAAAAACCCATTTAGTTCCAACAAAATTTTTGTCCTTAGGTCTCAGAACCAATTCCCAAGTGTTATTCATCTCAATCTGATCCAATTCTTCCTTCATTTCTTGAATCCAATTGTTATCTTTACAAGCTTCATCATTATTTTTAGGTTCAATTTGATAAATTAAACATAATTCTTCTTGTACCTTATTTCTTTTCATAACTCCTCTATCTTTGCTCCCAATAATCTGATCAATAGGATGATTCCTTATCAGATTCTTATTAGGTTTTATTGTCTCAAATCTTGCTTCAACTATAGGTTGAGATTTGGTTCTTCTCTTTGTTCTTCATCATGAATCTCATTCTACAAATCATTGTTAGTTTCATAAAATAACTCAACATTTTATTGATTAGTTTTAGGATAAGCTTCTTTATCTAAATCATAATCAAGTAATCTTTCTTGAATTCTGAACTTTTCATCCACTTTAACATTTGTGCTCTCAATAATAGTCTTAGTTCTTTCATTAAAACATATATAATTTTTTCTTTTCAATGAATAACCAAGGAACATACCTTCATCACTTCTTGGATCAAACTTACCAATATCATCATCTCTCTTAATGTAACACTTACTTCCAAAGATTTTGAAATATTTTACTGATGGTGCATGTCCAAACCATAATTTATAAGGAGTCTTGTCTTTATCTGCTCTGATATGCACTCTATTTATTGTATATACTAATGTGTTTATTGCTTCTCTCCAAAATAACTTTGCTACATCATTCTCAAACAATATAGCTCTTGTTGCCTCAGTTACTGATCTATTTCTTCTTTCAACAATACCATTTTTCTCAGGTGTTTTAGGGGCTTAAAATTGTCTCTTAATGCCACTCATTTCACAAAAATTATTAAATTATTTTGAAGTACAAATTCTCCACCTCTATTAGATCTTAAATATTTAATCTTCATTCTTGATTCATTCTTAAGCAATCTAAAATTTTCAAATGCTTCTGACTTTTCTTTAAGAAATGCTACCCACATCATCCTAGTAAAATCATCAACAAGAGTCATAAAATACCTTTCACCACAGAATCCTCTTGTTCTTGTAAGACCGCTCAGATCTATATGAACAATCTCCAATTTTGTTGTTGTGGTGAACTTCTTGCTGGCTAAAGAACTTCTCTTCAGTTTTACCATAACACATTCCTTGCACACCATGTTAGTAGGTTTCACAATTTTAGGAAAATATCTTACTACAAATGTATTACTTTCACAATTCTATCAAAGTTTATGTGAAAAAAGGGTATGTGTAGGATCATGGTATACCAAACTATGGCCTTAAGTGGAAATTAAAAAAAAAAAAATCAGGGTTAGTCAACTTGACGTAAAAAGTTGAACAACTTTTCAACCTTATGTGAAAAAGTTGTAAGAATAGAATCTGTAGGAAATTGAATTTAGTTTCTAAACTACTAGCCCTTGTCTAAAAAAAATTAATCTAATTATTCAAAATTTTAGATTTCAATGCAGTAGTATGAAAATATCAGGAAAAAGATAAAAATTATGTGTATGTCTGACCACCTTAATCACAATCAAATGATGATATATTTTCAAAAGATTCTAGATATAAGTAGTAGACTTATGCCTGGATGTGACACATATTTTTATGTAATTTTTTCCCAAATAAATAATTAATTATGAATTTTATGCTACAACTTATTTAGAATAACAAAACTCTCGTGTTTGACGTGTTTGACCACCTTAACTAATACTAAACTTTACAAAATTAAAAACTTTTTTTTTCTTATAATAGGCGAAGCATAGAATGTGACACATGTTTTTGATTTCAAAAAGGTTAAACAACTTGAAAGTTATAGTTTTTTTTTAATCAGTATGTCAATTAGGAATTTAAAGACAACTCAATTAAAAAATAAGTAATAATTACTTACTGAACTTCAAAGTTGACAATAATTATATTGATGAAAGCTGATAATGTCTTTAAGAAACCCTATTCATTTTATCAATTTTGGGTGAAAAAAAGGTCATTAGCTACATGGTCGAAGTCTGGAGATTAAACCAAATATGGTGAACACATATTTTGGGTTGACTATTCATGTTTGGCATTGAGAGAGAGAGAGAGAGAGAGAGATTTGTAATTTTAATGAACAATAAAATGTTTATAAAGAGAAGATATGAATGACTAAATAGATTCTAATTAGTATCAATTCAATTATAGGTCTATGTCTTGACTATCATAGGTTCAACATAGTCTCGAACTATCAAATTACTAGAGAGAGAGAGAGAGAGAGAGATTTTCTTGTTTAAGTTGTGTCCTAGGTTTACATTTTCTACAGCTCTTGTTTTAGTTGTGTCTATGTTTACATTTTTGTTTTTTACCTAGGGTTTCTTATTTCAGTTGTGTCTAGGTTAATATTTTTGTTTTCTACCTTTGGTTTCTTATTTTAGTTATGTTTAGGTTTATGTTTTTGTTTTCTACTTAGGGTTCCATATTTCAATTGTGTTTAGGTTTATGTTTATGTTGTTTATTTACGGTTAAATTAGGTTTTAATAGTTTTTTAGTTTGGTATGATAATTTATATACTAAATTAAACCTAAAAATAACTAAATGAAACATACACTATAATTATTTATATGGTAAATTAGAAAACAAAGTTGAAACTAAACAATTACTTATTTAACTAGTTAAAATTAATATTAAACTATGGTTTGCATGTAGTGGGTTACTATCACACACATCTATAGGGAGGGCAATAAGGTTGCTGATGCCATGGCTTCTACTGGTCTGCATTTGGATGGGCTTCGGTGTTGGAGAGCTGTTAGTCAACTACCCCAGACTACTCAAGACCTACTTAGGCAAGAAATGAGAGAAACTGAATTTGAATATCATGAATTTTAAAAAGGAGAGCTTGCGTGGGATGCTTTGTGGTGGGGCAGGGTGCCAACACATTTTCACGACCCCTATCACAATGTATTTTATTTGCCACATGGCTCATTGTGGTTGTAATTTAATGTATGAAAGGGGCTTGAGCTTGATGTGGCATATGGGAATGAGTTTCCCTCTATATGGCCATCATTATTTCAAATGGGCTTTTGGCAATAAATCTTTGGAGGCTGTTAAGAGATATGAAGTAGATATTTCTATAGATAATTATTATGATTATTATGGGTTATTGTGTACTTTTCATGTTTTAACCCTGGTGGCATTTACGATAAGGCTTTACAATCCCCAAGACAATCAAATCCTTAATCACTCTCTGCAACTTGACACAACTTCAAATTCATTGTTTGGCTTTCTTTACAACATCCCCAACCTGTGTTGTGTGAATTTTTAGAGAGCTAAGACTGGTGCAAGAGATCTTTTCTCTGGTCTTCCTCTGGTTTCTGGTCCTTTCTACAGGCGGCTCGAGGGGAAGAAAATGGGCAGTGATAGGAAAATAATCGAGCTAGACAGGATTGAGAAGGAATTCTCCTTGGATCTCATGGTTATGTACTTCTGCAAGGAGGGAGGTATTCTGCCTTTCATGGAATGCCTCCAAGGCCATGATGAATGATCTCCAAACAGGTTGCCAAAACTTGGAACGATAGGCAGGTCACCATTAATGACATCACCTTCTAGGTCAATGAAGAGGTTATTGGCTAGGCGATGGGTATGCCGACCACTGTTCGGAAGTGGAAAAAAACTGCCAAGGCTCAAGCTAAGACAAAATTTGTGCAATTCTTCAAGGATGATGCTACCCCTTCTCTGCTTAATGGTGGCTATGTCGTCACTGAGCTCCTAGAGTTCTGGCCAAAGATGTGTAAGCTCATGATGAAATATTTCATGCTAGAGGGGTGGTTTGGTACATTTTATAACTATCATGTCCCTTTGTTAAACCATTTTCATCACAAGCTATTAATTTCCTTTCCTTTTTACCTTGTGCATTCGTTGGAAGCTAATGTTAAGACTATGAATGAAGCTATTTCCCTTGGTAAAAACCCTGTGTATCTCCATCAGGGCCTTATCCTCTACTTATACAACTTTCACCATGCCGTCTGCCCCCCTCCACCTCTGTAGGTTTCTCAGGAGGAAGCTTCTGCCCAGGAGGATGCTTCCGTGGGCTCTCCCAGCAAAGAGGAACCTGACAAAGACACTAAATAGGTGGAAACAAAGCTTGATGAGGACATGAAAACCATTGTAGCTGAGGAGGAGAGGATGGAAAAAGACCCTAGTGAGGACAAAGAGCACACTGGTAGCAGGATGATGGGGAAAATTAAGTTCCAGTTTGCCTCTATAGAGAACAAGGTGTCTAAACTCACTAGGGATCTCAAAGCTAGCAACAAGCACCTGAAGGACATTAGTAAATTCACACTCAAAGTGATGCATGCGTTCGCTACTATCTTCTGCCTCCTCAATGAGAAGGCATCATAGTACAAGGAAGATGCTAAAAGTAACCAGGAGCTCTTCAACTTCCTCAATGAGGAGTGGGCTGACACTCTATTGTCGAAGTCCCTATGGAAAGGAAACTAGCTCTGTGGTTGCTCGTGAATGGGAGGATGGTGACTGATGTTGGTTCCTTGCCTCTTTTTTGGTTAAATTTAGTTTACTTTTGTATGCCCAATACTGTGAATTTGGTTTTCAGCCCTCCGTGGCACCTGGTTGGGGTTAAGTTAAACATTATCAAAACTATTTTGCAGCTTTGTGATACTCTGCATAGATGGTGGTTTATTTTTTGCTGCTTTTTTGTTTTTGATCGTGGTAGATTCTCATGCTTTACTGTTTCTTTCTATGATGGTTAACTTTCTATTAATTTCATAGTTAGCCTCTTTGTTCTATGGGTCAACACCCTTTCTTGCTACTGCTATTTTCAAAAAAATTAAACTACATTTATTTATTAAAAAAATAACAAAGAAAAATAATAAAAAATAATGGTACGTACCTTAAATTAGGAGAAAAATCACTGAGGGGGTCAGCAATAGAACTAGAAATGGGTAGCCATACCTTCAAAACTGTGATCCCATTTACTAAGTTGTGAAAATGACTTGGAAAGTGTTTTTAAAACAATTAGATTTACGAAATGGGCACTTGATTTTAAAAAAATAGGTGCCCATTTTAAAAAAATTGGGTTCCTATTTTGCTCCAGGTATCCAAAGCTAAACGACCACCCAATTTTTAAACGGGTGCCCAATTTTTAAATACGCTTAGAGCACCCGAAGCTTAATGAGTGCTCAATTTTTAGAAAATGGGTGCCCGTTTCTTGTGCCAATTTTTTTTGGCCGTGGACTTCCGCAGAATAGGTACTCAACTTTGTGCATCCACCCATTAATCAAAACATAATGACATGTTAGCCCAAAAATCAACTGCCTTGATCATTTGATCATCACAAACCAATTCGTAACACAACTAGTTCACACTTATCATATCACCAAAATACTAACTCACCCAAATCATTGAGTTAATAGTTACTGTTGTAGAATTGTAGTTATCTGACCTTGGTAAACCACTAGGAACAATCGCACCTCCCAAAGTGTTATCTATCTTGATCACCATGCAAAAAAATCTCTATTACTACCTTCATATTCACTGGTCAAAACACTTAGCATATTTTGTCTTTACCTAACCGTCCATTCGATTAGTATTTATAACCTATTCAATAAATCTGATAGAATTGATAGAGTTTCCATCAATGACAAACTCATAAATATTATCACTCTACATCTCAACCCAAAAATCCATCATAATGTCAACATATAAGTCATTCTCTATTGTATAATATAAAAATATTATATAAGTATTTCTTATAACACTATGTGAACCACCATCTTCTCTCATCTAAGTGGTGATGGATCACAAATTATTATTTGAAATATTGATGATTTTTTTTTTACAAAGTATAAAAAAAGTTCATACTCATATTATAGACTATGGAAATTAAAAAAGCTTTAATATTTTCAAATGACGTAAAAAAGTTATATAAGACTATGTGATATTGTGATTATTTACCTGAGTAAACGAAAACTAATTGTGTTAGATGATTTATGTTAGACATTTATTTTATTACTTTAATAATTTGTATTAATTATGTTGCTAGTTTGTTAATAGCATTGATAATATTATGCAGTTCATATTGATTTTCCTATCTTTTACCATCTAAAGGAAATTACAAAGAGCTACATGCTATGCATTTGAGTTTTACATAACTATATAAAAACATAAAATGTTAATTATAGACATCATATCTAATGTTTAACTAGTTTAATGCAATGAAAAAAATCTAGTATAGCATGTAGTTTATGTAGTCATATGACATTTAACCATGTGTGAGAAAATCAAGTATTGCAAGGTTAGGTGTTCTATACATGGAAGTATTGAGTTTTTTTCTCTCTATATATATTCCACAATGGATGGGTCCCAATGTCGAATTATCATAGACATGGGTGGAATAGTTGGTGATCTTAGAACCCTAAATCTCTATTTCACAACCCTTGTCCATCTCTTGATTGTCGCTCTTGTCTTCATTATCATCACTCTCTTGGCTCCCAATATCTTCTGAGTTAGGATCTATGACCTCTTTGTATTTACCCTTGTTAGTAGAGTGAGTAGAAATTATATATGAGCACTTGGGGGTACTCACTTCCTCTGTGGATTCTTCATCAGACCCCACCTCATGAATGGTTTTGCCCAAACTTTTCCTTTTTTCTTAGAAATACCCTATATTTTCTTTTTGTTTGAATATTGCATAACAGTTGTATGGGTAGGAGTTTCTGAGTTGGATTGATGGGAAGTAATATTTAGACTAGGTTTCCTCAAACATTTCTTCTTATTGGTGCCCAACATGTCAAGGATGCTAGTAGAAGGAGGGGTTTGAGACTAAGGAGCTTCAAGAACCATGATTTACCTTGGGGGATAGATAGCAAGGTGGAAATGGTATTGAACTATTAATGAAATTATTACTATAGATTGCTTTGACTCCCATTAGAATATTCTTTGTCCAACATATAAAATATATTTGTAAGCACTCATCATAACTTATGTGCTACCTACAAAATCACTATTCATATAAACAATTGAATGAAATTAATTAGCTATGGAATATAATATTCCATGTCTTATGTACTAGCCAAAGATTGAGAGGTATCCATTCCATCAAATTCACTCTATGTACATTACGACCTCATACTTTTTTCTGAAGTCACAAACTTACACTCAACAAAACTTGATTTTTAGTAGATTTATATTATAACTATAATCAATGTTACATTCTTATTGAGCTTATTTAATCTCCTTAATACATCCTTAGACATACATGTACATTGATAAATTAAAAAGTAATCTGTCTCATTAATCCAAAATCTATAATTTCAATCTATCTCTTTGCAGCCGACTCAAAAATGATTCTTCCACCCAAAAAGAAATAAATACATTGTAGGGAGAATCGACAGCTGATTTAAAACTGATTCATACACCCAAACATAAACAAACACATTGTCGGAAGAATTGATAACAATCGTTGAAATGAATAGTTATGACCATCACGATCATCGATGGAAAGAGAATAAGTACAATTGCTCACAGCCCAAGTTAATTGGCATCGAGATGTGAGTTCCAATAACATTTGTAGCTGTGAACGACATGAATACCCTAAGTTTTACACCTCACAAAACGACCCACGTTGTGTACTGTTTAAATCCATAGGTCAAGTTTAATACTGAACAAAGCACAGGTATAAAAACTCTTATAATTAAAGTTTAGTACAGTTTCATGAATGGGTGATTTACTCGCTCGAGAACAGGTACTCACAAAGCGTAGGTATAAATCAATAGTTTAGTTTAGTACAGTTTCATGAATGGGTGATTTACTGGCTCTAGGGACATGTTGCATTGATCCCTCACATTTCCTTTGAGAATAGGTACTCACAAGGCACAAACTCAAACATTCCTAGGTACGCCTCATTGCAGGCTATTTAGGCTTTCTTTCTGACCAGTTATTGTTAAGAAAGCACTCTTTGAATTTTAGTTGCATTAAAGATTTTTTTAAGGATTGGTATGGGAGTTATTGCAATGTATTCAAATTCGAAATATAAAATGGCCGGCAACATATATTTTGAGCTAGATAGTTGATAAAGATATTTTAAAGTTTTTCTTTATTAATGATATCGGAGAACTAAACAATATCATGATCATAGCTAGTGATTGACATGTCCTTGACTAAGCATGGGATTGAGAAATATGTTTCAAAAGATCTTAGTTCTTTCTTTCGATAATGGTTTAACAATCTTCATAACGCATCCATTCAAAAGAGGATAGAAATGCTCAACTGATATGGCCAATGACTGAGAAAGTAAAACACAAATTGGATGAGAAGCACTAACATTATCCATAGAAGAAACGTTGTTATTTGGATGCGGAGTATTTTCACAAAACTTTATTTGTTTTTGGCTAATATATAGATTTGCAAGCTTTCCAACTATCTATTGGTTAGGAGCCTTCTTTAATCCGTGTGGGTAGTTTCTTTTTCATTAGTGAATGCACCTTATTGATTGTGTTGCTAATTTTTCCTTGAAAGGCAGTGACCTTCACACTCTCAACCAGGGTTCAGAATCTAGGCAATGTACATGGCACCAGTGTTTCCCAATCTGTTGAAGAAGTTCATGTCATTTGTCTTCAAAAAGTGCCTTCAACAAGGTTTCTTTATATCTTCTTGTGGATTTCACTAGTGGGTACGTGATTTTTGTGTCCGGTGATTTGGTTCTCAATGGAGTATTTTCTGGCAGTTGGCATGATGATTAGCATGCGCGAACACCTTTCTTTCCACATTGGTATGCAGCACTGGTTTGGGGTAGTTGCTATCCAACCACGAAAATCATTTTCTTTATATAATTTTTTGCAAGTGTGTTGAGACACTTATGCATTCTTTTTTATGGAGGCTTTTAGGTTTCACTTTAAGTGTGTTGAGATATTCTTGCATTCGTTTTAAAATATTGTACTAGTATTTTCAATTTGATTGAGAAGTGATGATGGTATCACTTAAATAATTTCATCGATTGTGTAGTAAAGGTCATTTGTGTTGATTCATGCATCATCTATATCTTTGATTGACAAACACTATTGCCATTGTTCCTATCTGATCGTTGTTTGAGAAGTGCCATTTGGAGCACTCATATAGATTAATTACTTTTTTATCACCATCCTTTCAGAGGAGGATATTAAGATATAGGCGCACCATATCAGTCATCCACAGAAGTCTAGGGTAAAAGTACAATACTATGTGACTCTTTTACAAAGGAAAAGGCTAACAACATCAAAACCATTAAACTTCAATGACATAAAAGTGATATTTGTGTTTGGAATTTGAAGATGGTGTAAACTAATGAAATGTGTAGAAATGAATGAAATTTATGCCTATTGTTTTTAAAAAAAAATTAAAAATGAATTGATCTAGATTTTTTTTAAATTTTAATGCCCATTTTTGAGTTGCTGAAAAATGCTGCAAATCGGGGGTCTAGTTCCCACCACAAAACTAAATGTAAATAAAGGATTTTTCATCTGGTTTTAAAATATATTTTAGATATATATATATATATATATATATATATAGCTAGTGTAGGAAAATTTTTTTTTGTTTGCGATGTATATTTCGATTGTCATAACTATTCAAAGTCGAACATGTTTGAAATCGACTATTTTCATCTCTCACCATATTTCTCTTTTCCAATCTCTGTCAATCAAAGAAAATATTATATATTTTTGAAGAGGAATCTCTCCTCTAGTGTAGTATATAGTTTTAAAATGTTTTTCATATTATCTAGTATTTTTTTTCTTTTTGCAAATGAGCATCTTCTTGAATGTTAAAATAACTACTTACAATATCTTGTAATTATAATATAATATAATATAATAGATCTATTCAAAACTAGATAAAATTTATATGAGCACAATCCAAAACCCAAGCTCTACAAAAGGGTAATTTTAATTTTTTAGAAAATTGATTCTTGATGTTGAAATTGGTCCCAAAAGTCTAAAGTTCTGGAATTTTGCAAAATTTGATGATTTGGTTGCTACATATGATGTCAAATAAGTAGTTATAGCCAAGCCAAGCTCGGTCAAATTTGGGTCAGCTAAACCAGGTTCGACCGAAATGGGGCCTGACCCAACAAGTCACATTAGCAACCAAACCCCTTGAGGATTCCTTTTTACACATCCCTTCATGATGTCAATTCCCCTTGACAAGGACTATGAACTTTGGATTTAGAGTTTTTTCACATGGATCAGACTTTAGGAATAGAGACATTAAACCTTGTAATGAAACCTTTTCCACTATGCATTTTTTGTAATAACAACCTATCAAGTTTGTGAACTTACTGTCAAGGATTAGACTTACAAACTTTTTTTATGCTCATTACAATTGTTCACCTTCCACATAGATCACATAGGGACTCAAGGTACTTTCATAGATGTCTACATGCACTTGAGACAACATTCAAAAGTTCCTTAAGGTCTATAAACAAGGGAAGACTCCAAATTTTAGAAAAAGTCACAATTCCTTAGTTTTTCTTGAAGTGCGTTGAGACACTCTTGCATGCCTTTTTATAGAGGCTCATAGGTTTCACTTTAAGTGTGTTGAGACACTCTTGCAATCCTTTTAGAGTATTATACCTGTATTTTCAACTTGATTGGGAAGTTATGATGGTATCACTCAAATAACTTCATTGGTTATGTAGTGAAGGTCACTTGTGTCGATTCATGTATCATTTGTATCTTCAATCTACTGACGCAATTGCCATTATTCTATCTGATTGTTATTTGAGAAGTGTCAATTGGAGCACTCATATAGATTATTGTATTTTTTATCACCATCCTTTCAAAGGAGGATAATCAGATATAGCACCATATAAGTCATCGACAGAAGTCTAGGGTAAAAGTACAATATTATGTGACCCTTTAAAAAAGGAAAAGGCTAACAACATCAAAACTATTAAACTTCAATGACATCAAAGTGATATTTTTGTTTGGAATTTGAAGATGATGTAAATTAAATGCACGTAGAAATGGATGAAGTTTATGCCTATTATTTTTAGTTTTTTTAAAAAAAATTGATAGATTTTTTTTAAATTTTAATGCCCATTTTTGAGTTGCTAAAAAATATTACAAATCCGGTTCTTAGTTCCCAACACAAAACTATATGTAAATAAAGGTTTTTTCATCTAATTGTAAAATATGTTTTAGATACATATATAGCTAGTGCAGGAAAAGAAGAAGATTGGTCTGTGATATATATTGATTATCATAACTAGTCAAAGTTGGACTTGTCTGAAATCCACTATTTTCATCTCCCACCATATTTCTCATTTCAAATCTATATCAATCAAAGAAAATGTTATATATTTTCAAAGAGGAATCTCTCCTATAGTGCAGTATATAGTTTTTAAATGTTTTTGATATTATCTATTTATTTTTTCATTTTCCAAATGAGAATCTTCTTGAATGTTAAAATACCTAATTGTAATATCTTATAATTATAATATAATAAATCTAGTCCAAACTTGATAAAAGTTATATGAGCACAATCTTGACCCCAAGTTCTAAAAAAGAGTATTTATATTTTTTTTTAGAAAAAAATGATTCTTGATGTTGAAATTGGTTGTAGAAGTTTGAATTCTATAATTTTGAATTTTTTTATGATTTGGCTGCTACATAGGATTTCAAACAAGAAGTTTCATCCGAACTAGGTTCGACCAAATCTAGGTTGGATGAACCAATTTTGACTAAAATGGAGCCCAATCCGACATGTCACATTAGCAACCAAACACCTTGAGGATGCCTTTTAACACATCCCTTCATGATGTCAAATCATCTTGACAAGGACTATGAGCTTTGGATTTAGACATTCTCCACATGGATCAAACTCTAGGAATAGAGACATTAAACCTTGTAATGAAACCTTTTCCACTATGCTTTTGTTTTGTAACAACAACCTATCAAGTTTGTGAACTTACTGTCAAGGATCAGACTTACAAACTTTTTGATTCTCATTACAATTGTTCACCTTCCACATTGATCACAAGGGGTCTCAAGCTACTTTCATGGATGTCTACATGCACTTGAGACAATGTTTAAAAGGTCCTTAAGGTTTATAAACAAGGGAAGACTCCAAATTTTGGAAGAAGTCAAAATTTTAAAGTTTACTCTAAGGAAAGACATAAATAATAATCATTTGTTTTTCATTATCATACAAATCCATATAGTAAGTAATAAAACATTTGTGAGAAAAATCATGGTTCTTTAAAATGAATACAAAGTGAGAGACATTTGCACTTAACAAAAGAAAACTTCCAAATTGTAATTGTTGCTATTTTTGGGATAGGTTGACAGTGGCATAAATTTATTGTCAAGTGGTTGTAAAGGAATGTTTGGATTAGTCATAAATGTAATCAACCTCATGTTGGAATCAATTTTAAATTAGCTTCAAGTTGGATTACTCACAATTGGACTCAACTTCAAATCAGGGACTAAAATAACATAAAAATTCCTTGTTAAGTGAATGTAAAGGAATGTTTTCATTACCCACAATTTGAATTAATCTCACGTGTCAATTGGAATAATCAAATATGTATGTAATTAAACATATTAATTATGTGTACTTGTTGGCATCAAACCATATACTCATTGACATGCCATAAATTAAGGTGGTACTAACCACATACCTATTGGAACCATGTTGATTTTAAATTTTTATCAGAACATGATCGAACTTGAAACAAACATAATTATTTATCAAAATTTTGAGGAATGTTGGGCACCAATTTTTAAAAAATAAAAAAATCTCACAATAAATTGAAAGGTACTTGACAAAAAAATAAATTAATTCACTTTCATTGGATAATTTCATCAGATTTTGACCTCAAATGAGTTAGCGAGCCTAGCCAACACTCTCTAAATTCACATAGGATTTATCAAGATATTTCATAGCATGAAGCTTTATCCACTTATCAACTAAAAATTTGATGCTTTCAACATTATTATGAATATATTTGAAACTCATATTGACCAAGGTCACTAAATATTCAATCATCTTTTCACCTTGGCTTCAATCCAAACAATTCACCCTTCATAGTAAGTTTTCAAGTTGTTCATGTCTTTAGAAATATTTTATAGTATGGAAAGATTTTTCTTTGCACCCTCCTCAAATCTAGAGGTTCTAGAGACCTAGTTTTAATGTTAATTTAGTTAAATTCTAAAGGTATATATTTATATATTTTTGAATTAACCTATTGTGGCATACTTAACCACCAAAAGTAAATATTGTGCCTTGTCTAGGAATTGAAGGGCCAACCTCTCTAGTCTCCAGAGTCCTATTAGGAACAAGATGAGGAGAGGGGGAATCCGAGTTGGTGGGAGCTAGACCCCTGATTTCCAGTATTTTTCAACAAGTAAAAATTGGGCATTAATTTTTTTTTATATTAAAAAACATATCAATTCTTGTTCAATTTTCTTAAAAAAAATAACCTACATAAAATTCATCTATTTTTACACATCTCATCATTTTACATCATTTTCAAATTCCAAACAAAAATTCCCCTTTTGTGCCATTGAAGCTGAATAATTTTGGTGTTGTTAGCCTTTTCTTTTATAAAAGTGTGACATAGGTTTGTACTTTTACTCGCTTGCAAATCCACATTCTTAGGGCCACATGATAATCCATATCATGTACCCTAGGGAGCCCCAACTTTATAATAATGATCGATACAAATAAACCGTTACCATGATCACTTATTATTTTTTATATAAAAAATATTAAAATAATATAGACATTTGCAAATTCAATCAATATAAAGACATATAATGAATGACTTACCAATGGATGATAATCATTCCCTCCTTCAACATGAATATGCTTCCTACAATGTTTCTCATGTATTGTGATTAAAAGTCTTCTCATCTTTAAGCCCTTGAAATTATTGCAAAGACAGTAGCATTTCCCATCACCTTTACTTTTCTATCTTGCCCATAATCTAGAAAGTGTTTCTTCATTTTTTTTCTGCACTAATATTATTTGACATGATTTTTCTTTACAAGGCTCCAATCAGAAAACCCACCCACAAGTCCCTCTTGGCACAATGTCTCATCAAGATTTAACACAAAACAAGGCCAACTTCATGGATACAAGGTTTGAACAAATGAACTACACATTCTTCAAAGAAGAATACTCTTGATCAATAGGAGAATAGGGAATAATAAAACTATCTTCAAACATTCCGCTTTACACATCAATTCATGATGTTTATGCACCTTGAAAAGAGGTATGAAGTTTGGATTCAAACATTTTCCACGTGGATCAAACTCTAGGAATATCTAGACATTAGACCTTGCAATGCAACCTTTTCCACTATGCTTTTGTTTTGTAACAACATCCCATCAAGTTTTTGAGCTTACTGTCAAGGATCAGACTTACAATCTTTTTTTATGCTCATTACGATTGGTCACCTTCGACATGGATCAAAAGGGGATTCAAGATACTTTCATGGATATCTACACGTACTTGAGACAATGTTCAAAAGGTTCTTAAGATTTATAAATAATGAAAGACTCTAAAATTTGGAAGAAGTCAGACTTTTAAAGTTTACTGTGAGGACAAACCTAAATAGTTATCATTTGTTCATCATTATCAGACAAATCCATATAGTAAGTAATAGTACATTTGTGATAACAATCATGGTTCTTTAAAATGAATACAAAGTGAGAGCCAACTGCACTTAACAAAAGAAAACTCTCAAACTGTAACTATCACTATTTTTAGGATAGTTTGACAGTGGCTAGAAATTCCTTGTCAAGTGATTGTAAATAAATATTTGGATTAGTCATAATTGGAATGAACTTCAAGTTGGAATCAATTTCAAATTAGCTTCAAGTTGGATTACTCACAATTGGAATCAACTTCAAATCAAGGACTAAAATAAAATAAACATTCCTTGTCATGTGACTCTAAAGGAATGTTTGGATTACTCACAATTGGAATCAACCTCAAGTGCCAATTGGAATCATTAAAAACATATGTATAATTAAACATATTAATTACCCATGCCTGTCATCATCAAACCATTTACCTGTCAGTAGGTCAAAAATTAAGGTGGCACTAACCACATACCCATTGGAACCAAGTTGATTTTAAATTTTCTTCGAATTTTTTTTGGACTTGTGAAGAACATAATTGTTCATTGAACTTTCAATAAACATCAGGCACTGATTTAAAAAAGAAAATAAAATCTCACAATAAATTGAAAGGTATCTAATGAAACAATAAATTAATTCACTTTTGTCGGATAATTTCATCGGATTTTGACCTCAAATGAGTTAGCGAGCCTAGCCAACACCCTCTAAATCCACATAAGCTTTATCGAGATATTTCATAGCATAAAGCTTTAGCCACTTTTCAACTAAATTTTTTATGCTTTCAACATTGTTATGAATGGCTTTGAAATGCATATTGACCAAGGTCACTAAATATTTAGTCATCTTTTCACCTTGGCTTAAATCCCAACAATTCACACTTCATAGTAAGTTTTCAAGATGTTCATGTCTTTAGCAACATTTCCTAGTATGGCAAGAATTTCTTCACATCCTCCTTAGATTTAGGAATATATGTATTTATTGATCTAGTTTAATGTTAATTTAATTAATTTCTAAAGGTAACCATTTAGATATTTTTGAATTAACCTACTATGGCATCCCTAGCCACCCCAAGTAAATCCTCTTTGTCTTGTCTATCCAATCTTGGGAAAGGAGAACACTTCTACAAATAACGAGGAATTGAAAGGCCAACTTCTCTAGTATCCACAGTCTCATTGGGAACAAGAGGAGAAGAGGGGGAACCCGAGTTGGTGTTAAAATATTTCTTTGCATTATCACCAACTGAAAATTGTTTCTCTATTGTGTCTTCACCAACATAATCCAAACCCTATTAAAAAGCTTTTCTCGCAAAGTCTTCACCAATAGAATCATAACTCTCCTCTTGTTAACCTTATTGTAAATAGATGTGTTACAATTTTTTTAATTTGAATATTTTTTTAATATCTATATATATTAAATATATTTTTCCACTATAATTGAAATCATTATAAAATATATTTAATTTTCTTAAAAAGTAATTTCTTTTAACTTAAAATGATACTTAAGTATATATACATTTTGTGCATAATTTCCTCTTTCATGCTCTTCAAAGAATTGATCACCTACTTTATCCAATTCAAAGTTGACATTCAAGCTTCCAAAGACTTCCATTCCATATTATTCCAAACATCTTCCATCATCTCCTTCATCCATTTTGGGTTTTGGGATCCCAAAATCCATATCCTCTTCTATATCAAAACCTCAAACCAGCCAACTTATTCTCCCTCCAGCTGTTCACTACCCCTCAAGGTGTGTGTAAATGTTGATCTTGCCATCATCTCCATATGATCCTATGCAATCCTTATCTATTTTCCTATACCTACTTCTTATCCTCTTATTCATTATCCTTGCATTACCCTTATCCTATCTTACGCATAAATCTTTAGCCATCATCTACCTTATCCTCCATACATTTTCCTATCATTTCCTTATCAACATCTTTGAGATTATATATTAGTGGCCTTGGCCTATTATATCATATATTTCCAAAGGAGTGTTATCCAAATAGAATTAGGTTTGAGTTCCTTCAAAATTAGAAAATGCAAAAAAAATAGAAAATTTTCAAAAAAAAAAAACCAAAAAAAATTGAAAACATGCCTTTGTGAAAACCTGGAAACAGGCACCTTGGTGGCAAATGTAAAGAGAAATAAATTTTTCCTATGGTTAAAACCACTCCTTGTGGTGCCTTGGACAAGTACCATGATAAAAACTTGGCAAACAGGCATCATGCATAGTTCTTTCATCTTGCGCTCTACACTTGGGGCAAGATCCCTCCTCACTAGTTGTTTCATGTACACCCATACTTCCTCTATTATCTTTGATATTGACAAGGTTGAGCTATCCATAAACATCATATATCTTGCCATATGTTATCCTTTTCATTATCTGACTCACTTGCTTCCATCCATGCTACCCTATCATAATCTTTCTTATCTAGAATTTTCCATCATTATTCCTAAGTATTCTTTCTCCAATCCCAAACCATTCACTCATATCCTCCATCAACCTTTATCCTGGTCATACTACCCTATCAATAATCTTATCCAATTGACCCCTTGGTCTTGATCAAAATGAAGAAAGAAACAATCCAAAATCTATTAAGAAAGGTCTCTTGACATGCCCACTCTTTTGGACTACGTTATATATTCTAGCCAACACCACTTCATGAGCTTATATTGATACATATTCCCTTTCCCTAGCTTGGGTATTCTTAAGGAGACTATCCCTAAGGGTTGCATTCACCCTCTTCATCCTTCATGATCATTCTTCTTCATCTGTCACCTTGCTAATCCATCCATCATTTCCTATACCTTTCTAGACATTGGGGTCAAACTGATGTGATCTTGCTTAAGAACTAGTAATCTCTAAAAAACTTAAAAATAAAAAAAATGTCATGAAAAAAATAAAAAATACATATATGATCCTGAATAAAAAACCTAAAAATCATAAAAAATCCTAAAAATCAAAATCATACAAAATTTTTATCTTTCTTTACCACCTTATCAATCTCTTGAGCTTAATATGAGTCAATTTATTAGTCCTTTCTGATGGATAATCTTATCACTAATACTACTTGGTGTTTCTCAACACCCTAATCCTATAATATTTATTAACACTACGAACCTAGACATCACTGTGTTTCTCAATACATATCAGATCTTGCATTATCATATACACACACATGCTTTGACATTGACACAAAGGTATTGGACTTAACACCCAACACACCTTACTTCTTAGAAAACTAAAATGACTGAGACATATTATGACTTATTTTCTTTGTGTGCTGATTGATTAATGAGTTTCACTGAATGCTCCCTCCTTAGTATTTCCATGATTTTATGACTAGAAGATTGGGGTCATGGGGCATATTTTCTTTGATTTCTTCTTGTGGGTATTGTTAGGAATAGTCCCAAGAGATAACTAAGAAGGGGGGGGGGGGGGGGGGGGGTGAATCAGTTATCTACAAGTTTCAATTCTTTATCCAATTAAGTATACTTAAAAATTAAGCATAAACACAATGAAAGAACACTTGAACACAGCACCAATATTTTGGTTACGGGGAAACCCAAATAGGTAAAAACCTCGGTGGGAATTGACACCCACTAATATTGTGCACTAGTGTATTATGATCCAAGGTTAGAAGATCCTTAACCCTATTAGGAGTTTCTTTACAATATGTTTAGTATAGTAGACTTGGTCAAGGGTCAGACCCTATTAGGAGTCTATTACAATAGTCCCTATTAGGGAAGAGGACACACTGTCTGAGAGCACACTGCTCAAAGGGGTGAAGGCTACAACCTTCTGTTTAACAGATACACACCATATCTGGATCTTGGTGAACTGTGCTTTGACTTTCTGTCTGGATCAGTTCCAATGTATAGTACAAATACTTTACTTGGTCACATAGACCTTCTTCTGATGGCTCAATACTTCACACACTCTGCTCTGCTCTTACTGTCAACCATGAACCACACTCTAGCAATCACAAATTATTGCCTATAAATATCTTTCCTCCAAATGATATAATCAATTCAGCCTATTAGAACCACCTTGAAATCATAATAGAGAAGCCATAAAAAACTCTAATAATAATTTAGTTGGCTCTACTAAGCACACAACACATTCTGGGACCTGTCCAATAAGATAAGTTTAGACACACGTTACACACTGTTAGCTCTACCAAAATAACTGTATCTTTCTCCTCAAGCTGAATTACTTTATGTGATCTTAACTAAACATCACTAACTCTTCTCCAATGTTAAATCTAAGGGTGCATACCAAAATGATAGGCACAACTCCAGAACCAATATCATCTCTATCGGCTCTTCTGAACAAACACAAGAAACTACTATTGGTGAATAGCGACTGCATAACTTTACTTCTAATAATCATCAGACTCTGTGTCCATGAATGTAACATCACTAAAATGTCTCCATCATATATCCAAAGGCACAAGGATCCATGATAACTATATGGAAAACCATATACAGAACACTGCCTGTTACTCTGTCAGGAACACTACTGACACAAGCTGTTATATAACTGTCTGTACTAAAATTTAACCTCTGCATCCATGATATCATGATGATAACATGTCCATGCTACATATACTTAAATCTTACTACATAATTCATCCACTCATTCTACTTACCATATGTTTTCATCAATGACAAACATACAGTCAGTACTGGCCTGCTGGCAAATCTCCAACAATCTCCCCCTTTGGCATTGATGGCAACATATGAAATGAAAAACTCCACCAATCCAAATGAACATTTCTTTTATAACATTCTCCATTTTCTCTTTACAACTCCCCCAAGGATGAATCCTCCATCTACTACAATATTCTTCAACATTCTCCATTTCCTCAACTAAACTGCTTCCATAACTGAATGTTACTCCCCCTTAGTATACTACTCCTTCTTTTACTTCTATTTTTCATGACTATATATTACTACCCCTTTGACATCAATGGAAAAGGATGCCAATCAGTTTAAGCACTGGTACTACTCTTGAAGTAGAGTAGTCAACCATCCATCAGTCCCTAAGGACTGATGCTCTTTCTTCTTTCTTCTAAGTAGAATCAGGGAAGGGAATTACTCCCAACTTTTCCTTGAGATACTCAAAAGTATCCTTTGGCAAGGGCTTTGTGAATATGTCTACCAATTTATCTTTAGTGCTCACATAGTCCATCTTGACTTCTTTCTTTGCCACTTTCTCTCTTAGGAAGTGATACTTGATCTCAATGTGCTTTGTCTTTGCATGCATCACAGGGTTCTTTGACATGTTGATAGTGCTAGTGTTATCACAGTGAATAGCAACAGGATAATCAATCTAAATTCCAAATTCCTTTATCATTTGATTGATCCAAATAATTATAGAACAATTTAGGGCTCCTGCAACATACTCCACTTCTACTGTTGACTGAGAGATACAATTTTGCTTCTTGCTTGTCCAAGTGACAACTTTGTCACCAAGAAACACTACTCCACCTAATGTACTCTTTCTATCATCAACACATCCTATCTAATCTACATTAGTATACACATGAAGCTCAACATTTTTTGAATTAGGATACTATAGAACATAATCTATAGTGCCCTGCAAGTATCTGAATATTCTCTTTACTACCACGAAGTGACTTTTTTTAGGCTCTGCTACAAATCTTCCAACTATGCTAGCTGCATTTGAAATAACAGGTCTAGTTTGAGTAAGATAAATGAGTTTACCAATCATAGACTTTTACAATGTTGTATCTACTGCTGGAGAATCATCTTCTTTTGTAAGCTTGCATCCAGTGATCATAGGTGTCCCTACTGGCTTGCAATCATCCATCTTGAATTTATTTAATATCTCTTTCACATACTTGGACTGATTAATGAAAATACCTTTTTCTATCTGCTAAACATTTAGTCCCAAAAAGTATTTGATAGGACCAATCATACTCATCTCAAACTCACTCTACATTTCTTTAGCAAATTCTGCACTCAATTTTTCATTACCCCCAAAGATAATGTCATCAAAAAATATAGCCACAAGTAGTAGTCCTTCAGATGTCTATCTTATAAATAGGTTACAATCTGTTGCTCCTTTCTTGAATCTAGTCTTTGTTAGATATCCATCAAGTCTCTCATACCATGCTCTTAGGGCTTGCTTAAGTCCATAGAGGGTTTTCTTCAATCTGCATACCATATCAGGTCTATCTGATAGGGTGAATCCTTCTGGATGCTCAATTTATACTTCTTCTTTTAGCTCTCCATTCAAGAATGCTGACTTAACATCCATCTGATAAACTTTGAAGTTTTTGAATGTTGTAAAAGCTAGAAACAACTTAATAGCTTCTAACCTGCTTACTAGTGCAAAAGTGTCTGAATAGTCAATACCTTCTCTTTGCACATATCCCTTACATACCAATCTTGCTTTGTTCCTCACTACTATACCATCTTCATTCATCTTGTTTCTAAATATCCACTTTGTTCCAAACACATTCTTATCACTAGGTCTTGGGACCAATTCCAAAGTATCATTCTTGATAATCTGGTCTAGTTCTTCTTTCATAGCATCATGCCAATCTGAATTTTTGCATGCATCTTCAACACTTAAGGGTTCAATCTGGGATAGTAAACATACCGCCTCACTGCTTGCAAAACTCTTAGCTTTTGATCTTGTTGTGACTTTGCTGCTCTGATCTCCAATGATGTCATCCTTAGAGTGATATCTAGATGTAAACTTTGGAACTTTAGGTGATGCTGACTCATCAGCCTTTGGATTTTCTACTTCACTTGTTTTAGGGTCATTAAATAGGACATCAATACTGTCAAACATTTCTTCAACAACTATCTCACTAGTGGAAGGCCTAGGTTCTTCTTCAATTATAGGTGAGTAATCATGATATCTTTCTTTCAAACCATAAAATTTTCATCAATCTTAACATGAGCACTTTCAATGATCTTCTTTAACCTTAAATTGTAACATCTATAAGCTTTTCTTTTAGTAGAGTAACCAAGAAAAATACCTTCATCACTTCTTGCATCAAACTTGCCTACTACTTCATCCCTCTTGATGTAGCACTTGCTTCCAAACATTCTGAAGTATTTTACTATGGAAACATTACCAAACCATAGCTCATAAGGTGTCTTGTCTACGTCTGGTCTCAATTGTATTATGTTGATGGTTTAGACTACTGTATTGAACGCATCTCTCCAATAGATGTGTGCAACTTTTCCTTCAATCATGATGGTGTGTGCTATATCAAGGATGATCCTATTCATTCTTTCTACAATTCCATTCTGCTGAGGGGTTCTAGGTGCACTCAACTGTCTCTTTATGCCATGTTCTTTGCAATATTCATAGAATCTGTCAGAGGTGAATTCTCCTCCTTTATCTGATTTAAATTTTTTTATCTTTAGTCTAGATTCATTCTCAACCTTAGCTTTGAATATCTTGAACTTTTCAAATTCTTCTGACTTATCTTTCAAGAACACAACCCACATCATTCTAGTATAGTCATCAACAAACAAAATGAAATACCTTTCACCATAGTATGATCTTGTTTGAGTTGGACCACATAGGTCTATATAAATCAGATCCAACTTGTTCTTTGCTGAATTGTGCTTGCTCCTGAATGAGTTTCTCACATGCTTTCCCATCACACATTCCATGCATATAGTATCAACTGGCTTTGCTATGCTAGGTAGATCTCTTGCTGCCTTTACATTGCTTATCTTTACTATGTTATTAAAATTGATATGAAATAGTATTTTATGCCACAACCAACTATCATCAACTTTAGCAACAAAATAACTTGCTTCTGAATTAAGTTGAAAAACATACCTTTAGTCTTTGACCCTGATACAATCATAACACCATCCTTCTTGTTAATGATGCATTTTTTGTCTTTGAACTCCAATTGATAACCTTTTTCAAACAACCGCCCAACACTAAGAAGGTTATGTTTCAAACCATCTACATAGAGAACATCATCAGTATTGTTCTTTCCGTCCAATGTGATAGCTCCTCTACCAATGATAGGTTTAGGAGTGTTATCTCCAAATCTAACCATGCCACCATTGTATTTGTTCAGATGAAAAAATCTATCTTTATCACCTGTCATGTGATGTGAACAACCACTATCTATAATCTAGTCTATCCTTATATCAGCTTGTGAAATCAATGCTAGCTCTTGTTCCTCTTTCTCATCTTCATGATTTGTCTTATTATTCATTTTCTCTATAATAGAAATGAATCAAATTTATTCTTCAGCTGAATCATCATCTGAAACTCCATCTCTAACATAGTAACATTCCTTAGGGTATTTAGGCTTGTGGTCATTTTTGAATTTTCTAGCTCTTGTAGGACACTTAGATGCAAAGTGACCAATCTTATTACATGAAAAGCACTTAAATGGAAATTGACCCTCATATTTTCCTTTTCCTTTCTTTTCTCTTTTGGAAATCATAGAAATGAAATCATCTAGTATTTTCTCTTCATCATCATCATCAAAATTACCAAAAGTGTTTGCAGATTTCTTACCATGGACTGTTTCTTTGATTACTTTCTCACTTTTAGGTTCTATCTTCAATCTTGAAATCTCAAAAGCTGAGTTTTTTCTGATCAAGGTCTCTCTCTTGAAATTTGATGCAAGTGACATGGTCTCATCAAGGATGTTGATCTTATTTTCATATTCTAGAGTGAGAGTAGTCATCAATTTGTCCATAATGTCTTCCTCTGAGATCTCTCCACCATTGTTCCTAATTCCAACAACTGCTTCATTGATCCTTTGATTGTAAGCTCTGATGTTTTCTTTAGGTAGCATATCTAATGCATTGTATCTTTTCTTTCATGTTTTTTCTGCATGCATCCTTTTCTTATTTGTCTCCTTCAAATATGTCTTCTAGGTACTTCCATATTTTGTGAGCTGTATCTACTTTCTTTATTTCTAAAAATTCACTATCAGATAGGGCGTTGATAAGGGCTTATTTGGCTATTGCATTATGATGAAAAAATTCCTTTTTCTTTTCAGTAGCATCATCCTTTGCAAGGTTTTCTAAGGTAGGGATTTTGACTACTTTGATAGTTACATCAAAAACTTTAAAATTAATGCACTGCAAATGAGTCACCATCTTGTTCTTCCAATCAAGATAATTCTCTCCATCAAACTTAGGACTTTATTTTCTAAAGAATTCCATATGATCAACCTCAAGCTATTAAACTTTATCTCTGAGAACTTGGCTTTGATACCAATTGTTAGGAATAGTCCCAAGAGATAACTGGGGGGGGGGGGGGGGTGAATCAGTTATCTACAAGTTTTAATTCTTTATCCAATTAAGTATAGTTAAATATTAAGCATAAACATAATGAAAGAACATTTGAACATAACACCAATATTTTGGTTACGAGGAAACCCAAATAGGTAAAAAACCCACTGGGAATTGACACCCACTAATATTGTGCACTAGTGTATTATGATCCTTGTTAGAAGATCCTTAACCCTATTAGGAGTTTCTTTACAATATGTTTAGTACAGTAGACCTGGTCAAGGGTTGGACCATGTTAGGAGTCTTTTACAATAGTCCTTGTTAGGGGAGAGGATGCACTGTCTGAGAGCACACTGCTAAAAGGGGTGAAGGCTACAACCTTCTGTTTAATAGATACATAATATATCTGGATCTTGGTGAACTGTGCTTTGACCTACTATCTAGATCAGGTCCAATGTATAATACAAATACTTTACTTGGTCACATAGACCTTCTTCTGATGGCTCAACACTTCGCACACTTTGCTCTACTCTTACTGTCAACCATGAACCACACTCTAGCAATCACAAATGACTTCCTATAAATATCTTTCCTCTAAATGATATAATCAAGCTGGCCTATTAGAACAACCTTAAAATCATAATAGAGAAGCCATAACAAACTCCAATAATAATTCAATCAGCTCTACTAAGCATGCAACACATTTTGGGACCTGTCCAATAAGATAAGTTTAGACACACACTACACACTGTCGGCTCTACCAAAATAACTATATCTTTCTCCTCAAGCTGAATTACTTTATGCACTCTTAATTGAACATCACTAACTCTTCTCCAAGCTTTAATCCAAGGGTTCATAATGAAATGATAGGCACAATTCCAGAACCAATATCATCTCTGTCAGCTCTTCTGAACAAACATAGGAAACTGCTACTAGTGAATAGTAACTGCATAACTTCACTTCTATTGATCATTAGACTCTACGTCCATGAATGTAACATCACTAACATGTCTCCATCATATATCCAACGGTTCAAGGCTCCATGATAATTGTACAGACAACCATACATATAACACTGCTTGTTACTCTGCTAGGAACATTGCTAACACAAGCTAGTATATAACTATCTGTACTAAAAATTAACCTCTATGTCCATGATATCATGCTGATAACATGTCCATGCTACATATAGTTAAATATTACTCCATAATTCATCCATGCATGCTACTTACCATATGTTGTCATCAATAACAAACATATAGTCAGTACTGGCTTGCTGGCAAATCTCCAACAGGTATCACTTTGATGGTCCTCGGTGTCTCTTTCTTTTTCCCCTTGGACACTTAGGAGATTTAGAGCTATATCCTTGACTGTTATATTGTATTTTCTTATGCAAGACTGTAATCATGGTTACCTTGGTGCTTATGCCTTGATATTGGTATTATCTTGCAACATTAACTTGGAAATCATGTTTAGGTCATCTCAACACTTATGTCTCGATCTTACATGTGTTTCCTACATTCTATCTGATATAGATCATATTCATATCTTCATAGTTGCATTCATACTAGTGATTTTTGTAGGATCTTACGATGTCCCTTAATAATACTAGATGATAAAAAAAAGGATCTATTAACCCCTTCAAATCACACTTTTCATTTTCATGGTAGCTTGCATTTCTTAGGTGCATTCTTAGTTTTCATTTGAGTTTGGAGAGAGTCTCCTTCATCATTTTGGATAATTAGTCAATTGCGCTCGATCATGTATCTTCCTTTCTTCTTTCTCGATCATGTCTTTATTGTCTCTTTAATCCTTTCATTCTTTCACCCTTTCCTATCATCACAAGGGGTTAATTATATCATCATCTCTAATCTACCCTTATGTAGAATTTGACCTGATTTTTCAAAGTCTCATATTTCTGCAAAAATTGCACCCTTAACTAATTTCAACATCCTCGATCAATTTTTGGGATTGAAATCAAAATATGGCTTCATCTTCATTTTCAAAATCATTTTTTAAAATTATTTCCTTCTATGCACAGTTGGCTAACCCTTCAAGCCTAATTTATTCGATCTTTTGGGGCAATTATCATTTCCCTCTCTTCTATCATCATTTCACCATCTCTTCTTCTAACTTTGACCTAATTATATTTATGGTCAACCTTACCTTTAAACTGGGGCAAATTTACATCACTCGGTGGTCAAAATTGGTCTTGTGTACTTAATCAATCATCTTGGACCTTATCTTATCTCTATTTGATCAAATCAATCTCATTTCTACATCTCCTCTACCTTATTTTGATTTTGATCCTGAGGGGGCATGAATAATCTATCACTAATTTCTTAAATTGCAATCCTACCTATCTTTGGTAGTTCTCATTCGATCAAGTTCGGGATTAGCTACTTTTTCGAGCTTCATTTGATTAAGTTTTGAGCCAGATCTATCTCATCAACCTTAGCTAGTCTCCATTCGATCAAGTTCAAGATTAGTTATCTCTTTGTGCTATGTTCAATCAAGTTTGGAGTCAAATCTCTATCAGCGATCTTAATATCTATTCTTTGACTCAATGTGTTCCCAAATCGCTCACACATTAGTCAAAGAGGGGAAAATGTAATCACAGAAAAATGGTCTCGTAAACCTTGAGCTCCACTCTAACATTAAATATTAAAAATACTAGACCTTATCTTATACTTAATCAATCTTATCTCTTAATCAAATCATCACTTTCATTATTTATTCAATGATATCTTAAAGTTTGACCACTTTATCCTAGTCTTATTTGATTAAAAGAACATATCCCATTTTAATTAAATAAAATCCACTTTATCCTATGTGTGCACATGAAAAAGGAAATTCCTAATTTGAGAAATAGAAAAAGATAAAAGTGAAATCTCTTTTGCCTCTTAATCCTCACCACTCATTTATACCTAACCATTCTCAACCATTTAATTTTGCCTCCTGAGAATCTTGTGCCCTAAAGTCAAAATAGGGTTTATTTCTCTACCCTTGGATTTTGCCTCTTAATATTGACCATCCATTTATTTCTCAATTCTTTAAAAGGAGATTCCCTCCTCACTCTTGCATCTCTTAGACATAATCAAGTAGTCTTAATCTCTTAATATTGATCTTGCAATCTTTAGCATACTTGCATTCTTAAGAGAATTTTATCTTACTTGCATTCTATCTTAGTATTTCCTTATTGTATTTAGCTTAAATCACATATCTTAACTAGGAGGTATTGTAATCTTGTTAGATTAGCTTTTCTTTCTTGTTCTTGCATTTGTATTCTAGTTTAGATCTTGCATCTCATTTAGATATCTCATTCTTCCATCTTCATTTTGAATCTTCCATTCTATTGTGCACCTTGCAAGGGTTTCTTATTGAGATTTATTTAAGAGCTACTATTCATAATATTTAAATTCTTGCACATCATAGATAGGAAGCTATAAGACACCTCTTGGGATATCCTCTTCTACGAATTTTCTCAAGAATAATGTTTTATAGAAGTGTGTGTCACATTTTGATCACACAAGGCCAAGTATTAGGGTAAAAGCACAAAGTTGTGTCACGTTTCAGGACAACTTATCAACACAACTGAATTTGAGTATTTCTAACTAAAATTATTTTTTGTCAAACATATTGTCTAGCTAGATTCATTCTAGCTAAGTTAGATAAGTTCTTCACCTTTTCCAATTGGAAATATCTATTAAATGCATGTTTTATAACAATTACTATAGAAATAAAATTATTTCAGAAAAGCGACGTTTCAATAACTCTTACTCTTTTTAATGATATTTTTTTACAAATATAAAAATACCCTTTTTTAGAGCATAGAGTCAAGATTATCATCATATAATTTTTATAGTATTTTAATTAGATCTAATATATTATAATTTCAAAATACTACAAGTAGGTATTTTAACATTCGAGAACAAGATGCTTCAAAAATAGAAAAAAATAGTAAAGCTTATCAAAAAAATTGAAAATTTATATTTAACACTAGAGGAGAGAGTTATCTTCAAGAATGTGTAATTTATTTTCTGAATGGTGTAGATTTGATAGAGGAAATTTGACGCGAGATGAAAACTGTCAATTTCAGGTATGTTCAACTTTGAGTAGTTATAACAGAGAAAATATACATTGAAAACTAATTTTTCTTCTTTTCTGCACTAGCTATACATTTTATCTATGACATATTTTGAAATCAAAGGAAAAAGAGATTATTTGCATATACTTTTTTGGTGCGGACAAGACCCTCATTTTTCAGCATTTTTTAGTAAGTAAAAAATGGACTTAAATTTTAAAACTACGTGAATTCTTGTTAAAAAAAAATTAAAAAAATTATAGCCATAAACGTCATCCACTTTTACACATTTCATTAGTTTACATCATCTCCAAATTTTAAACATAAATGCCATTTTTATGTCATTAAAGTTAAAATTTTTGTGTGTTGTTGACCTTTTCCTTTATAAAAGTGTGACACAGCTTTGTACTTTTACCCATTAAATAAAATTTGATAATGATAAGAATATCTACCATTGAATATCCATATTAATTTTCTTTGAAGGTAAAAGAAAAACTAAACAAGAAATTTGAGAGAAAGAAACATGGAAGAGGTCGTGGTGGAAAGCCAAGTGGATGGTGTTATGGAGCCCAAAATAAAGATAAGAAGAATAATGATGAATATAGTGGAAGTTATAATTAGAGGGGAAATAATTCCTATCATCCTCATGGTCATAATAATGGAGCTTATAGAGGAAGAAGATGAGGAAAAGGAAAATGAAGATGATGTTTTTGTGAAACTTATTTCTAATATAGAGAAGAAGGACATCAAGCTTATAAGTGCTCTGAACATAAAGGGAGTACAAATAGGAGACTAGAGGTTCATGTAAAAGTTACACATGTAGATGGAGATGGTAAGTCTTTACATTATAAAGTTTCTAAAAGAGGATAGGTCCTTGTTACCAGAGGAGCCTCGCTAAATGATGGGAAGGAGCTTGAGAAAATGAAGAATTTGTTTTACATGTAAGTATAATGAAAAGGTATGTGATTTAATTATAAATGGTGGTGATACTGATAACCTTGACTTAGAGAAAATGTAAATTTCAAGAGAAGGAAGCATTTGAATCCTTACCAAATTTCTTGGTTGTAGAAGGAACACAAAGCTCTAATTAATGATAAATGTCTGGTAAAGTTCAAAATTGGAAACTATCGTGATGAGGTATTGTGTGATCATATGCTTATGGATGTTTTTCATATTTTGTAAGCGAGAGCATATAAATTTGATATTTGTACACTACATGATGGGTATGCAAATATGTATTCTTTGACAAAGGATGGAGTCTAACACAAGTTGAAGTCATTGAAGGAAATAGAGGAAAAGGTATGTAGTAATGAGAGAATATATCTAGTTCATAGAAGGAAGTTTTTGGAAGCAATGAAGAATGAACATATATGTTTTTATTTAATTCCAAAAGTTGATATAGAGGAAGTAGAAGATGTACCTATGGAAGTTATAGATTTGTTGGATGAGTTTCAGGATATTGCATCTAATAATTTTTACTTGATGGATTTCCACAAATAAGAAAGATTGATCATCAAATGGAATTGATTCATGGAGCTAGTTTGACGAATAAGGAAACCCATAGAATGACTTCAATAGATAGAAAAGAGTTGAAAAAATAAGTGCAAGAGAACTTGTTGTAAAAGGGGTTGATTCAAGAATGTTTGAGTCCATGTGCTATACCATAAGTACTAGAACCAAATAAAAATGGAGAATTGAGGATGTGTACAGATTCTTGGGCTATCAATAAGATTACTGTCAAGTATAAGTTTCCCTTTCCAAGGATGGATGATATTATGTATTACTTAAGTGGAGGTGAGTAATTCATAAAGATACATCTAAAGAGTGGATATAACCAAATAAATATTAGAGAAGGATATGAATGAAAAAAAATCTTCAAGAAAAAGGATGGATTGTATGAGTGGTTAGTAATGCCTTTGGGCTAACCAATGCAATGAGCACATTCATGCAGCTCATGAGCAAGGTATTGATTTTTTTTGTGAGTAAGTTTTTTTTTTGTTTTTTTTTTATGTCGATGATATTTTGATATTCAATAAGATTTTGGAAGAGATAATAATACATATTCATAGGGTCTTTTAGAAGTAAAGGGAAGAGAAGTTATTGATTAACTTGAAAAAGTGAAGGTTTATGAAGAAGGAGTTAGTGTACATAGGATTTGTTATCTTAGTATATGGTCTTAAAATGTACCGAGAGAATGTGCAGACTATCATTGAATGGCCAACTCCAAGGAGTGCTACTAAGGTAAGATATTTCCATGGTTTAAATAGATTTCACAAAAAGTTTATCAAATTTTTAGTAGCATATGTTGTCCCTTAACTAAAACCATGAGAGGGGGTATAAAAGAGTTTAAGTGAACAATAGGATTATAAAAAAGTTTTAATTTTTTGAAAATAAAAGCTATAGAGAATCCTATTTTGGAACTTCTAGAATTCTATAAGGTATTTCATGTAGACTCTGATGCTATTGGAAATGTCATTTGAGCTATTTTGAGTCAAGAAGGTAAACCCATTGCTTATTTTAGTGAGAAGTTGAACAATGGCAAAAGAAAATATTTTGTTTATGATCAAGAGTTTTATACTATAGTTTAGGCATTGTGGAAGTGGAGACATTATCTTTTTCCTAAAGAGTTTATTTATTTATACCAATCATACAACTTTAAAATATTTGAATAGCCAAGGAAAGTTTAATCAAAGATGTTTGAAATAGGCTGAGTTTTTATAGAGTTACACTTTTTATTTGAAGTGTAGGAGTGGAAAGTCTATTATGGCTGCAAATGCCATGAGAAAGAGACATAATTTGTTGAAAGAGATGTAGATCAAAGTTGTTGGGTTCCATGAACTCAAGAGTTTGTACCTTGAGGACCTTGATTTTGGTAGCATGGAGAGCTTGCACATAACATGTTACCCTAAATAGGACTAGGTGGTTAGATTTTATAATCTAAGATAGTATTTTATCCAAAGAAATCCAATTGTGCATTCCAAAGAGTTCCATTAGGGAGAACCTAATCAAACAGAGGCATAGTGGAGGATTGGCTCGACACTTTGGTCGAGATAAAACTATTGATATGCTTAGTGAGCATTATTAATGGCTACAATTGTAATATGATGTTAAGATGTGTTTGCAAAGTTTTAGAATATGTTAGATGGAAAAAGTAATCAATAAAAATGCATGGTTATATCAGCCATTACTTACATCAAAGAGACCATGGGAGGACATTAGTATGGAATTTTTTCTTAGTTTACCGAGGACTCAAAGAGGACATGATTCCATATTTGTGGTGGTAGACAAGTTTCAAAGATGACATATTTCATTCCTTGTAGAAAGACTAATGATGTTGTTCATTTGGAAAAAATATTTTTTCAGAGAAGTGGTGAGACTACATGGTCTACCAAAGAACATAGTTTCAGATCGAGACACTAAGTTTGTTGGGTACTTTTGGAGGAAATTGTGGAAGAAGCTAAAGACAAATTTAAAATTTATCTCAGTGCATCATCCACAGATCAATGTGAAGACATAAGAGGTGAATGTGATTTTGGGAAATCTATTGAGATTCTTAGTATGAGATAAACCGAAGGGGTGGGATTTAATTTTTCTATAAATAGAATTTGCATACAATATTTATATCAATAGGAGCACTACTAAATCACTGTTCTAAATTGTATATGGAAGTAATCCTAGAAATCCTTCAGAATTTAGGAATTTGGAAAAAGGAGAGAAGACCAGTGTCGAAGATGAAGACTTTGTAGAATACCTAAAGAATTTATATGAAGAGGTGAGGAAGCATATTAATAAAATACATATTTAGTACAAGGCTAAGGTAGATCAAAAAAGGAGATATACAAGGAATTTCATATTGGAGATGAAGTCATGGTTCATTTGAGAAAGGAGATATTTCTAGTGGGAACATCTACGAAGAAGTTTGGACCATGCAAAATGATAAAGATGCATGATTCAAGAAATACTTGTGAAGTACTTTTTTCCAGTGATATTTCACTTGTGTTTAATATTTTAGATTTGATAGAATATCATGATGAGAGTATTGATTATGAGATATAAGAAGCATATTGGAATATTGTAGCACCTATTTTAGCTATAGGGGAGATATAAGACATCTTGGATAGTCGTGTTGGTAGAAGCATAAGAAACATGAAATAAGAAGAGTACTTGGTCAAATAGAAAGGAAGAGCTATTGAAGATTTATCATGGCTACCAAAGGAAGAGGCTAACCACCTTGATTTTACTCGAAACACCCAACTTATGAAAATATCACTTTTCAAATTACCCCATGTTTCTGATGCATGAGAATCTAGGGTGTAAGAGCAATCTCCTATCACCAAAAAAATATTATTTAGTTTTTCAATAAGGGTTATCTTTGGGTAGGGTTACCATTTATAGAAAGTTTATTATTTTTATTAAATTATTTATTTGAGCATATATTATTCCAATTAATTTCTTGGAGGTTCATTTTTTATATATAAACTTATCGGTAAAGTTTTGTGGCAAGATCAAGTTTGGTTTTGAAGATATTGATTTTTTTTATTTTGATGGAGTGGTACAAAACATTGAACTCAATTTTGTAGGCCCTAGAGGCTCTGGAACAGGTCAATTTTTTTTAAGATATCACTTAATTTTTCTATTTGTAGAGAGCTTTGACATCTTTATGAAAGGGGTTATAATAGAAAATCAAGTACACGGTTCATAAGTTATGGCTTTCACAAGTTGTGTCATCAAGACTCAAGTTTTGATATAAAAGGAAGAGAGGGAAAAAATACTTAAGGTGTGAAATTGAACTATTGGGCACCAAAGTGGAAAAATTTCACTTTCTAGAATATTCTAAGTTAAATGAACTACATATACAAGGATGAAGGTGGATTTCAGGCTCAGTTCCAAAAAGGTAGTTTGTGGCTCTACCTTGTAAGTTATTGTAATGAAAATGCCCATGTGGTTGTAGCATGTTATTTTTAAAAATATTGTAATGACATTCCATTTAAGATAATAGAAAGCAATTATTTTTATTCTTATAATTATTTTTTTCTTACATTTTTCTATTATTTCCCTATTGTATTATGTGGGTTTAGTTTAGCAAGGTGAGTACCCTTCATCATACTTACAATACAAAATTGAAGAAAATAGTGTAGGTATTCAAAATTCTCAATCTCTTCTTCCCCAAGAGCCTAAACTAACTTCAAAGGATCCAAATGTGTATGCTCTCATGAGAGAAATTTTCTTTTACCTGAACTAAAATACCTCTTTGTATTTTCTTCAAGCTTCTTTTGTTTGCTATTATATGCTTAAAGGATCCTTTTCAAACTTTATTTACCTTATTTTTTTAGGCAAAAGGATATGAATATATTGATAACTTATATTTTCATTATGATACACTTGAAATATTATATTCTTTTCACTAAATTTCCATCTCAATACATGTAGAACCAATCTTACTTATACGTGATAATAGTTTCATAAAAGAGTCAGCTTACTGATAATGATTTGACACTCAACATTTGTGTGTTAATATTCTATTTAATATTAAAATAAATATTGAGTGTGATACTACTACATCTTTATCATTCTTGAGTTTGACAATGTCGATTAATAAGCTCTAGGTACTTTTAAAGTAATTACTATTAAGGATATCTATAAAGATATTAAATATTGTAAAATACATAGAAGTGGTTGGTCCTTGATTCCTCCAACTTATAAAAATCTAATTCCTTAAATATCCTTTAGCAATGTCATATTGTAATTTGATGTTCCTTTCAAAGATGATGTTATTGAAATTATTTCTCCTAATATGAATGATCATTCTTATAAAATATGTTCTTCAAATTATTCTCCTTCTCAATAGAATCTATGAGTAAGAGATGATTAAGGTTCCTTAAACTTTATATAATCCTATCTTGGACACTATAAAGTTACTTATCTCCAATTCTTGTCCTAGAAATATATTCTACACTTATTCTACTATGATTTCTATGAAAATCAAATGAATATTCATATAATGTTTAGTGTGGCGCTAGTGTTTATCATCCCCCTTTTGAAGAGTTGTAATCAAGTTGCAATATGATTTAGAAAACTCTTTCAAAACCTGGTTAAAAAGGAAATATGCTTTCTTTTGATATAATTTTACCTAATCTTATTCATGCAAAATTCATTCATGCTAATGTAAATCTTAGTAGAATTATCCAAAAAAATCCCTTCTATGTAATCTCTAGCACAATACTTCGGTTCATATTACACTTTTATATATTACTTGGTAATAAACAATAATTCCCTTATCATTTTAATAAACAAGATTACTTTTGTGAATATGTTATGACTCAAATAATAAAAAATATCGTTCTAATAATCATAAAAATAATTATATTCTTGATTTTGGTTAAATAGAAAAGGTTTTGATACACAACACAATATAATAGTTTATCCTCTTTGTACTAGAATATAGTTCTCACAACATTTGTATATTTTTTTGTGAAAAAATAAAGTCTATCCCATGACAATCAATGAGGAGTCATCCTTGTGGACTCTCCAAGACAAAAGTAAAAAAATAGAATACCTTTCTACTATGGGTTGTTTGGAAATGATAATTTTCAAAGTTATTGTTGAGCTTAAAAAGTCCTCATTTATCTCCTCTAAAATGGTGTTGCATGATATTTCAATGGGACATGGAAAGTTATCTAGTGCTAAACTATTCTTTTATAGAGTGGTCCCCACCTCATGGATTGATGAACATATTCAAGTAGTAACACCAAATATACTATTATTTTTATATCCTTATAGTTAAACTATATGAAGAATCCATGTCATCTCTCTCCCTAATGCTTCCATGAATGACATTATTTCTATTTTTCTAGGAACCTTATTGCTATGCTTTTATCCTTAATATGTAACACTAAACTAGTTTACCAGTTGGCTTCTAATGTTTGGAAATAGAAAGGAAGTATGTCTTTCAATGCCATGATATATGATTTTTTTCAATTTAGATTTATTATAAAACAAGATTTGGTTAAGATCCTCTCAAAAACGTCCTTAATTTTTGACAATGGACCCTAAAATGGTTTCTCCTTTTGTAAATAAAAACCTAGACTTGAACTATATGTAGGTCTAGGAAGTATTTCTCCAAAGTAGGTTCATCTTCGTTGGCTTTGAATACGATGTTGGAGCCTAAATATTATTTTAAGTATTAGAGACTCTATTGGGTATTGGTTATTATTGATAAGGCAACTCAACAAAAATCAAAGTTAGTGTTTGCTAGTCTCTTTAATAATATAAAAGTGAACTATCCATTGCCCAAGAAAATCACCTTAAACTCTAAGCTTAAAAAATGGCTTGAACTCATAATCAAAAAAATGTTGGCTTCTTTTTTTCTTCTAAATTATAATAATTTTTGTAGTTAAATAGATAAAAGAACAACCTATGGAGCTAAAAGGATGGATGAAAAGAACACAAAAATTACCCATAAACCTTCCAAAATGTTTTAAGTTTTTGAAGGCTCAAGAACTACAAATTGATATCCTTATCAAGTGAAGGGTCTAGATTTTCCACAAACCCTTCCTTAGGAGAGCTTCAACAACAACAAAAAAAAGAATAAAGACAAATCTAAATGATTAGTTGTGAATATCGAGGTTGGGAAGAACCCTTACCCTAACAACCTAGAATATATTGAAATCTCATAATACAATAGAAGAAAAAGATATCTTTATTTTAGAGGAATTTCATAATTAGAGATAAGATTGGTGACAAATATTCTTGAGCTAGGTAAAGGAATAGAGTAATTAACTAACAAGAGACTATTGCCGCAATTTATAAAGAGAAAACCAAAACAACAGGGATAAATAAATCAAGGAATCTTTAGTGAATAAATTAAATCATAACTTATATTCCTCCTAGATTCTTTAGGACTCAAGAAATTTAGTGAAAGTGCTACTTCGATTAAACAATCCTCTAGAGACATATTATGTGAGAACTAAACTAGACATCAGTGGGTAGATAATTTAGAATAACGATATGTTCTAAAAATAAAAAGTAGGAAATAATTCAAAGGAAGACATGTTATCACAAATGAGAAATATGTAAAAGATATGTAGCTAAAGATATGGCATTGCGAAAATGAGAGACCCTTAAAACATATCAATGAGAAAAAGATAAAAGAAATGAGAAATTTATCATAGAATATAAGAGGCCAAAATATCCCTCATAAAAAAACATTTTTAATTGTATTATTTTAGAATATAAATCAGATATTCTTCTTATCCTAGAAGATAAAATGGTTAAATCTATTTTCCTAAAGTGACAAAAAATTATCTAGCCCTATGTATAATTTTTCTTAAAACTAGTTGATGATGATTCTGTGTATATTCCTCTTATGTGGTACTCTCTTTTTTTACAAAGTTCAATGGAATATTACTATAAATTTTTTGTTAATATTATTTTATCTTCTCTCTCCTCAAATAAAAGTTAGAATGTGGTCGATGTCTATTCCTCTAAGACAACTCATTGAATAAAAGTACCCCTTTTGATTATCTCCCATTTGAACAGTCATTAGTTTCTCTAGTAGGGGACTTTAACACCCCCTTTTTCCCTTTAGAAGATTTATATTTCTTAGAAGACTACATGGACAATGTGACTAAATTTACTTATTCTCAAACTCAAATTGATCAAATGGATGTAAAAGTTCAAAGTCTTAATAATCTTCGTAAAATAAGTAAAGTATTAAATGGCTAAAAAATATTATGGATGAGAAGGTTATCATAGAAGGGGACTCCAAAATTACTATTGATCACCTCAATAACAAAGTTGCCTACCTGTGGTATATTTACAAGCTAATGGAGGACTGTAAGAGAATGTTGGTCTCCTTCTCTAATGTAAAAATTATTCACACATTACGTGAAGGGAATTATGTTGCTGACTTCATGGATAACTAGGATTTGAAGGGCAAGAATGGAGGCAAGTGACTTTTGAAAGGATCTCACAAGGGTTAAAGGAAATCTTAGCTATTGACAGAAATAAAATTTAGGTTTGATGCCTATGAATGGGTGTCTACTAGGAGTATTATGAGTTTTATTCCATGGTAGAGCATTGTGCCTAGTAATGTAAAAGAGGAAAGTTTTTGTTGTGCTCCCAAAATTATTTAACTTTATGAAGGGGAATTGTTTAATGGTCAAAATTTTAAATTCCCTTTGAATGGTAGGAATGTTTGGTGGAGTGAATTTCTTGATTTGTTTCATGATGACTAATAATAATTACACTTTCACCAAATTTGGCAAAAAGATACTAATTGGGATAGAGGTGTTGATTTGGATAAGGCAATTATTAAACTTAATACTTTCGATAAGTGAATTTTTTTAGAGACACGAAGGAATAATAATTTATTTATCCGCGATCATATTTATCAAATTAATGATGATACCATTTTTATTAAAATGACACGGGGCATGAATCATAATATGAAGTTGTTGGCTTCGAATCAAGGAAATTATCTTTTCATATCTTGTGAGGATATTATACTCAATTGTCTGGATCTTAAAACCATTAATTATTGCATTCATAAAGCAATTTGTTTAGAAAAACTTCCAGTTCCACCTTGATGAAACTTCTGGGTTTTTCTAAAAGATGAGATTTGCCTTTTCGATGCTTGTTATGTTAATGGAGAGAGGACCTACTGGTATGAAGAAAGTTGATACCCACTGTAGTTTTTAGAAAGTGAAAGTGATGAGGGGCTTGTTGAAGAAGGTGAAACCTCATGAATCTAAAGAGATAATCCAAATCGGGGACCTGTGGGAGAAATTCAGTAAGGTGGCTTTGATAAATTATATTAAATACATGAAGAGGTTTAATAACAAGCTCTTGATGAAATTTGTCAACTCTTGGCAGTAGGGGCATGCGTCATTTGGGAGTGTTAAGCTTTTGGTGACACCAGAGCATATATTTGAAGCTATAGGTCTAGATTGTAGTATTAAAATATTTGAATGGAGGAGCGGAGGAGACTGTAAGAAATTCAAGAAGAAATTCTTCAAAATGGGTGAGATGCTTGTTGTTGTTCCATCTGGAAATGGGTATAATAGGTCTTCTCTTCCTACCCTTTTGTCTCTGGTTTGTTTATATATTATGAAGTACTTTACGTTATCTGGTAGGTTCTTTTATTTTCATGGCTACCATTTCCGCCTCTTAAACTATATCCATCGTGGTGAGAAAATTAATGTTCCATTATTTTTTCTTTCCTCCCTTAGAGTATCATCAAGAAAGGTGATTCCCCTCATCTTCACTAGGGGATTATGTATATTTTTTATAAACATATTTTTAGTAAATATCCTTCTTTGGGTAAGTTTCTTAACTGTCCCTAGTCTGGAAAAAACCCTTCTAGTTTAGAGAAAACCAAACCGCTTAGCAGTGAGCCACTCCTTGATAGCTCCAAGAAGAATCCTAAAACTAAAAGTTGGACAAAACATATCCCTCTGAGGCTAAGGAGAAATCCTTGTCCTCTATTTCCTTTTAGGAAACATTACTTGATACCACCCCTCCTAAGAGGAAATCCCCTTCTAAGAAGCCTCCTACTTCCAAGTTTTGTAAAACTAACCAGGGAGGGAAGAGTACCTACATTGATGTGGAAAAGGAGGATTCTGGGGATAAAAAAAATTTGATTCTCAGGAGGGCGAGAAAGGTGACACCTCCAGTGGAAAGAAAAATGATTTGAGATCTCATGAATGAAGATATATGAGGCTTAGCAACAAGAAGGAAAATAAGAAGAAGAGTGTGGAGGAAGAAGTGGTGATGAAAATGGACTAGGAATATGAGCCAAAAGAGATGAAGCAAAGTGATGATTTCAATGAAGAGGACTATGAAAAGGAGTTTGAAGATCCAGAGGATACCGAGGATGAAAAATCTACTAAACATACTATTAATATGGATGATATGGACACAATGGAGAATATCTCTTGTACCTCCCATATTTTTAAGGAAGAAGCAAAAGAGAAGAATAAGCACATGTTTCCTAGAAGAAAGATAATCTCAATGAAGAAGGCCTTATGAATTACATCCTTGAGGTAATGTCTACTGATGATTTCAATTCGTCTTTCACTTCCTTGTGCAAGATTTTGGAAAGTCTCATGATGAATGTCGTGTTATGTATGGTCACTGGAAAGAGTAGATTGGAGAAGAGGGTTCCAAAGAGAAAACATGATGGAACAGATGAAGATCAGGCACATGAGGACTAATCTAAGAGCTGGAAAAAATAAACCAAATGTCTTACCATGAATTGGGAGGCTATTGCTAAAGACTAGTGAGTTTCCTTCTTATGTGGTTTGCAACTGTTATGTTATTTTTTTGTTTCATATTTAAAGTTGTTCTCTTTGTTGATACTCTGAAATACAATGTTAATAGCTTTTAGAATAGTGTCCTCTCTGTTGATAGGCATTTGAGGTTAGTTGGCGTTAAATTTTGTTATATTCATATGAGTGTTGATAGTATGAGTAGAATTGTTAGTGGTAAAAGTACTCTTAGTCTAGTTTTTGATTATTTTTTTGAGTGATGTTTTTGGTTCCTTCTGCCTATAATGGTGTAAAGATGTGCTCTTTGGTTTCTGTTATTATGTAATTTCTTTATTTGGGTTTAGGGGCATCTCCCTTCGATCTTAATAAAAAAGATGCATAACAATGATGAATTAAACTAGGCCCCCAATCTGTCTAGTTGGTATTCTATTTATGTTACATACTATATTTCTGGAGAATGAATCAAAGAAACGTGATTTTAGGTGTATCTTGATCTAGAAAATAAAACCCAAAGGTCACCCACTTTTGGTGGGTGATTATTCATAACAAAATCCTCATTGTGCATAATCTTGTGAAGTGAGGATTTAATTTTTTTACTTGATGTATTATTTTTTGTCATGATGAATAATCAATAGATCACCAATTTCTTGATTCTAGGTTCACCAAAGAAATTTTGGATGAAGTGTCATCCTCTCTTTAGACCTACTGAGTTTCTCCCAAATCTATTAAAGGCATCATTGGTAATTGGATATTTTTAATATAACTATTACTTGCCCTAGTTGTTGATATTGAATTTGATGTTCTAGACCAAATCTGTTTTTGATAGTACTCTCTATATATCTATAATTATTAATTATAATTGGTACTTTTATTAGCTAACTTTTTTTATAAACTTTCCAATTATTTACGAATCTCCCATGCTTTAAAAAGTATAGTTTTTTTTCCCTTCCTCTATTCAACTTAATAAAATAATAGTATAATATGTTTGAATCACTATTGAAAAGGTTAAATATTATTTTCTAAGAGCTAATTTTTTTATTATAGTTTTCTTTTTTAACCCTTCACAACATCCTTTAAGTAGCTATCAAATTTAATTGTCCTCCTAAATCTTCCTTCTCATTTTTTATGTGGTTTCAACTATGAACACTATGGAAAGTTTCTTGGATATTTTTATAATCACGAATAGTGTTGATTTCTTAGACTACCTATATTCATATTCTATAATAATTACAATATCTTACAGTTCCCCTAATATATTTTATTTTATGATTTGTTTATTTATATTGGAACTAGAATTTGGGAGTTATTATATTCCCTCTTTTTCCTAAGAGATTTTATGTTCCAAATTGTTGGTTTCTCTTTGAGAAGGAAATTAGATGTTAGTGTATTTCATTTTAGAGTAAAATTCCATCTTAATTCATGTGCTCAAAGGTCTCTCAATCATAATTCTATTTGGGAAATGATCTATAAATTACCTTATTGTTGGTATGGTCAATGTTGTTCTTACTTTATAGGTGGGCGCCTCATTCAAAATGCACTCGTATGTATGTTTGGCAATGTTGGCGTGTCTCCTCTTATTTGTGCAATACCTTCTAGTCAAGCATTTCTCTCATCCCAAACAAGACCCATTTAGTTCCTCAAGAGGGTTTCCCCTTTTCTGTTCTCTATTTTAGTAGATGTGGAACAAAAGGTTTCATAGACCATTATCAAAAGAAGTAAGAAATACCTTACTAAACATGTTTACCAGTCCCATGCTCAAGTAAAACACACAATAACCAGAAAACATGATAACCACTCGGTTTGATTATCATTCTACTTAGTCCATTAATATTGTCCTTGTCCTAATAGTGTGCTTATAATTTTATTGTGTCTTAGTTTCTTTATATTATTGTTCCCTCTTTTTATTATTTACATACATTTTGAAATATCTATATGATGTAATGATACTCCCAATCTAATTTCCAAATCTAATTTTCCAAAGAAAACATATTTAGAAGTTTAAAAGATCTTATCAAATTTTATTTATAAATAAATATTGAATTAATCTCCATAATTACGTCGAAGGCATTTCTTATATGAAACCCATCCCCCTAGGTTAAACTGATCTATGGCCATCGAATGATCTGTACGCATGCAAGATGATTGAAATGATCGAGATCATCTGCGGTTTTTGAAAATACCATAAAATGTAACATTTGTGCTGTGTGAACAAATTGCAAGGTTATGATTTAACTCATCAAGAACCAGAGTTAGGTTCACAATTTACAAGACACTCATTGCTTATTTGTTCATTCCTATCTATGGGTAAAAGCACAATCAGGTGTCACCTTTTTGGCTAACTTATCAACATAGCTGAATTTTAGTATTTTTAACTAAAAATTAATTTTGGTCAAGCATATGGTCTAGCTAGATTCATTATAGCTAAGTTATATAAGTTCTTTAACTTTTCCAATTGGAAATATCTATTAAATGCATGTTTTATATCACTTTGGGTCCAATTACCATAAAAATAAAATTATTTCAAAAAAGTGGCATTTCAATAACTCCTAATATTTTTAATGACATTTTTTTTTAAATTAAAAAATACCCTTTTGTAGAGATCAGAGTCAAGAATATCTGCATATAGATTTTATAGTGTTTTAATTAGACATAGTTTATTATAATTAAAAAATATTACAAGTAGGTATTTTAACAGTCAAGGAGATGTTAATTCGGAGAAAGAAAAAAATAGTAAATCATATTAAATAAATTTGAAAAACACATGGTGCACTAGAGGAGAGTCATCTTCAAGTATATGTATTTCTTTTTTTGATTGAGATAGATTTGTTATGAAAAATATGTTGCGAGATGAAAACTATCGATTTCAGTGATTTGGAATTTGAATTTTTATAAAAGAGAAAATATAGTCACAAACCAATTTTTATTTCTTTATGCACTAGATAAATATGTCATCTATGACATATTTTTAAATTAGGGGAAAATATGTTTATTTACATATAATTTTTTGGTGGGAACCAGACCCCTAATTTTTAGAATTTTTCAGCAGCTGAAAAATCATCTTTAAAAATTAAAAAAACATATCAATTCTTATTCAAAAAAATTATTAAAAATATTAATCATAAACTTCATCCATTTTATCAAATTTAATTAGTTTACATCATCTTCAAATTCCAAACATAAATGTCATTTTTATACTATTGAAATTGAACAACTTTGATTTTGTTAATCTCTTCCTTTGTAAAAGGGTGACAACTTATTGTGCTTTTACCGCTATTTTACCTTTTTGCAGCCTTGACATATTCATCAGAGGTGGTACTTCATTCCTCTTGTATGGTAGTTTAACATGGTGGTGAAGGATACATTTAGAGATGTGGTGTAGAGTTTATTCAGTTGATGTCAAAATAGTCTACTGGTTAGAGAACACATATGGAGAAGTGGAGATAACCTTGGTGTTGAAATCTCCCAATTAAATTGGCTAAATCACAAACATATCATGAATGGGAGGAGAATGGTTGAATGACAGGTAGGCACTTCCATCAAAAGATGATGTGCCAGCTGTCACAGTTTCCAGCAACTTATGGGATCATTAGCCAATGATAGATCTAACAATTGTCATGTCTTCGCTAAGAATATTAGCAACCCTTGTGATCATGCGACGACCGTTGATCTATTATCAAGGCCACGATGTCTTTCTTTATGTCGACTATGGAAAAGGAAACAATATTGACTGTTACATGGAGCATCTAATGGTTGTATTCCATTGAAGCTGTTAACTGGGTCATTGGTACTGCGATGCAAGGTTGATCGACAATGCATCTTGAATGAATGGTTGTCGTATGTTCACAAAGATTTTGATTGTCCCTTGCGAACATGCACCATCTGTTAAATTATTTTCTACAAAAGATCAATGGGCCAATTTAAAATTTCAGCAATAACTGGTGCAAAATAAAATTTCCCCATTAACTATGTCGCATTCCATAATGCAATAGCATCGAATTTATTATTTAAAACTTTTGAAACCTGCTTTCTCTGCCAGCTAGAGAACTCATATGGAGAAGTGGAGATAATCTTGGTGTTGAAATCTCCCAATTAAATTGGCTAAATCGCAAACATATCACAAATGGGAGGAGAATGGGTGAATGATAGGTAGGTGCTTGCATCAAATAATGATGTGCCAACTCTCACAGTTTCCAGTAACTTATGGGATCAATAGCGATTGACCAATCTAACGATTGTCGTGTCTCCACTAAGAATCTAAGCAACCCTTGCAATCATGCGGTGACCGTTGATCTATTATCGAGGCCATGATGTCTTCCTTTATGTCAACTATGGAAAAGGAAATAATATTGACTATTAGATGGAGCATCTAATGGTTGTATTCCATGAAAGCTATTAACTAGGTCATTGGTACTACGATGCAAGGTTGATCATCAATGCATCTTGAACGAACGGTTGTTTTATGTTCACAAAGATTCTGATTGTCCCTTGCTAACATGTGCCATCCCTTCAAACAAAAGATTGCCATTACCAATGAATATCATATAAATCGAATGAGTAATGTCCACGATTTTACAAATTATTACTCTTCCAACTTGTAGACAGTAAAATATTTGTTTTGAATGCAATGTTTTCCATCATCGACTATATATGTAGATCAATACTATATCCGACATTAAAAATTTATATACAAAAAATAAAAGGGTCAACATGTAAATTATTCATTGTAGCCATTGGATATTATTAAAATTATAAGAAGAAAGATAATACCTTACGCATTCCTTTTCAAATTTATTACTATTTAATATCTATCAACAACTATAGGTAAAATTTTATGATAGATATAATTGTATACATTAAAAAAAAAAACTTCTGGATTGATATAAAGACACACTCTACTTCGTAATATATACAGGTGTACTTTGTCATAATGGTTTACACTACAACCAATTAAAATGATCTTTTTTATAATCTGTGAATATTTTTTTTTTCAATATGTATTGCGGTATTTGTTATGTATAAATATCTATGACTTTTCGATATCGACGTAAATAGCCATTTCATGATTCTGAACAAATATTTATTGCTACTCAATTACTACATCTCCTTGCTGTATTTGTAGTTTTTCCTTGTATACCTGATAGTTGTTGCAAATGCATTAAATTGCATTCAATGTTAAATGGTTTGGTTGGTAACAATTTTTTTCATTTGGTGTTCAAGATGACCGCCTTCATTGACCGTCATCATAGCCTATATAAGAACTATTTTTCTAATACTTTTCTAAACCAATAATATATTTTACATAAAATTTTATACAAATTTCAATATATACATTGACCTGACCATCAAGACATTTCAAGTTCATCATTATGAAGGCATTGTTCTGAAACATAGATATCAAACAGGTTTTACAGGGACCCGAAACCCAAAAAGCTAAATATAGTCATCCAGGGGTCAAAAAGATCTAGAAAAAGTAAAATCCATCGAAGGCTTTAAAGCCAGAAGTGCCAGCCAAAAGAAACCAGCCTAAACAAAAAGCAATCCTAATCATCAGCTAAAAGACAACTATGAGCAAGAAACTAAAAAAGCACCCAAGGGCGCTTGAAGCCACAATAGCACGGATCATCATTTTTCCTCTAGGACCACGTCCTCCAGGAGATTGTGAATCTCTTCCAATTCATTAGCAGGAACCTTCTTTTTCTTTTCCCTCATCCTCGAACCCGGGCTGCCATCAGTGGGAGGACCAAGATGAACAGAGTTATCAACCAAGGATGAAAGAAGCTAAATGCACTTGTGTAAAGCTACACCCTTCTTCATCACCATGTCCAGGAGGTTCGCCATTGTAGTTTCAAGCTTTTCAATGTGCCCCAGTAAAATTATGGGGGAAGCACAGTCCCAAGCATTATCCAAGGGGTATCTATAGTCCCAAGATCATTTATAATAAACGGTCTGTTGATGCCACACTTGACATCTTTTCATGATTAATGATATTAAAAGCCTCATAATCGACATCATCCATCTTATACCATGTGTTCATCACACGTGAGGAAACTCCGTGATTGGAAAAAAAATCAGCCGTCTTGTTGCCCTCTCGAAAGATATGGGAAATCTTACATTTATCAAATCCATTTATAATTTCCCATGCCTCCATACATAAGTTTTGAATCTACCAGGTTGGGTGGGATTTTTTATTTAAACAATTAACAATATTAAGTGAATCTCCCTCCACCTAGAGAAATTTAACCCTTAGTTGTTTCGCCAGCTGGAGGATCAATAAAGCCCCCATCATTTCCGCCATATGGTTGTTTTGAATTCCAAAAGGGGAAGCAAAAGCAACCACAAAGTTACCCCATTCATCTCTAATAATGCCTCTACAGCCAGCATGCCCTGGGTTTCCTTTGGAAGCTCTGTCAAAGTTGGCTTTAAGCCAACCCTTTGGTGGAGTACTCCAACAAGTTTCAGCTCTTCATTATGGAGGCATTGTTATCATAGGTTGTTTTAAGTTATGTTTTTAGGATTGTGTAGTTTGTTCATTTCTTAGATTTGAACATCAAACAAATTGTTTGTATCACAAAATGATATGTACATTTTTTTTTCAACAATGCATCACTGAGAAATATAGTGTATATGTTTATGATATACTTTTGATTATTGACATCATACTATCTGCCATTAAATAGGTAACAAAAATGGCCTTATTAACACAAGGAGCAATTAGTAAAATAATAGATGGTATTTCCATCAAAGAACCATGTTTTCAAATTGTATCATTACATTCTATTGAACAACAACATACTGTGAGTACAAAATATCATCTGGAACTTTCTGATGGTGTGCATACACACTTTGCCCTTTTGCCGGAACAATTTAACACCCTTGTAGTGGAGGAGGCTTTAGTTAAAGGTTCCATTGTTTGCATCAAAGAATACTCTTGCAAGCAACTCCACAATTACATGTATGCCAATTATTTTACTATATTTTATTGTACTTATGAAAATTTGATTATAAAAGTTTATTAAATGTCTATTTTGTTTCTATTTATAGGGCTATTCTAATTGATAATTTAGATATAATGTCAAATCATAGAGAAATTATTGGGTTTCCAGTACCTATAGTACAAGGTACTAAACAAATAGCATTGTCTAGCAGTCATGGAGTTTTAGATGCTTCTTCATGTAACACAATTGGCATAAAACTTCTCACTCCATACCACAAGTTATGGACTATTGAGAGTCATGCTTTACAAAAATCACCTATCCATTGTTTTACAAAAATGTCTAAAGAGGTTAAAGTATTCGAATTTGACTTCATAGACAAAGAAAGAACTGATATACATATAACTTGTTTTAATGAATTGGTTGATAATTTTTTTGAAATTATTCAATCAAATAATCTTTATTTGATTTCTAACGGTTCTATAAAAGTTTCAAATTCAAAATTCAATAGTTCAACCAATCCCTATGAAATAGTCCTTAAGAGTTCTTCAAGAATCATACCTTCCACATGTGTTGAGTCTGCAGTTCCCAAACATGATTTCCATATGAAGAGTATTGAATCTCTTGAAACTTTTCTTGTTAATTCACTAGTGGATGTGATTGGAATTTTTGTTTCTATCAATACTTCAAGTACCATTAGAAAAAAAATGGTACAGAAATAAAAAAATGTAATATGTGTATCAAAGATATCTCTGGCTACTCTATTGAAGTGACTCTATGGGGACATCATTGTGAGAATGAAGGAAAACAAATTCTGAATTTGTTCAGGGAGTGTAAGATAATTATTTTTTTAATTAAATCTGCTAGTTTGCTTTCATGGTCTGGTAAGTCATTGGATACTATTTTTTCAACCAATGTTCTTATCAATCCAATTTTAATTGAGGCTGGTTGTCTTTTGACATGGTCCACAGGAATAGGAGAAGATCAATTTTCTATTTCTCTAACTAAAGAGCCAACAATACTTGCCAGATTTACAAATCAATAGCCAATGTCTACCATCTGTACAAAAGACCTCCATTCCATGATTCTTGTTTGCATAACAACACAAATTTCTAGACTTGATGTGGATAACTTTTATTATCTTTCATGTCCTTGAATCATTGATGGCAAAAAATGTAAAAAAAAGGTTATTCAAAATCATATTGGGAAATATGAATGTTCTAAATGTTGTGTTCATATTCCAATATGTGATTTTAGCTACATGCTTAATATGGATTTACATAATCCATTAGGCGAGCTTCACAATGTTACTACCTTTGAAGGCCCTGCAAATGCTTTATTGGGTGTGGATGTAGAAGATTTTCAGCTAATGCTTGTTGAACCCGGTGCAGACAAACAACTTTTGGATAATCTTTATGGTTCTAAGTTTGTGTTTGATCTAAGTATCAAAACATCTACTTTTGGCGGCCAAGAAACTCAAAGCATAATTGTTCTCACTTTGAAGATTTCTTAAGACAGTAGTTTACTTATAATATTCAACATATGTAATCATATGTTTTTATATATATGTATTTTTGACAATAAACTGTGTCATGTCAATGTTATGTTGTTTAATTTTTGTGTAATATATTTTCTAGAGAATCAATATTTCCATATTTACCATGATTCTTTTTAGATAACATTTCCATATCTCAGTAATATTTCACTGACTTGGTTCATCAAACAACTTTTGGATGATCTTTATGGTTCTGACTTTGTATTAGATCTAATTATCTAAGAAATGAACAAAATGCACAACCCTGAAAATACAACTTAAAACAACTTGTGATAACAATGCCTCCATAATGATGAACTTGAAATGTCTTGATGGTCAGGTGAATGTATATATTGAAATCTATATAAACATTTTTGTCAAATATGTTACTAGTTTAGAAAAGTATTATCAGAATAGTTCTTATATAGGCTATGATGACGGTCAATGAAGGCGGTCAACTTTAACACCACAAGAAAAAAAATATTACCAACCAAACCATTTAACTTAATGCATTTGCAATAACTCTCACGTATACAAGGAAAAACTACAAATACAGGGAGGACATGTAGTAATTTAGTAGCAATAAATAGTAATTTTGAATCATGAAATGGCTATTTACATCGATATTGAAAAGTCATAGATATTTAAACAACACAAATACCGCAATACATATTGCAAAAAAAAAACATATTCACAAATTATAAAAAAGATCGTTTACATTTTTTGCACTGTAAGCCATTACAAAAAATTACGCCTGCATATATTACAAAGTAGAACATGTCTTTAGATCAATCCAGAAGTTGTTTTTTTAAATGTAAACCTCTTCTTTTGCCGAGCAAGAAATTGAAAGCATAATTGTTCTTACTTTGAAGCTTTCTTAAGACAGTAGTTTCCTTCTAATAATGAACATATCTAATCAATGTTTATTTATATTTGTATATTCAATAATAAACTGTGTCATGTTAATGTTATGTTGTTCAATTTTTGTGAAATATATCCATATCTGAATATTCTTTTTAACTTACCACTTTTCAATTTATACAAGTATAAACAACAATTCTATATGCAGTTAGGGATAATGCACATAATGAAAGAGAGGCTAAGTGCAATCATAGAAATTAGATGTAGAGAGCTAGATATGATGTCAAAAAAACTATTATTAACAAAAGAAGATGAGAAACCTCTTAGAATATTGAACTTGCAATTTTTGCATCAAATTTACATAGTTTGAACACCTCATATCATTTAGAACCAGTTGAACTTTGAGATTCATATCCTCTACCAAATTTAATTATTGAAAATCCTTGCTTGCCAAAACTTCAAATACCTGATTGTATTGAAGATCATATAATATCCATGAATACAGCTAACCATATCCATACTTTACCTTTCTCTAAAAATTATTACAATGCCATTAAAGAATTCCGTACAAAGATAGATGATATTTCAAACTATAGAAGGTGTTCTATATGTATGGAAAGATATCCTGGAATTAAAATGCACATAGTAAACAAAACTTTAATATGTTGCAGATGCAGTTCAGAAAAAGATGGGCATCGGTTCTCAAAGTGGAACAATATGGATCCAGGTGAACAACCATTGTGTTTGAAAATCTTAACATAAATTGAACAAATGCTGATAGCCAAAATAAGTCCTATTTTGCAAGTTACTTATGCAAAAGGTAGTCAACGTAGATATAGTGGTCATACTATTTATTTTCCTCAAAATATTTCCAATATTACAACATTGTTGCCTAGATGAATAGATGCATTGGATATAATCATTGTTAACAGAGAGAGCATAGGAAATAAAAATTATAGTTTTTATCTTAGCAGATCTCATGTTTATGAAGCACTGAAATATAAAACATTAAATGACCCATACTATAGGGATGTACGAATAGATGAAAATGTATTAGCATCATTTCCTTTACAATGTACTGATGTTTCAGACCTAATTTTTAATGCTGTGGAAAATAGTCATCCTATCGAAGATAACTCATCTATGTTAGATGAGATAGAAGAAAATAAGTTTGATCAGAGTCTAGAATTTAACATTTCATTTGTTTGTAATCTACCTACTCCACATAGAGAAATAGAAGAAATACGGTCTTTGTTGCATTTAGGTGAAGGTCAGACAACAGAATCTATTGCATGGCCTCCTATCTCACCTTCTCCTATTAATGAATACACAACCAAAGGTTTATTTGTGATGACATTTCCAACTTTGTTCCCCAATGGAATGGCAGTATTCAAATAGCCATGTATCAAAGAAGTCAAACTCCATGATTATGCTCTTCACCTTCTACTATACTATGATAACAAATTTGGGCAGCATTCAAAATTTAGGTATTTTATATTGAATATTATTATGCACCATCGAAGCTAGGCCACAACATCTATGTTTGTTCGCAAACAATTAGATGGATCTTTACCTGTAACAATTGTAGATCTTCGTCAAAAGCTACAATATGTACCTAATGATAAATTGGCAGATCAGTTGATGAGATTTGGTTCTTTTGTAGGTGGAACTAGACCTTTTTGGAATCAACAAAGAGTAGAATTGATAGACATGGTTATTCAGATTGGTTTTCCTATACTTTTCTTTACCCTCAGTGCTGTAGATACCAAATGGCCTAATTTACATAATATCATGCCATCCAACATGCCAACAAATCCATCAATGGCTACAAGATGGCGAATACAGAATATTATCAAAAATCCACATTTGATAGTTGTATTTATGCATCATAGATTCACTGTATTTCGAGAGCAAGTCTTGGAGAAACTGCTTGGTGCAATTGACTATTGGTATAGGTAAATAATCTATCTACAATGTTATTTAATAAAACAAATAAGAGTCCATTTTGATTAGCTTTCTATCCATTTACCACTTTTTCTTGTTCAATAATATGATTTATTGACTTAAATTTATATCAGGTCTGAATGGAAAAGTACAGGTTCTCCACATATTCATGGATTTGTCTGGTTTCCAAATGCACCTGATCTTGAAAATTTAGAATGGAATAACGATCTATCAGTGCAAAGAGCTTTAGATTACATAGATTAGTATGTATCAGCATGGAATCCACAAAGCATTCAACAAAGAAATCAAGGGATTTTTCCAGATCTCTTCATGATCCTTGTCTAATGACTACAGAGATGATATATGCAACATACATGGCTTTTGATTATAGTGATTTGATTAATCATGTATGTCACACAAAATACTCTCTCCAGACATGTTTAAGAAGAAAAGGTGATGCTATTTCATGCCATTATAAAGCTCCATGGACAACAGAAGAAAAATCTGAATTAATACTTACAGATAAAGCCAAACCTAAACATACAGAAGCATGCAATGATGATCAACTAAACTTACATAACATATAGATGCTTTCGATATGGAGAGGTAATATAGATTGTCAACATGTTCTTTCAATTGATGCAGCTATCAAGTATATAGCAAAGTATGTAGCAAAAGCAGAACAAAAATCTGAAACATATCGTGCAATGTTAAGTAGAATATCTTCAAGTTTGAATGGTACAATGCCTGCTCCAGCTGCACTTTAGAAAATGCTTCTTGAAAATCTTGTTGACTATGATATAGGTTCCCAAGAAACCTGCCATCTTTTACAAAAGATTCCCTTATCCCTCTGCAGTAGACAGTTTGTATCTTTGAATGTGAACCAAAAAAAATTTCAATGTCTACCTATATTGGACATGCCAATAAACTTATGCCATAACCAAATTGACAATTATATGGCACACCCACTAAGTTTAGAAATGTTTTGTCTTATTGACATAAATCAAAGATGGACATTTAGAGCTACCCAAAAGAAAGACAAATGGAAACAAAGAAAATCACCTTGTATAGTTAGAGTCTCACCTAGATTTATTAGTATTCCTTCCAAAGAAGACATTTCTTATCCATATTTTTGTTGGAGTGAACTTTTGTTATACAAACCATTCCGCAGTATTGATATATAATTTGCAGATTTAGATGAAGGAATAATAGAACAATGGGAAACTTTTTCATCAACATATGAAGCATGGCATGTACATAGAACACATTCAGATGCAGAAGAAGCAGATGATCCTACAAGTCCTACAGTAGATCCAGATGCAATGCAAGATAGTATACCAGATGAATGGAAAGTTTTAGCTCATTTATATCCAGGCATGGCTATACAATTGGTTTCAAAATAGTATTACTCCTTTACAAAAAGCTACAGCTAAAAATTTCATTCAATCAAATCAAGGAATATTTCAAGAGAATCCAGTTATGCATCAACAACTTTTTTATAAATTGTATGTCTAACAATAAAAAGCATATGATATGATTATATCACATAGCAAAGAAACTACTGTACAACAACCATTACAACTAATTGTACAAGGCATTGCTGGCACTGGCAAATTGCATCTGATAGCTCAAATCAAAGCTAGTCTCACTCAATCAACATCCAATGGACAGTCACCTATTCTACTTCTTGCACAAATAGGAGTTGCAGCATTTAACATCAAGGCATCTACAATTCATTTAGTTCTACGTATTCCTATCAAAGAGATGGTACAATTACAAGGTCAGCAACTGACAAAATTACAAGAAAATTTGTATTATGTTCAATACATCATAATAGATGAAATGAGTTTTATTGGTCCTAAATTATTTGAAAGAATTGATATGAGATTGAGACAAGAATTTTCAAATAGCAACCACATTTCTTTTGGAGGTCATTCAATGATTCTCTTTGGTGATTTGGGTCAACTTCCTCCAATTAAAGATATTCCAATGTATGCTTCAAATTCATATGGTGGACAATTATGGTAGTCATTCAGAAAAGTAATCACTTTAGAAGAAAACTTTCACCAAATTGGCAACACAGATGTTCAGGTACAATTTCATTCTCTTCTTACAAAACTAAGAAATGTAGAACCAACAATTGAAGATTGGACTCTACTCATGTCCAAGACAAGTACTGCTCTCAGTAAAGAGGAACAAGAAGAGTTTCATTCTAAAGTACACCTGTTTGCAACAAATGAAATGGTGGGTCTTCATAATAAGCAAATGTTATTATCTCTACATCAACCTATGGCTCTTTCAATAGCAGAACAACAAAAAGATTTTGAAAATTCAAATGTAGATGAATAACAACTTCAATCTCACATTCTTTTATGTATAGGACAACACGTTATGCTATGTAGTAATTTATGTGTATAGACAAGACTGGTTAATGGTGCTATAGGAGAAGTCAAAGCTATTGTATATAACAATAGTGAAAAGCCTCCTCAACTTCCATTGATAGTTGTGGTTGAATTTTTTAACTACATTGGTCCTCCTTGGGATGATACTAATCCCAAAAATATTCCTATCACACTAATTAAAAGGGTTTGTCATCGCCAAATTCCTCTGTGTATGTCATGGGCTTTAACAATACACAAATCATAGGGTTTGTTGCTTGTAAAAGCCATAATTGACATTGGAACCACAGAGCATCAAGGATTAACTTTTACAGCTTTTTCCAGAGTTCATGAACTATCAGGACTACGTATTCATCCACCTTTTAGTTTTGAAAGATATTCATGCATGCAACAAAATTCAAATGTTACAAGGCAAAAAGAAGAAGAGAGATGCCTAAATGTGTTGATAGAATTTTAACCCTTTTTTTCTACCATTATTGTATATTCGTCATTGACATTACAAATATGTATACATGTTTCTCAGATTATGATCTGTGAACTTACAAAACATACAGTTCTTTCAAAAGATTTATAAACTTAGTAACAATAACCATTTTTTGGGAAACTATACTTTCTGTTGAAACTCAGAAACTATAGTCTATATTTTTGTCGCAGTAAGATTTATCATTAACTGATTAAATAAAAATAGAAATACAATAAAAATTACTGTTATAAAAAGCATAATAATTCAGTTTACCTTTTGAAATAAATAGAGTATACTTTATTAACATGTGCTCCTTTGCTGGACAGTGGTGGTCCCAGTTCTCAGACTTGTGGAAAGAAAAAATCCCATATGATTAAGAATAATCTGAATGAACTAAAAAGGGTTATTGGCAGGATGGATAACATTTAGGCCAAGATGGAGAAAACGCTGGATGAAAAAGTTGGGGTTCTATAGCTTGGTGCTCCTGTTGGATTTTTTGTGTCTCTTGTCATCTTTTCGGTTGGGTTTCTACCCTTTCTTCACTATCTTTGTAGCCCCTAGTATGGGCAAGTCATTTCTGTATGTCTCATCTTTTGATGTTTATGCTTAATATTTCTGATCTTTTGTTCCTTAAGTTGTAAAGGGTTTCAGGTCCCTTCAAAACCTATTTTTCTAGTAATCAGAACATGTTAATCATATTTATTGAATGTCTTTAACACTATAAAGGTGATCTAAATCAGCACACAGTATCAGTTTTATTTATTTGACCGATGTTACATTCATCAACATTTACAAGAAGATGTCCATTGATAGTCAACAACAATAGAATGTTTTGAAAAATTAGCCACAAAAAATCTTCAATCAGATTTTCAAAAAAAAAGTTACAACAAACCCTTGTAACCATAATTAATATTGTAACCATAACTACAAGTAGTTAATAAATACCTCCATTAGGTTTATGATTCATTATTTCTATCATTCAAAAATGTTAATTTAAAACTTGTTAGTATTTTCTATTTAAGAACTTTTTTTTCAACATATTACAACACTTTTTTACAATGTCAGCTTACTATTTCATTTTTTCAAACTTACCTCTAACAATAATAAATTTAGTTATTATTAAAATAATAAATAAAAGTTTTTATATACATAGAATTAGTTTTATTTATTTGATCGATGCTACATACAATGACAATTACAGGAACATGTCCATTCACATTCAACAACAACAGAATGTATAAAAATAATTATCACAAGAAATCGTTAATCAGATTTCTTGAAAAATAGTTACAACAAACCCTTGTAACAATAATTAACATGGTAACCATAACTATAGTTAGTTAAAAAATACCTCCATCAGGTTTATGGTTCATTATTTCTATCATTGAAAAATGTTAATTTAAAACTTGTTTGTTTTTTCGGTATATGAACTTTTTTACAACATATTTTTTCAATTTTAGTTTACTATTTAGCTTTTTCAAATTACCTGTAATAATTTAAAATTTAGTATATGAGATAAAAGCAACATGATCATAAAATTGAAGAATTTTCAATATAGATCTAGTTAGGAAATAACAAAAATGATAGCTTGCAAAAATATAATAAAAAAAGAGCACTTCAACAATGATATTCTATATCTCATTTCAACATTCAATAATGCAAATTTATTACTATATGCATAGAGTGCATGATTTATATAAAGTAAACTACCATTTCCAAGACCAAAGTACACCAATCAACATGATTAGTTCACAAGAATTAAAATGAAATTAATAACCGTGATAGTTACAATTAAGCAGGGATGTTCCAGCATGCATATGACACTTAAATCTCTATGGCCAACTCTATCACCATTACTCAAATATGCAAGAATAAATTGGTGGTCAAAAATACTTTTATCAATTCTCTATACAACCGATCAACTATAGAGGCTAAGAATCATCAACACGAACAGTAGAAAACACCTCCATAAAGTTGAAAATAGAAGCATGACAGGTCCACTAACATCATGTCATTAAATAGACAAACAAGGCAAGAGCCATGCAAAGAGAGCATGACCTTAAACTATCTCTCATGGAGATTCCAACTTAGCCTTTATTGCTCTAATTGATTCATATAAGCCACTACTTTTTGCCAAAACCTGAATTTGTAGTATGTATTTGAAATAGTTGGATGGTGTGAGAAGAGCAGAGACTGAAAACTTCATTCTTTGTAATTGATCTAATCTTTACAACCTGCAAAAAAACACTTCTATTTTTCTTTTCTAGGACATAAGATCACATACCATATAGAATTTTGACCATAAATGTAGCTAGAAAATAAGAAAAATGACACCTTCTAAAGAGTGAAAAAAAATAGAGCAGAAAGTGAATCAATTATATAAAACTAAACAACCTTTTGCAACAACAAATTACACCAATCAACATGATCAGTTAACAGATCAAGGCTAAAGTTAAAAAAGATTGTCAACCATTAACCATGAGTTTACTTCTAAATTATCGTATAGAACTGATCTAGACCAGCACTTGAAATTAACTAACACCAATCACAACAAAGATAAATAACTCAAATTTGAACATGGTTGAATTTTTTTTCCAATTTTTATAACTTCCAATTCGGTCAATTTGTTGTCATCAAGTACATAACTAAGTCTTATTTCAACATTCAGATATTTGAAAAATTTAATTTGTGAAAAATACCAGTACAAAAAACAAACATTGCTCAGATGAGAGACACCCTTGTACCAAAATGTGTAGTTTGAATCAACCAATAAGCAATAACTTCATCACTGAATAACAAAACCCGATTTCTTTCAAAGACAAAGCATTTCTCCAACAAAATAGATTATATTTGATTTGACCCATACATAAATTTAAGACATTGTTCATTGCTTGATACAAACTGCACATTTTTTGTACAAGAATGTCTATCATTTAAGCTAACTTTTTTATCTTCACTGATATCTTTCAGATAACAAAATTTCCTAATATATGAACATAGAAATAAAACTTATCTATGTATTTGATATTTTCAAAATGACTTAGTTGAAAGCCATACAAATTTATCTATATTATTCGACCATGCCCAAATTCAAATTTTTCATCAACACCCAATAACTCTCGTCACCATTGTTGCCCATTTCAGTTTTGCAACACCATATGCTCATTTTTCTCTTCTGTAAACAATGAACCAAATGAGATATGCCCTGCATTTATGCTTGTCACAAGATCCCAATAAAATAAAGTTTTCTTTGTAGATCAACCACAACCGTTCGATAAAAAGTAGACTGTTAGCCTTTTTCCAGAAAATTCACTGACAACAGCCACCACAATGAAAACATATCTGTTACAAATCTAAGAAAGATTCAATTAATTAATACTATTCCAGATTGTATACAAACTCAAATGTTTGTATTCAATATAAGCCCTAATTAAATAACCAATGATGAAAAAACCCTAAATGCCTTTGGTTTTTAAAAAAAACCCTACCTCGGTCTTTTAAAATCTCACTTAACTTCCTACAAATGCACATGTTTGAATTTATCATCCACTCAATTCATATTCCTAATATTTATTTTCCTACAAGCGACCTCTTTTTTTATTTTCCTAACTCTAAAAGGTGAAGAGATTTTATTATTTCCTCACGAATTTAAAACTTAATTCACACATGTTTCAGCATTATATTTGTCTGTTGAAACTATTATGATTAGGCTAGCATTAAGATTAGGCTATGTAAAGATATATTGAAGACTCTGGTGATCTGAATGGAGCTCAAATCGATGACCTAGAAGAAAGTGTCGCCATCTCACCAAGGCATGAACTACCACTGCAAGCTCTAGATCATGAGTAGGATAATTGAGCTTGTGAGTCTTTAGCTTCCTAGACTTGAAAGCTATAGGATGACCATCCTGCATAAGAACTACCCCTAATCCATCCAAGGAAGCATCGATGCACACAACAAAGTCTATTGAAGGATTTGGCACTGTTAAAATTGGAGCACTAGTGAGGGCTCTCTTGAGCTCTTGAAAGGCTCTCGCACACTTCTCTATCCATTCATACTTCTTCCCTTTTCTTTGAAGGGAAGTGATGGGATGAGCTATCCTAGAAAATCCTACCATGAAGCACCTATAATATCCTACTAAGCCCATAAAACTCCTGACCTCGGTGACACTGGCGGGTGTTGGCCAATCCATAATGGCTCTAATCTTTGATGGGTCTACAGAGATCCCATCACCGGAATAACATGACCAAGGTAATATACCTCAGATCTAACGAAAGCACATTTTGACAAGATACCATATAGTGATTCTCTCTCAAACGCTACAAAACCTGTCTCAGATGCCCCTCATGTTCCTCCTCATTGCAGGAATAAATCAAAATATCATCAAGGAACACTACCACAAACTTATCCAAGAATGTATGAAATACTCCGTTCATGAGGCTCATGAACATAGCTGGAGCATTTGTGAGGCCAAATGACACCACTGTGAACTCATAGTGACCATACCTCGTATGATAAGTAGTCTTGTGGATATCACTTTCCACAATCCACAACTGATGGTATCTCGACTTTAGATCTATCTTTGAGAATACTCGGGCACCTTGCAACTGATCAAATAAATCATTGATCCTGGGGAGTGGGTAACAGTTCTTAATGGTTACTTTATTCAACTGTCGATAATCAATGCACAATCTAAGTGATCCATGCTTCTTCTTCACAAAAATGACTGGTACACCCCAAGGTGATACACTAGGTCAGATATGCCCCTTCTCCAAGAGCTCCTCTAGCTGAATCTTGAGCTCATTGAGCTCATGTGTGGTCATCCTATAAGGTGCTCTAGATACAGACTCAACTCCTGGCACAAGGTCTATATGAAAATCAACTGCCCTAAGTGGAGGCATACTAGGTAGCTTGGTAGGAAATACATCTGCAAACTCCTAAAGGATAGGGTAGTCCTCAAGCGAAGGCTCCCCTACTGAATCCTCCTCTCTATCACTAATGGTGATGGAAAATAATTGACATCCCTTTCGCATGCACTGCTTAAGCTGCATGGTAGAAATCATGCAAAGGGATACGAGCCTCTGTACTCCAAATATCACTATAGAACTACCATGATCATCCACACACTCAACCCTCTTTTGATGGTAATCCATCTTGGCGCTATGGGAATATACCCAATCCATGCCAAGGACTACATCATAAGAACCTAGAGGGGTGATGCGGAGATCAGACATCGTGGTTAAGTCTCCAATCTAAATCTGACAACTGTGAACTAAGGAAATAACAAACACCCTAGCTCCTAAGGCTAACTCGACCTCCCAATTGACATCCTATCTAACTGCCACCAGCCTACAATGCTCCACTACATAGGGAGATATAAAGGAGTCAGTGGCTCCTGAATCAAACAAGATAGAAACATTGATACCCTGAATCATACCTGTGGCCTCTATGACCGTGGCCTAGTGCTCGGCTTGGCAGTTGTCAACCACTGTAAAGACTCTATGGGATCTACCCATATCTCTGACTATAGGCTTTGAGGTAGCCCCTCTCTGACCACTAGCTGACTGTCCCTACAGAAACTCTCTCGCTAAGTGACCCATACCACCACAAGTGTAACATGGACCTCAGGTCTGAATCTGCACTCCCTATGTCCTAGGCTACTATGACCCTCTAGTCCTATTGGAACTACTGTATCCACCCCTAGAGGACTGCTAAGTCCTAACTGTCTATGCCTAAGGGGTTTGTGTCCTCTGATCCTATCTAGGGCCCTGAGACTACCACTATTTGGGCTTGGAACACTGATAACCTTGTGAATGCCTCTGTCTAGAACCTTGCTGAGATCCCTGCTGCTAAGACTGTTGACCCTTAAAGGATCCTGCTGAATGATTATGTTTCCCCTTCCAAGAGGATTTCTGCTATCCTGACTGCTGGGGTGAAGGGTTTTGGTGTTGAGATTGATCCTGAGACTCCTGTCTAGTACAAATATCCTCAGCTACAAGTGTCATCTCAACTGCATCTCTGAATGTGGTACGAAAAGCTAGACGCACTGTCTCTTGAAGAGACATATTAAGTCCCTTAATGAAATGATGGATATGTAGTTTCTCATTCTTCATATAACCTACATATGGAAGGAGCTCGAGAAACTGACTCTCATACTGGGCCACTGTGAGACGTCTCTATTGGAGGTCATGGAACCCCTCTATCTATCTTTGTTTGAAATGTTTGGAGAGATACCTCTCTCGAAAATGGGCTACAAAAATCTCCCAAGTGAGTGTGTCAATAGCCACTCCTCCAATGGACTCCTCCTGCTACCACCAAATGGAGGCATTATCCCATAGGAGATGAACTGCAAGTCATGCCTGAAGATTACTCCCTTAAGGATGTAATCCAAAGCATCACTATAAACTTTGTAACCAGGCCTCTGCTATTGACCCATCAGTGGATCCCAAAAATAAGGGTGGCTAGAGTCGAAGTAACTCTCGGATCTCATCCCCAACATCTCTAGGGGGCCTACCTTTGTCTCGTATCTCATGATGAACTGACTCACCCTCATGATCACCCTGGCCCTCAGCATTCCTGGGTGGAGGACTCCTACTCCTCTCTCTGCTAGCTGCTTTATCACCTCTTAGAATCTCTACTCCTCTTTCAGAAGCTTGTTGCTCTTGTTGAGGATCTACGAGTGGTACTCTCTGCTAGATTACCCCAATCAAATTCTGAAGAGTGTCCATAATATCTTGGTTAGGGTTTCAAGGTGGTGGTGCTAGTGGTGGTGGAGGTGGTGGAGGCCCACCTCCCTGTCCTACACCAACGCGTGTAGCTTTATGACCCCTGCCTCATTGGTCGGCTTGTGTAACAACAAGCATCCTACACAATGGATTAAGTTAAGTGAGTTGAAACGTAATGGGTCTAAAGGTTCCAATGTTGAAACCTAGGCTTTGATACCAAATGTCATGCCCAAAATAATCAACTAAAAATGCAACCAAATTTTTATTTAAAAAAAAAAAGTGAAATGCAATGTCGTTCAACGGTTAAATCAAAGTTGACATCAGTTTTGTCGGAAGCAATCCAGGATCAAGTTTATAACTAAAGTTTTAAGAGTCGGGTTCAAAGGCGGGACCCTAGATTATACAATTTCCCATAAGGACTTAGGTTCAAGGTGTACTCATAGTACCTAGATTTTTAAATACACACTTCAACCTGATGAGGCTACACTCTCAATAATATCTGATAAAGTTATGATTCTCGATAGATTTCAATTCAACTATAGGATGATTAGTCCTACGATGAAGGTTCAAGAGATAATTACATTAATGTTAGGATTCCAATTAACATATGGCAATGAACTTAATTGGTGCTATTTCAGGTACAATGTTATCAAGTCAAACCAAGGACCATGGTTATTCCACCATCTTCTAAACCCCTTCTAGAGAAAATGAGAATACTTAAGAATTGTTGATTCGATGATCTATGGCCTTACTAATCAAGGCAGGTCGACAACTTAACTAAAACTAACTAATTTTAGTAATAACATTCTAGTGTTAAACATTAATACCTTGAATAAAAGGAACTATGACGTTTAATTGATCCATTAAGGATAAGTCTAACATACTAGACTTTAAACTAGTAAATCATGAGGATACTATTAGTCAATTATCAGTTAATTAACTTGTTTAACAGTTTAGCAAGAATTTATGTTACTTAGAATAAATAGAACATGTTCCTAATAAAGCTATTGATTTACTAATTTGATCCATTACCCTACAGGTTGAACAATAGTGCCACTAAAAAAAATTCAATTTCCCTAGTCCTTAAAATAAGGTTAATGAGTAAAAGATATAACTACCATCCAAGGGCTTATTGCCAAAAACCAAATTGAACCTTAATCTATCAACTAAGATTATCACTTGAGACAAGTAAATCATAATAACATTAAGGTCATTACTTACTAATCAATTATGAATAAAATAATCAACACAAATGAATATCTATTCTATACACCTATCACTAAAAATAATCACCCTAGCATACTACTAAAATGGTGGAACATAGGACAATCTCCAAATAAGTCCTAGTCTATAAATTCCCAAGTTTATCAAGTGGACTACTACAAGTTAATCTTTACTATTTAGCCATAACCTAATGGTAAATTAACATTTAATAACTTTATTCACAACTAACAATTAATAACCAGCAAAATAAAAAAAAGCATTAACCAATATTCAAGGCTAATCCTATAGGTAAACCTACTAACCTATACCCTACTATACTCTATTCCCAAAATCCCACATGACAAGTGGGTGGGAAGGCCAAGGATGAAAATTTTTTCCCCCCATGAGATTTTTTAAAATCTCACATAGGGATATGCATCAATGAAGGGACATGAACCAGGGCCCACCAATCTCTTCATACAAGAAAAGGAAGGGGATTTTCGTAGTCTTCAAGAAGTAGATGTATGACATCATATCAAGTATGCATGGTAAGTGGGGAATGTTGACTTGCCCATCAAGGAAGTACTGCATGGTACATGGGAGCTTGGAAGGTGGCACAGGTCATGAAGAAGGTTTCTAAAACATTATAACATGTTGCAAAGAAATTCCTCCTTTTTTAAAATGTTGCATCCACTTGTTTCAATGCCTTGCATAGGAAACAAGGAGGATGTTGTTTATTTATATTTAGATTTAAATAAAGTATTATAGTATAGGTTATTTGGAGGAGGGTCCCACTAGATGCATAGAGTAAAGCATACTTTATGACATTGTTTTGTAAACTTTATATTGATAGGAATTAGTGTCTAATAGTTAAGTTAGGCTAGGTGTTTAGGTTTAAGTTAATATTAGTTATGAGCATAATGGGGATCAAGAAGGAATATTCTCTGTGGTATGGGAATAATTTCTTCCCCATACAAATTCCAGAGAGCAATTTGCTCTTAAAATTTTGGAAATGTCTTTTTTTTAAAACTATGACTCCTTCCATTACTTTGCTTGATTTTCTTTTCTTTTTAGAGCTAATGAATTGCTTTGGTTATTTGATGTATTATACTAAGGAGATTTATAGGTTGAACATAGTTGTAATAGATTTCTACAAAGCAATCCAATATTTCATTGATAACATACTTTCTTTGAAGAGTTTTAGAGGTTACAATGTTCTCATCTAAAGTAGTTTATATTGAGTTTGAAGATTGTCTAAGATAGGATAGAATGTAATGAACATAAACAAATTCAATCAATACATTAAAAGATTCCCAATATTCCTTTCAATGAAATTTTCTTCCTTTAAACAATGCACTATTTCTTCTTTATCAACTTGGATAAACATTTAATATGAGAGATTTACACCTCCATTTCAATTAAGTAGAATGCATCAACATGATAGCAAGGAATCCTTATTTACATTTCAACCAATGAAATAACATTTGGTAACCATACATGAATGATAGTATCAAAAGAACATGATTTTCTCAATTCTCTTACAATATACAATTTCATGGTGCTCCAATAAAAAGAAAGAGAACAATATTCTAATCCACAAGTATGCTCCTACTACAAGGAGAGGTTTCTTCATTACAATGTGCATCAAAAGAAGGATCCTACTTCAAGGATCTACCAAAACAAGACATGTGATGTTTCCATGCAAACACTTCCAAAGAATGAACTCCTTCAAGCTTCTTCTACATGAATCAAGACATCAATACCTACAATAAAAAGGGGAGAACCATGGGATTCTCACCTCGCAACCTAGGTCTCCATGAGACCACCCCCGAGCTTGGAGAACCAAGGCTAAACAGGTATGCTTCAACAAACAAAATGCTCACAAGATACACATATGCATATACAACAATTTACTCCCTCCCAAGGCTACACAAATGAGTCTTACAAGCTCATTGAAAGAGGGTGAAGGTGGGCTTTTCCAAGGGGAGAATGCCATTGCATTCAAAATTTCTCAACAAAAGTATTCCATTGCCTCTTCATGGCTACATAATCAAAACCTCCATACACATACTTGCTTATCAACATCCTCAAGATGCAAAGATACAAATGGCTTTCAAGGTGCCCATACACCATGAATCTATCCCTCTTCTCCAAGAGAAGAGACTCTCACCTCATGGAGAGCCCAACTAACCCCTTCACCCAAGGCCACTTCTTCCCTTCCCAAAGAGTGAGTAATGCCTCACTCCCATGAACAAGAACTCCCTCATTCAAGAAAAATAAAACAAAGAAGAAATATGAATTCAAACCCAAAATCCCATCCCTTACAACACAATAACACAACAAAAATACAATTCATATGCATGAGAGAGAAAGAACAACATGCTAATCTATTGAAACCAACAAGTAAGCTTCCATGTCAAGGAGTAACCAACCTTCACAAGTGTTATGGCAAATGGAGTTTGAGAAGAGCTAATCCACTTATCCTTTTTCCAATCCAAACCCTAATGTCTCTAAAAGTAGAGAGTGGGTGAACACCCACTAACTCTACCAAGGGCCTCTAAAAAGGCTTCCAATTTTCTACCCACCCACCATCAATAAATGCAGACTGACCCTATGGTCCTATTGTTTTTTCCTTGTCCCCCATGATAAATGCATGATTGAAAGGAAAGGGTGGAGTTGGGTAAAGATCAAGACTTATCCAATTTTCGTAGCTAAGCATAAATGAGTCATAAAATGGGTTACCAAGGTCACTAGAGAATTAAGGACATGTTCAAAACCTTCCTAACCCATACCCCTATCACTTAGGTACTTAAATAATGCCAAAAATGACCCTTAGAACCTCTTATTGACCTCTAGAAGTGGCTAGAAACAAAGTGAATTTAAATAAGCACATAACAAGTGTCAAGTGACACTAATGATTGCACATTACATACAAAATGCCATGTCCTAAATGACAACATGAAGTTAACTAATAGCACACATGCAAATTCACATTTACAACAAGTTCACGTTACAACGAGGCTTTTAGTCCCATATCGGATTAAACCTTGGCTTACTTAGTTCACATATGTTTAACCTTGGTTCTCCAAATAATTCCATGGTTCTCATACCTGCACACTTAATGTCGAGCATCAGTAGTTCAAGGTGCTAAAATCACATCAAATATACATACTTAATTCATGATTTAACAACGTAATCTATATGCAGAATTCAATCCTAATTGCAAATTTTTCATTCAGTACTGTTTAAACATCATAATTACATAATCATCATGACATGTCATCCGTGAAGTAATCAAATCTAACCATGATCCAATCTTCTCATCAATTCACATTACTTAAACATGCATAATCAAAATCTCGACATACTCTAGATTCTAATACACATCATAAAGTAATCAACACAACATAATAATCATCATCAAAATATAGTATCTCAAGTCTCTATCAAGATAAATCAACAAGTGTATCAATGTATCAAAATGCGAATAAGAAAAGATGCTATGATGGGTCAGGGTGAGGCCTCACAGATTATCTTAGCACCAAATACACAGGAACCTTTCAAAACAAAATATTTTAACTTGAGAGCAAGAACTACATATTGGTTGCTATGTCAGATCTTTGGAGAAGATGCTCAAGAAAGAATGCCAATACATTTAATGTACATGATGATCCAAATCTTATACCCTATCGTACCAGTTTCTTTTGACTTTGCTTCCTTCATTGCTGATTTAATTCATAATGGATTAGTAGCTATCCAAAAGAACAAACTAGAGAAGCCTTTCTGCTGGTACTCTTTCATAATGTATATGTTTTTGTTTAAAGGTGCAAGTTATTTTGAGAAGCACATGGTTTTGATGAAATAAAACAATGATGAGGATATGCTAGTGCAATTGTGGGACCTTAATATGACATGGGATAGACATGATAGTAGTTTTATAAATTTTGATAGATATTTTGCAACCAAGCTTAGGCTATTATTTGTTCATGAAATCCCACGAATCCCAATGACCTTGATGCAACTTGTCAGACCAAAAAAATTTGCCAAGAGCCTTAAAATTTTTCATAATTGGGGGGATTTCATTTTCTATCCCGTTTCTATTGTCATCAGAATATATGGTTTTACCGGAACTCCATTCATATTGCCATATCAAGTACCCCTCAAGATCGGTGTTGCAAAGTTCATTAGACAATTAGGGGATATTGAAAGGAAAATTCTTGCAGGTAAAGCCAGAGGAACCCTGTTTCCAAATGTTACAGTTGCCCACCAGTTTATAATAAAAAAGGGAGGATGGCTACATATTGATAAATTCCTCGCACCCTATCACATGGCTACATCAATTGCTAGAACAACAGACCCCGAGGGTTTTTATAATGAAATGTTCAAAAATAAAGTAAGGTTCTCTTCAATATGTCACATTTTTAATTTTCGTGAGGATATTATCAAAAATATCCCTAATATACAGGAACAAGAAATAAGAAAGGAAAAGTGGTTAGTATACAAGAAGACATTAAATTTTTTCCAGTAGTTTGAGAAGGAATATGATCCCCTAAAAAGTATCAATCCAGTTGGAAATAAAATAGACACTCTTATGGATAAATTTGAAGATATTATTCAAACCCTAAATCATAAAAAGGAAAAAGCCATAAAAATAGAACCAGAGATGGTTCAAACAATATTGACCAAAGCCTAGATTTGCACAAGTATTTCCCTCAAGCAAATACATGGTACAAAATAAAACTAGTTATAATGTGGTTTTACCAAGATCTCAAATCCACAAAGAATAGAAAAGGAAATAGGATACTCCTTCCATGTCACAGCAACAAGAAAAACATGAGATTGTAGACATTCCACAATCACCTCAAGATCAAACATATAAATATAATTCTGATTATCCAGTTCCCTCAAAGAAACAAAAATTAGAAGAAAGGCCTATACATGTAGAAGATGATTATTCTCCATCACAGTCACCTCTGAACATAATAGATGATCAAGGGTGACACAACAAATGAAACAATTGGGAGCCATAGGTCAAATTTTTATGACTTATGAAGAGATAAATGAGGGGGTTCCTGAACTACCAAAAGACCCTGAATTAGATTTGACAGTGGGAGAGATGGCAGGTATAGAGCTAGACATAGTAATAAAACAAGCATGTGATGAGTTCTTAGCTAATGATGACTTTGTAAAGGCAAGAGCCTTCATGAAATTTTTATGGAAATTAAATATTCATCAATTTCAAGAAACTTGTGAAAAGAGGCATGAAGAGAACCCAGATAAAGATCTAAAGATCATAGAAAGTGATGTGATGAAAGAGATGACTGAGTGGTTTGAGACAATTACTGTAGAATAGGAAAGAGACTTGATAAGAAATTCAGGAGTGCTTATTCTCCTAGAGTGGGATATAGCTGATGCAGTGGTCTTCAATGCAGTTAGAAAATAGACCACACCAATACACAAGACCAGAGAGGAGGCAGAGTAGGAAATTAAGGGAGTCACCTGCATGTGCCCATCTCTACCGGGAGGGAACTATAGTTGGCCCCTACCATTCTAGAGACTTTTAGTAATGATCATCAAGCCTTGGTGATGTGGTCTTTAAGAAAAAATGACAATAACAAAGGAAAACAAATTAGCAAAGGTGATATCATAGGTAGCTTGATTGTCAAAAGGGTCACTGATACTTCTGTACTTGAGGCATTAGAAATGGTGGTAGCATCAGCCTAACTTACAACAAGAGTCATAGAAAAGGAGGCCAAAGAAAAAGAAGACCTCACAATAAGACTTGAAATAGTGTTAAAGGCTTATGTAGAATTGAAACAAACATTATAGCAAAAGGATATATTAATTGCAAACTTGAACAAAAACTTAGGTGAATAGGGCCCAATTCATTCTTCAGCACAATTGTGTATTTCTTCTTCACCTGCTGGATGTTTTTCTTCAAGCCCTATTATTGAGTACCCAATCTCCCCTCTCCCACCTTCCATGGTCGATGAAGAGCACGTGCAAAGAGAGAAGCTAAGGTATGGAAAAAGAATAAAAGATACCATTTTACAATTTATTGCAAATTTAAAACCAAGACAAGTTTATAAAAGTGCTAAGTAGTTGTCTGACATTTTGATCTCTTTTAAGAAAGAGATAACCACTCTAGACCAAAATTTAAAATGATGGATTGCTAGAAAGAATAGGTTGAAATCAATGTTTTACTTGATTAATGGTCGATGTATTGTCGATATACAACTGACAAATACATATAAATTTGTTAAAGACCTTTTTGAATTTGAAGTCAATAGGGAAAGTTTAAAGAGGAGGGCAGAAATGTTAAGAGTAAGATACTTTCAAGACAATTTTCAAATGTTTCCTAGTCTTATCAAAGCAGATGGAACTATAAAGGACATAGATGGATGGTTATAACAAATTGAAGATGAAGTGTCAACTCTAATAGATACCATTCTAAATTCAGAAGACAATGCCCCCTTTGTACAATTAATTGAAATTTTACAAGATGTTAGAATACATTTCACTAATATAAGAACTGAGATACACTAGATAATTGTAGATTGGGACAAATTACTGCCTAAAAGAGATGAAATTGTGGGATTTCATTGGCCATCTGAAAATACTTATGCATCATGGGAAGTAGCATATCCTTTGGATAGTGCCAATGAAGAAGAGACATCCACTGAAGAAGCAACCAATAGTAGTGCTGCAACACCTTGAAAAAAAAACAAACAGTACTGGCAACCTCAAACACTTACAGCAAGAATGGATGCTACAATTGGCATATTTTGAAGCAATCCTACAAGTTATTCAAATATTGGTCACTCATTTGAGTTATCAGTTTTGTAAAATTGCAACAAAAAATTGTTCAATTTACATTTTTTGTCTTACTCACTGAAAACCTTTTTGTTTCTTGTACGAAAAATCTGAATCTTTTATGGAATCCTTTTTAGTATGATTAATTATTGATAATTGATGAAGTGAAATACATTATTTTAGATGTTGTTTTCTATGAATTTGGTTTCCTAAACTTGGTATCATGTGTAGTATTCATGGAATTACAGGAAAACTGGTTTTCATTAGATATCTTTTAGATATATGATATATGATATTTGATTTGTCTATATTGTTTTCATATTATTTTTCTGAAATTAATGTTTGAAAGTTGTGTATTTTATATTGTCATTGGCTGTTGAATCCATAAGTTACTGGATAAAATTATTATGCTTTTTATAAAAGCAAATTATATCATATTTCTATTTTAATGAAATCAGTAGACGATAAATCTTACAGCGACAACAAAATAGACTATAGTTGTTGAGTGTCAACAGAAAGTACAATTTCTAATAAAATGCTTATTGAAACTAAGTTTATATATTCTTTGAAAGGACTATGTTCTTTAAGTTCAGTGTTCAAAATCTAAGAATCATATATACATATCTATAATTTCAATGAAGAATATACAATAATGATAAAATAAAAAGAGTTAATATTTTGTTAATGCGTTTAAGCATTTTTCTTCATCTTTTCACCTTGTAACATTTGGATTTTGTTGCATGCATGAACATCTTTCAAAACTGAAAGCTGGATGAATATGTAGTCCTGATAGTTCATGAACTCTCAAAAGAGCTGTAAAAGATGTAGAGATAATAACATGCGCTTATTATGAAGAGCTACCATTTCATTTGTTGCAAAATGGTGTACTTTAGAATGCAATTCTTCTTTTTCCTCTTTACTAAGAGAAGTACTTGTCTGTGACATGAGTAGAGTCCAATCTTTAGTCATTGGTTCTGCATTTCTCAGATTTGTAAGAAGAGAGCAGAATTGTACCTGAACATATGTGTTACCAATTTGGTGAAAGTTATCCTACTAACTTGTTTATTAGTGATGTAGAGATGGTAACCTTCACATATACAACACATGTCATACAGAACACATATTATAAGTAGGATATATGAAGGTCTTGAATCTATTTGAAAGAATGAGGCTTGTCCAAGATTTATGCATAACTGTTTGTTGATGCATCTTTTTTTGTTTGACAATTTCAATATCGTACATTTAGAATACCTTCAACCTAACATTACACAAATGCATGCTACAGTTGATGTTGTTGAGCTTAGGATTAAATCTGTGCAGACTCATAGTTAAGGTTAATCAATTATTAAAGCCTTGTCAATTATTATGATTTTTATAACTGCAATTTGTATTGTATTTTCATTTTAATTAAATATGTAGATGATAAATCTTACAGTGACAACAAAATAGACTATAGTTTGAGAGTGTGAATAGAAAGTACAGTTTCCCATAAAATGGTTATTGTTACTAAGTTTATATATCCTTTTTAAAAAGAAATGGGTTACTAGGATCATTTTAGCCTACAATAATGTAGTTTATCATAGACTTTGAGACTGTATGTCAGTACCTTGAAAATTGCACTTTCATAGAATATGTTCTAGATATAAAATCTCTTTAAAGGATTTTCAAAGAATCAGTATCCATTCCTTAACTCCTACATGAATTTCATTTTGATGTCACTCAATACCTAACAAAAAATGTTCTCATCCTTTCACTTTTTAAAAGTCAATTATATTAGGACTATTCTCAAGTATGACCCTTACTTCTATTTTTCATATCTTATAACGAATCTCTTTTGTTAACAATTGCATTTAAAAGCATTTTGTATACATGATATTGATATAACTCCTGTCTATTTCTCATCAATATAATCATTTATGTGTCACAATTTTGTAATGAAGTTGTTGTCCTATGCATAAACCACTGATCACCGCTCTAACTTTTTTATACTGATCTTTTAAAAATTATATAAATAAAATATTGATTATGTATTGTAAAATATTATTATTAATTTTCAAATATCATTTATCATTATATAAATATAAAAATAAAATATATTTCTTAAAAAAAACTAAAATAATATAATAAATATATCACTAATTAATATTACTTCATTTTTTTTATTTAATATCTATTTTATTACTTCAAATGACTTTATTATTTAATAATGTTTCATATTTTATACTATCACTAACATTAAATAAATACAATCAAAATAATATTAATTATCAATAAATATTTTACAATACAAATTAAAAAATACCTTAAATATACATTTACATATTCTAAGTATTAAATAGTGGTGACAGTTACAAATTAATATCATTATAACTATTACAGTTATGAATTAATATAATAATTAGATCATGTAACAAAAGCACCCCAACTGATGCTATTTCTAAGAGTATTAATGAACAAAATCTTTCTTAGATATCTCACGAATGAGCATTCAATATTTAGATTCTTGTCAACTAATTTTATATATAATATCGATTTTGTCCAATACCAAATTTGCCATTCTTAATTTGTGTGATATATCTTGAGATTTTCCAAGTTTGTCATATCAAACATCGAAATAAGAGAACCTTTTCCATTTTGCACATGTCACCACTGACATATCATTTATTTAACCCACCACTAATTTATTTGAACTCATTGTAGTACATAGATAATTATTATAAAACCGGCTCTGCAAAACTCCATCACATCACTATAATGACCTTAAAATATCATCTCTTCGAATTAATGTTATGAGTGCAAAGCACTCAACAACACCACCCTGTTCTTTTATAAAGTACCAAATTATACAGGAAACATGAACAAAAGCCAAGAATAGAAGAGAAGACAAAGGGAGTCACAACAATATGTGGTATTTAAACTAAGCTATGGTATTTACATTCATTTCTTAAAATTCTTAACCTCTTTCATTTTTGGAATATCTTCTTTATTTCAATACCTAAAACTATCTAACAAAGTTCATTCGCAAAAAAAATTATAATAATATAGATAGCTAGAAATTGGTAGAAATCGATTTGATGCAATATAATCTGAACAAAATCTCTAGCTAAGTAAACATATCTTCATTTGATAAATATTGAAATCCCACAACCATAAAAATGTCTAAAAATAAAACAATTTGATAACTTGTGATCTAAATTTTCAAGATGGGAAAACTAGCATTCTAAATTGAATGCTCTACCTTTACCAATATTCTGATTTGTTTTAAGATATATAAGAAAAAAAATCTTTCTCTAATAAATAAGTTAAAAAAATTTCATTATTCTGTTATAAATTAGTGATTGGTTATAAAAAAATATTTTTTGGATGGTTTTCATCTGGTTATTAATAATTTATGAATTACATTGTAGAAATGTCGTGATAGAGAACAGTTTTCATCAATGACTTCTATCAACACATGAACATTCAAAGAATTCATGAAGAAGATAGAATTTCAAGATTGCTAGTGCAAAGCTTACTGGAAGAAAATCAATTAATAACATCTCGTCTAGTATCACTAAGAAATTTTGATCACTTTTATAAAGATCCATATATTACAGAATTGGAATCTTGTGACACATGCAATCCAAGACAGGTTCATCATATCCCAAGAGAAACTTGGTTTCAACCAGCATCAATAGCATCTAACACTAAATCTTCTTATTTGATAAATGCTACAGGTGAAATATGGATAGAGAAACTGCTTCAAACTCCACAAAGCTATACAACTACTTTACATAACCTTTTCTATCATAGTCAAATGTATCACTTGCATTTTGCATCAAGCTCAGACACATTGTGGAACAAACAAGTCATAGAAAGATGGGGACCACAAGGCTGTTACTTAACTATATACCAATACATGAACGTATACAAAAGATCGTAAGGGAAAAAATACCTACATGGACCCAAACCACTTATAAGATCTATCCAACTATTAATGTTCATACACCGAACTGGGGTATACTACGTCAAATATTTGAACATCTTTATTGGTTCGATGATTTAAATCCCATGAATGGTCAACCCATGGGTTATGATGCTATACTTTAAGACTGTAAGTTTGTTCAGTTTGTAAAATACTAGATCTCTACTACTTTTGTATAAGGAGATGGAAATCTATCTCCTTAAACAAATTCATAATGCAATATACATTATTTCATAGTCATAGTTGCACACACTAAAATATGCACTTCTATGAACCATTACATGCAAGGTTACTCAAGAGTGAGGCCTCACAAAGCGGCTCATAGCTCTCTATGCATGGAGTTGCAAGGGACTATGATGTATTTGCTCTCAGCTAGAGCTACAAGCTTGTGACCTTGCTAGTCAACCATACAACGAGAGATTCAAGTGAAGACAAGGGCAACAATGCCAATATCTCCAAGAATCACTATGAAATGCAATGCAAGCTAAATGAGAATGCAAATCTAAGCTATGAAAGGAAAGTACAATAGATTCCAAGCCCCTAATTAAGCTATGTGAGATCTATTCTATTGCATAAAAGGAAACTAAGCTAATATGCCATGAATACAACTATGAAAGCAAACTAAATGAAATGCAACAACAATGTCTTCAAAGCTTGGATGCAAGGATGTCTTTAAAGAGCTCCAAATGATCTAGAAAACCTGCAGCATAACATTAGCATAAAACATGGATATATATCTATATGCAAATGAAGAAGAGAGCTCTCCTTTTATAGGAAATGAAAAGAAATGGACCATGGAGATTAAGAGGCAAAAGACTTAATCAGCGGTGGAGCTTGAAAGAGGAGCAATCCATGTGCACAAGTATCCTCCAATAGGAAAATAAGAGTTGACTTTATGTCCATATGAGACAAAAAGTGCTTTTTCCCTCTTTATAAAATAGGAATAATGTTTTATTTAGGATAAGAGGAAAGTGGGGGCTTTTTATTTAATTAAAAGGGGAGGAAATATTCCTTTTAATTAAATAAAAACTTAGGATAAATGGTTAGCCCAAGGATAAAAATCCAATATATGATCGAAATTAAGATTTGATCAAGAGATTGATATTGTTGAAAATATTGATTATTGATCAAAATGATTCAGGATTGATAAATCAAATAAATGGGGCCCAAAGTCTAGGCGACCATTTTAGGGTGCATACATTTGCCCCTCTTTGACTAATGTGTGATCAATTTGGGAACACATGCAGTCAAAGAATGAAGTTGAAATGTGAGATCAATTTGGGATCACAAAACAACTCAGATATGAGGTCGATTCGGGATCACATCTGGACAAACATAAACAAAAGCTTGGATCAACACCGTCGCTGCTAGGTGCAAATCAAGCTTTAGACAAAACTATCACCATTGCTGCTAGGCAACAATCAATGTCTAAAAATGGGAGATAAGAATCTCAAATTTGAGTGACAACTCACAAAAGATGTCTGAATCAAGAGAATCAAGGAAATCAGGGATGAGAATCCTATAAATACTGCCCCCTCGGAATCGAAATCGAAATCAAGTAGAGGAGAGACAGGGAATCAATAAGGATTTGATCAAATCAGAATGAATTCATAATCGAAGGTAAAGGTCAATAGGTTAACCATTAGGCAATGAAACATGCCCCAGTGAGGAAGTAGAAGAATAGAAATAGAAGACTAGAAATAGAGCAAATGAAAGACTAGAAAATTTAGAGACATGAAAAGGAAGAAATTCCACCGAAAATCAAATTATGCCTCAAAAGGTCAGTCAACTGCTCAGAAGAAGGAAAAATAAAAAATAAAAAAATTTTGAAATGTGACTCGGATTTCGATTTTGAGTCCGAAAATGGATAGAAAATGATGTGATATGAAAGACTAGAAATGAAAGATATGATCAAGAAGAATTAGAAGATGAACACAGTTGACCGACTAGTCCGTAAATGATGAAAAGGAGCGCTCTCTCCGTATGCAAAATGCAACACGAGACTAACATGAACCTAAAAATGCAAACTACTATGAAAGTGGTTGACTTGCAAGGTCACAACGCTTATAGACATCTAATTATCATCATCGAGCGTTATTGGTAGCGTCGGAAGATCATACAATGCACACTAGCGTAACTATGTGGATATGAATATGATCTTTATCAGATAGGGATGTGGGAATCTCACTTAGGCATCAAAGACATATAGGTCAAGATGACTAATGCAGTGAGATCACCTAAATTTGTTATAGCGAGATTATGCTTGTATCAAGACGCATGAAAGTCAGGATAGCTAAAAGCATGCACTTGCAAAAAAGTCAAGGATAATACCTTGTCAATCCATAGTGTCAAGTAGGACCAGCATAAATGCTCATGACAGTTAGGACCAACAAAATATACCCACAAGCAGATAAAGAAAGAAAACATGGTTTCATTCCCTCAGTCTTCTAGCAATGCATCATCGAAAACTTCTCAGGGAGAGACCACTCATCAAAGAAATCTTCATAGACAGCACACAAAGAAAAATAAAGTCAACATATCTCAATGAGTTGATTGGTTAAGTGCATGTGTGTTGGTCATAGAGTCAAACTCTGGTTATCACATCTGCAAATGAGAAATATCGCATCATACTTAGACTATTGGGTAAGACATCTAATAAGTGTTAAGAAACACTTGACGCAAGGGTAGTGTTGCGAAACACTGTTTGGGGTGGTGTTGAAAAACACCTATTGTGAAATGCCCTAAGAGACAAACGCACCAAAAGGACCTATGTGAATAGTTATGCCCCCTAGACAAAGACAAAGACCAATTCCAGACTAAGCCAAATAAGGTCAAGGCATGATGGGAAGTGGCTAAGTGTCGAGGACGCATGCTAATAAATAGGAGTGCAAAGGCCTCAAGTAGCGCATGTTTCCAGGTTTTCACCACTTGGATTTATTGCAATTTTTTCTCTTTTTTTCATTTTTTTGGATTTTTTGAATTTTTATTTTATTTTTTTATATTTTTTCAAGACTTTTTATGCTTTTTAAGATTTTTTCAGCATCATATATCAATTTTTTTGGTATTTTTTCAGGATCAATAAAATATATACAAAGGATGCCCCCAGACAGAAATGGGCATTAAACTCATGAGCAAGATCACATCGTGTAGTCCCAATATCTAGAAATGTGGAGGACAAGATGGATCACCGAGCTAGTGGAAAAGATAGAAGACATGAGAATGAAAGAGAGTGAAGGGAAGAAATCCTCAAAGACAAACTCCTCAAGAGTACCCAAGCTAGGGAAAAATTGTCATGTAAAGCGCATTTGGACAAGCAATGAAAGGATAGCATAGGATAAGTCACAAAAGTGCACTGCAAAAGAAGGAAAGGATGCAGTCCAAAGGAGTAGACATGTCAAGAGGCTTCATAGCATCACATTTTACTTTTTTTATTAGATCAAGACCAAGGGGGAAAATGATAGCGAAAGGCTAGAATGAATGAAGGAAAATACGAAGGCGAAACATGAAAGGAGTGAAAGCAAGATCATTGTAAGATAGCTCACAAAATAGCCAAATGTTCATGTATAGGTCAACATTGTCAAGATCAAAGAGAGAAGATGGAATGGATGAAATATGTAGAAGAACTACGCATGATGCCTGATTGCCAGGTTTTCATCACGGTACTTATCCAAGGTGCCACAAGGGAGTGGTTTTCACCATAGGATGAATTTATTGCTCTTTACTTTTGCTACCAAGGTGCTTGTTTCCAGGTTTTCACCATGGCACATTTTCAAATTTTTTTAAAATTTTTTTTATTTTTTCATTTTTCTATTTTTTTGAATTTTATAATTTTTGGAAGAAAGCAAGCTTTTTAGATAATGCTCCTTGAAAGGATAAATCATTATATGCCAAGGATTCAAAATGATGTGCTCAAAGATGCTGAAGAGGAAAGGAAGATGCAGAAGGAATAGGCAAATGAGGGAAAATGAGAGAAGGTAGAAGGATAATGAATGGAAGGAATGTGAAAAGGTAGATGGAAAGAAAGGTAAGATCAATGTCAATACACACCTTGAAGGGTGATGGGAAAAATGGAGGAAACATAAACCATATTCTAGTCCAAGTGCGAACCATATTCTGGTTCATTATTGCTATCTGACTCCTCAAAGAGAGGATTGGTGTGCTTGTTATAATTCTCAAATGGGAATGAAGAAATACGAGAAGGAATATGGCAAATGTTTAGCAGAGGTTGCGGTTCAGGTGCATGGAATGAAAGAATGTTTTTGGAAGAAGATGAAGTGGAAGTCTTTAGAAGCTTGAATGTCAATTTCACTTTTTGTTCAACATTAGACTCTTTCAAGAGAGACTTTGGAATCCATATAGCCTTAGACTTTTTATTTCCTTTTGATGTCTTAGAGAGAATATCTTGAATGATGGATTTTGGAACCCATACTTGTCTTGTAGTTTTCTTCTTGGATATCTCTTTTGACTTTATGCCTCTATGTCGATTAGAGGAGACATGGTGATCTTCTTTTTTAGATGGATTCTTATATTGTTTCTTTTTCTTGTATTGAACATTCAAGCTACTTCCAAAAGACTTGGGACTTGTGGAAGAAGAAGGAGGATATGACCGGTTTAGATGGGTGGGTGGATGAAAAGGATTCAAGGGTATGTATCTATGTTGATCTTGAGGAAAGATAGGAGATGGAGGGATGTAAGGACCCAAAATGGATGACGAATTAGAAGAATTAGGAGGGGAAAGTGAAGGGACATAAGGACCCAAAATGGAAGGAAGACGTGAAGCCCTTAGTATTGGTGGAGGAGGTCCAAGGATGGAAGTGGAAGATGCAAAAGGATAATCAATAAGTTCATCAACATCTATATCACAACCAAGGATATCAGCATCTTTAGAGTGAGCATTAGAATTTTCAACAGGATCATGCACATCGTGAATAGGAGCAATTTCTTTGATAGGATCATTCAAAGCTTGCGAAGACTTAGGAAGAGTAGAAAGCGGAAGTGAACATGGAGCGGTAGAACAAGAAGATGGAAGACTTTGATCTTGACAAGTTGCTTTGGATAGCATAAATGCATCATTTTTTTCTTGATTTTCAATAGGCTTAACATTGGAAGTAACAACACCATTTTTAATAACCTTAATGGAAGTATCATCTTTAGAAAGCGCAAGCGTAGTAAGGTTATTTTGATTGTCAATAAGCTCAATAGTGTAAGTAGTAGCTTGATCTTGCTTAGGAGATGGTGTAATGAATGTGAAAGAGCGTAAAGGATCAAAAGAACCATAAAGTGGAGGAGACACATCATGAAGAGAATTGGATGATATGGAGGGTTCCTGATCTTGATCTTTATTTATATTCTTTTCTTTTTCATTTTTAGAGTCCTTTTGACATGGAGCCACTTCTAAGGACAAGGAAGCAGGTTGGGATTGTATAGAAGACTTTGGAAGAGATGGTGAAGGACTAGCTGAAATAGGCATTATAGCGGATGAAGGCTTAGGCTCTTTAGGTTTAGCATTATTGAAAGTATTTTTAGCCAAGTGAAGGTTAGCTTGAGTTTCTTTAAGAGGTAGCCCTTGAGGATAACTATAGGGAACTGCATGAAAAGCATTAGGATCTTTGTTGGATGGAGAATTTGTGAAAGATTTGGAAGACATAGAAGCTTTAGGAGATGTGTGGATATTGGAGGAAGTAGAGGATGGAAGGGGACCATCACAAGACAAAGGTTTAGCATTAATATGATCTTGCTGGAGAGTGTAATCTTTATTTTCAGCATGAGAGTTTTTAGACAAGATATGCTCATAGTATCTTCATTTATAATCAGCACGGAAAGCTTTCTCTTCCTCAATAGAAGTAGATGTATCATATTGTTCACAACAAATATCATAATTTCTCTCAAAATCAGAATCATATGGATCACCATCACAATCTATCCAATAGGATGACCCTTTAGTAAGCCTAAGCACACGACGAGGAGGACTCTTAGGAACATAGGTGCCATAAGTATTGCTACATTGTCCATCATCATAGTCATCATAGTCATCATAGTCATCAAAGGTAGGTGTGTCACTCTTTATGGAAGAGACATCACAAGGACTATCACGTTGCTCTTTATGGTATGTCTTCTGAAGAGAAGTAAGACTCTTAGGAGAAGTAGAAGAAGAATGAGATTGTGAAGAAGGGGAAGGTGAAGACCTAGTGGAAGAAGAATACTTGGATAATGAGGAATTTGAATGATGTTTAGAAGAGTCATGATAAGATTTGGAAGATGAAAAATGTGAATAGTGTTTAGAAGAATCATGATAAGACTTAGAAAATGAAGAATGAGAATGATGTCTGGAAGAGTCATGATAAGACTTGGAAGGTGAAGAAGAATGAGAAGATTTAGATGATGAAGAATGTTTGGAAGAAGAAGATCATGATATGATCATGTTTATGATTCTAGCAAAGGCATCTAATTTAATCATCTTTTCTTTTATTTTTGCTATAAATTCATCACTCATGAGAATTTTGGAGGAACAACACTTTTCAAATGTGTCAATGAGCTCAAGATCGTCTATTCTTAAGAGAGGTTCCTTAACAAGATAGTCAAGATTCATGGTTATAGAAGAGGAGGAATCAAGCATGGAAGAAATGAATAGATGAATAGAAGAAAGTAGACTAGATAATAAGAGGAAAAGAATCAAGAAGAAGAAGAAGAATTTCCCATGGGAGTAGAAGACTTTAGAAGAACATGGGAAATGGAGAAGAAAGAAGAAGACTAAGAGTCAACTTGTGTAATTGATACCATAACGTTCATTGAGATGTTTAGCAACATGATAGCACCTAGGATATGACAACTAGAGGTCGTTTCCCTTGATTAACTTGGTATCTTGTAGTAACTATCATGAAAGAAAGAGACTCTTAATGATAAGATGACCTCTCAAAGTGTCAACACCAAACTAGGATAATCAAAGTTCTCTATTGTCCAAAATGAAATGAAAAGATAGAAAAAGGGGCTTTACCAACACTGTTAAAGAGGTGCTTCCAACAAAGGGTGAATACCCTAGCACTTTTGAATCAGGAGGTTGGACTAGGCCAAAATATAATTGAAATTGATTAAATGAAAATTATTTGGACAATAAGAGTACGAGAATTTCCCAAGAATGTAGCTCACAATTCTAGAGATAAAATTTCTCACCAAGAACAACCTTCTAATGCGATATTTCTCTTTGGCTAATGTGATACTGATGTTGATCTTGACCAATTTGTTCAAAATTTTGAATTTTTAAGGTCTAATTTCAAGTTTTTGAATGTGAGGGTGAAAATGTCTGATTTCTATCACAAATTCAATAGCAATTAGACAGGTTTGCAAATAGTGAAGGATCAAACATGTCTCAAGTACTTGAAACAAGGGCAAAAGAAACCTTGCCAAGACAAACACTTATGATATCAAAAATAAAATTGCACCCTATGAATGCTACCGATTGTTTGTATGTTGAGAATGTTTACACTGGTTTCACACAATCGAAGACAATTCAGGCAATTACTACCTACAAGACAAGGCTCAATACTTACCAACTTAGCCCACAACTTGATGCCCCCTTGCCTCACACCAAGTGGTTGCCCACAAGAGATATTGGCTTTGTCATGGAAGTGTCAAACAACACAACCAAAGGGACACATATGGTGAGTATCTTGGGGTGATCCGGGTTATTCCACTTGGATCAATCCTTGCACTAAGAAGATAAGCGGCTAAATAAAGGTAGTTTCTAATCTAAGGTTCTTAGTAAGGATTTCCGTTCACAACACCCCTCTTGCTCCTCGTAAAGGACTAGGACCTCGTGGCCTCAAGAGTACCTTAAGCATTCTTGCTCAATGCTTTCCCCATGGTCGCAATCCCATGAGCTACTCACATCAAACGAAGACAAGTGTTATGTCTACCAAAGTTTTGTGTCCTCGATAGCCTTGAGATTATAGTGAGTTGGAATCACTCGCCACCAAGGAAAATGATGACAAGGTTGTCCCCACTTGAGTCGTTCCTCTTGATTGCTCAAGAGCAGGCCCACTAAAGGATTTCTGTACTAAACAAAAAGTGGATTAACTCTTGAGGTTCAAGGTTTTTGGTTCACCACAAGGGTGAAGAGCATACTCCCCTATCTCAAGAATCTCTCCCAAACACACCAAACAAATATTCAATTACCCCCTTGCTTTCAAAATCCCAAGATGGGTCAAGATTTCTGTTTCACCACAAGGGTGAAGAGCATAATCTCCTACCACCTCAAAATTCTTACAACAAGGTATTAAGTGCCTATGAAATGAAACAACTAGTATATGCCACACTCAATAAAAAAAAAGCAATTAAACAAGCACTTGATTTAGTTTTTATGCTTAGGGCAGCCCTGCAAAAACCATTAGTAGCCCTCTTTGACATGCGTTCTTTTGACAAATTTCAAGTAATGAGAGCACCTACAACCACAACTTGTTAGACCAACAAGAGTTAGGAGAATCAAAATCCAAAATCTACCAATGATTAGTACATGAAAAATTAGATAATCTGCAAAAATATCTAATCAAATGATAAAATCTGAAAATGAAACCATCATGGTTGGATTAGGCTCAGAAAGACCTTTCCAACGATATATCACACTTAAACTTTTGATACCATTTGCAAAATTTCAAAAAAAATGGGCACCCGTTTTCCAGAGTGGCACGGATTTGAAAACGCTGGAAATTTCTAAAAATTTCAAAAAGATAGCTAAGAACCCGAAACTTGCAAGATAGAAAATAGTTCACTATTAGATCAGGCGATATACCTCAGACTTCACCAGTATCACGCGATACTTCTTCCTATAGCCAGGCGATACCTCCCCAGTCGAGCGATACTTCGCATGATGCCAGGCGATACTTCGCCCGATGCCAGGCGATAGACTTCAATATAGGCGTGCGATACTTTTTTCGAGCGAACTATCGCACCAAGATAGAAAGTATATCGCGCGATACTTCTGAGAAGTGTCGTGCGATAATCTGAGACAGAAAACCAGAGACGCAGATTTTTTCGAAAATTAATTTGAAAATGATGAAAAATGCATCAAATGAAAGGACAAAGCTATCTACTCTGCCCCACGGTGGGCGCCAGAAATGTACACACTAAAATATGCACTTCTATGAACCATTACATGCAAGGTTACTCAAGAGTGAGGCCTCACAAAGCGGCTCATAGCTCTCTATGCATGGAGTTGCAAGGGACTATGATGTATTTGCTCTCAGCTAGAGCTACAAGCTTGTGACCTTGCTAGTCAACCATACAACGAGAGATTCAAGTGAAGACAAGGGAAACAATGCCAATATCTCCAAGAATCACTATGAAATGCAATGCAAGCTAAATGAGAATGCAAATCTAAGCTATGAAAGGAAAGTACAATAGATTCCAAGCCCCTAATTAAGCTATGTGAGATCTATTCTATTGCATAAAAGGAAACTAAGCTAATATGCCATGAATACAACTATGAAAGCAAACTAAATGAAATGCAACAACAATGTCTTCAAAGCTTGGATGCAAGGATGTCTTTAAAGAGCTCCAAATGATCTAGAAAACCTGCAGCATAACATTAGCATAAAACATGGATATATATCTATATGCAAATGAAGAAGAGAGCTCTCCTTTTATAGGAAATGAAAAGAAATGGACCATGGAGATTAAGAGGCAAAAGACTTAATCAGCGGTGGAGCTTGAAAGAGGAGCAATCCATGTGCACAAGTATCCTCCAATAGGAAAATAAGAGTTGACTTTATGTCCATATGAGACAAAAAGTGCTTTTTCCCTCTTTATAAAATAGGAATAATGTTTTATTTAGGATAAGAGGAAAGTGGGGGCTTTTTATTTAATTAAAAGGGGAGGAAATATTCCTTTTAATTAAATAAAAACTTAGGATAAATGGTTAGCCCAAGGATAAAAATCCAATATATGATCGAAATTAAGATTTGATCAAGAGATTGATATTGTTGAAAATATTGATTATTGATCAAAATGATTCAGGATTGATAAATCAAATAAATGGGGCCCAAAGTCTAGGCGACCATTTTAGGGTGCATACAATAGTGTACCTTATTTTTGTACAAATTTAAATCTTCTTTAACTTTTCCTCTTTACCATTCAATTTTTTAGATTACATATTTGATACTTGATATTTTATGTTAACTTTATCTTCACATAGTTGGCAACTACAAAGAGTCTCTTAGTCGCCAAAACTTTTTTCACTTATAATAGACAAAAAAATAGTTTTCTTCTAATCCACAAACAAAAAAATAGTTATCTTATAATAAACAAAGACAAAGTAAAAAATAATATTCAATAATTATGTAAAGACCATTTTATATAAGGATTGGTAACAACTAAACCGTCATTAAAAAATACCTATATACATCAATACAACATCATAATAAAGTTTTCAAATTTATACAATATTTGTTTCAGCAATGTTACATGAGTTTGTCTTTTATATCTTTGTTCACCTAGATCCATATTGTTCCACTCAGAGAACCAATGCCCATCTTTTTCTGAATTGCATCTGTAGCATATTAAAATTTCATTTGATATGCGCATTTTAATCCTAGGATAACTTTTCATACATACAAAACACCTTCTATAGTTTGAAATACCATTTATCTTTGTTCGAAATTCTTTCCTGGTCTTGTAATAATTTTTGGAGAATGGTGAAGTAAGAATATGGTTAGTTCTATTCATGGATGTTGTATGATCTTCAATATAATTAGGTATTTGAAGTTCTGGTAAGTAAGGATTTTCAATACTTGAATTTGGTAGAGGATTTGAAATTGAAAGTTTAGCTGGTTCTAAATGATATGAGGTGTTTGAACAATGTAAATTTGATGCAAAAATTTCAAATTCGGTATTTTGAGATGTTTCCCATCTTCTTTTGTTAATAACATTTTTTTTGGCATCATATCTAATTGTTTGCATCTAATTTATGTATTGGTAGTTGTGTATAATTATTTGATAATTTAGAAGGCTAACTTTCGCCAAATTGGTAACACAGATAATTATTATATTGATATTAGAAAATTATCAATGGATGTTCTAAATGAGCTACACTGCAACTATCATGAAGGAGCTTGCATTTTGAAAACCTCAAACACTAAGAAAAACCCTCAAAGAAAATTTTGGACCTGTCCACTTAGCAAAAAGGCTAGTACTGCACATATATTTGATGTTTTAAAGAAATGTATAGACTATACATTATATTATATAGTAATCTAAACTTGATATTGCAAGGAAACAATGGTTGCAGTTACTTTAAGTGGGCAGATGATGTCTCAAATAAATATGTCACACTATTTGCACAAATTGTCAATCAAACTCATCAATCTAGCTTATGCTCTCAAGAGGTTGTCATGACTGGGATTGTGTCAATGGAAAATACTGAAATTAGTTTTTTACGAGAACTTCACACCATATTACTTACATTTATTTGTATTTTAATTCTGTTTATTTGCTGGAACCATATAAAAATATAAACTTCCAATGTATCGCATTTTTTTCAAAACAAAATGCAAACATGAAACTACTTTTAACTTTACTCAAATATAACTGTTTACTTGTTTAAATATTTGTCATGACAATATTTACATACATGATATGTTCTTTGAAATGTTGTTATGCAAATTATTAAGTTTCTGCTTCAATTTACCTATCAATGAATCCCTTTTGTGATTTTGGTCAGATTCATCCAGTTAATTAAAGATATTCTGATGTATGCTTTAAATTCATATAGTGCACAATTATGATAGTAATTCAGAAAAGTAATCAGTTTAGAGGCTAACTTTTGACAAATTGGTAACATAGAACTTCAGGTACAATTTTATTCTCTTCTTACAAATCTAACAAATGCAAAACCAAGAATTGAAGATTCAACTCTATTCATGTCAGATTTAATCCTAAGCTCAACAACATCATCTGCATATGATATGATTATATCACATAGAAAAAAAACTACTGTACAACAACCATTACAGCTAATTGTACAAGTCACTGTTGGCACTGTAAAATCTCATCTAATAACACCAAATGGACAACACCTGTTCTACTTCTTGCAGCAACAGGACTTGTAGCATTTAACATCAAGGCATCTACAATTCATTTAGTTCTATATATTCCTATCAAAGAGATTATACAATTACAAGGTCAACAACTGGCAAAATTACAAGAAAATCTATATTATGTTCGGTACATCATAATAAATGAAATGAGTTTTATTGGTTCTAAATTATTTGCAAGAATTGATATGACATTGACAGAAGCATTTCCAAATACCAACCACATTTCTTTTGGAGGTCATTCACTGATTCTCTTTACTGATTTGGGTCAGTTTGTTCTAGTTAAAGATATTTTGATGTATGCTTCAAATTCATATGGTTGACAATTATGGCTGTCATTCAGAAAAGTAATCACTTTAGAGGCTACCTTTTGCCAAATTCATAACATAGATGTTCAGGTACAATTCTATTCTCTTCTTACAAATCTAGGAAATACAAAACCAACAATTGAAGATTGGACTCTACTCATGTCACAGACAAGTACTTCTCTTAGTAAAAAGGAACAAGAAAAGTTTCATTTTAAAGTTCACCTTTTTGCAACAAATGAAATGGTACCTCTTCAAAATAAGAGCATGTTATTATCTCTACATCAACTTCTGGCTCTTTCAATTGCAGAACAACAAAAAAAAATTGAGTGTTTGAATGTACATGATAAACAACTTATTTTCTTATTGCTGTAAGATTTATCATCTATTGATTTAATTAAAATGAAAATACAACACAAATTGCATATTGTTAGGTTGAAGTTATTCTAAATGTACGATATTGTAATTGTCATACAAAAAGGATGCATCAACAAACACTTATGCATAAATCTTGGACAAGCCTCATTCTTTCAAATAGATTCAACACCTTCATATATCCTAGTTATAATATGTGTTATAGTTGTGGTTCACTTTTTTAATAACATTGGTCCAGCTAGGGATGATACTAATCCAAAGAATATTGCTATCACACCAATTAAAAGAGATTGCCATCATCAAATTCCACTACGTATGTCATGGCCTTTAACAATACACAAATCGTAGGGTTTGTCACTTGTAAAAGCAACAATACACATTCAAACAACATACTACTAATGATTAACTTTTACAGCATTATCCACATTTCATGAACTATCAAGACTACATATTTATTCAACTTTCAGTTTTCAAAGATATTCACATATGCAACAACATGCAAATGTTACAAGGTGAAAAGAAGAAGAGACATGCTTAAACAAATTAACTGAATATTAACACATTTTTAGTATCATTATTATATATTCTTTATTCAAATTACAAATATGTATTAATGATTCTCAAATTATGACCTCTAAAGTTACAAAACATACAGTCCTTTCAAAAGATATATAAACTTAGTAACAATAACCATTTTATGGGAAACTATACTTTATGTTCACAGTCTCAAACTACAATCTATTTTGTTGTCGCTGTAAGATTTATCATCTACTAATTTAATTAAAATGAAAATACAATACAAATTGTTGTTATAAAAATCATAATAATTGACAAGGTTTTAATAATTGAAAAACCTTAACCATGAGTTTGCACAAATTTAATCCTAAGCTCAACAACATCAGTTGTAACACACATTTGTGTAATGTTAGGTTGAAGGTATTCTAAATGCACAATATTGAAATTGTCATACAAAAAAAGATGCATCAACAAACAGTTATGCATAAATCTTGGACAAGCCTCATTCTTTCAAGTAGATTCAAGACATTCATATATCGTACTTATAATATGTGTTTTGTACGGTATGTCTTGTATATGTGAAGCTTACCATCTCTACATCACTAATAATTAATTTTGATAATTAATTAATATGTGTTATATATGTGAAGGTTTCCATAGTTTGATTAATCAAATAATTAATTCCATGAATACCACATAGAGTAGCAACTTTACAAACCAAATCTCACAGACAAATACACCTAAAATACTAGATTTCAACTTCATAAATTATCAAGTTAAATTACAGCAATAAACAATGTAAATATGTGATAGCCAAAAACTGATTATGTCCATTTTGTGCGTCCAAAAAATAACTCTTTTCCACATGATCACGAACAATTATTTGTTTACTCTAATTAAGATTAAAAAAATAAATTCTTATACAATTATTTAGATAAACATACACATTAACATTGAACAACAAGCAAATTATTTATGTAACATCATAATCTATATTCTATCAGACCTTGCTCAATCAAATCCACATTATAACAGACAAATGAAAAAATAACTATAACATGACAATATAGAATACACAACTCTCAAACATCAATTTCAACAAAATAATATGAAAACAATATAGACAAACCAAATATCATATATCTAAAAGATATCTAATGAAAACCAGTTTTCCTATAATTCTATGAATACTACACATTATACCAAGTTTAGAAAACCAAACTCACAGAAAACAACAACTCAAATAATGTATTTCACTTCATCAATATCAATAATTAATCATACTAAAATACTGTACTTCACCTTCATAAATTATCAACAATTAATCATTACACAAATACCAATACATAAATTATTTACATGAATACACAAATTATATGCATGAAATAACAAAGTTAAGATGTTTTATATAAGAAATTATAATTCAAAAATATATAGTTAAAACATCTTCCAATCGTTTTAAGTATAAAAATCTAACAAGTATCGAATATGTTTAGCCCTAAACCTAAAAATAAGGAACAATAAAAAAATAAGAAGTCTATCAGACAATCACAAGACCAAATTTTTTTTGACTCATTTGATCTTCAATAATTGATCATTGCCACCTTTGTCTGGATATATTCTTGATAACTTCTTTGAGTTATAACAAGATATGGTGACTACCATTTCAGGCTAACCTACACCATTCATCATAAATAGTTACCATCCCTCTGCTCATAGATCAAGTGTCAAATTTCAAACTAATTTCTTCATTTTTTATCAGAAAACTCAACATCATCTGCTAAAGGCATTTTCTTCTTCAACTTTGTTACTATTATATCCATCCATTGCTCTCCCCACATCAAACATGTCTTGTTCATGTGGAATAATAATATTTCGATTTCTTATAATTGAATATTCATAATCCCTTTGTATTCTTTTGATTTGTTCACAAATGCTTTGCGTGTCTTCATTTACAATTGTTAATAAGTCTACAATTGCAATCAATTTATATATATCTCCTTCCTCATATGCTTCTTTCTTGATAATACTTTGAGCATGCAATTCATAGTTTTTCTTAATCATTTCTATATCTACAACTTCTTCAGCATTCACTACATCAATATTGAAGCTCATATTTGTAAACAAATTTTTCATATGACTAATACCCGAATTGACAGTTCCAATCAGATTTTGTAGTTTTTCAATTCTATATGTGCTCATCTCTGTTTTGAATTTGATTGAAAATATCCACTTTTGTAAAGGTGTGTTAATAGATTTGATAATTTTGACATTTAGAGCTTCTTCACTATCCATATCTATTATAGATTCCAATACCTTTTCCTATTTACTATGTACTATTTTCTGTTCTTCTAGCATCTACAAATCTGAAAACAAAATACCGTTTAGGTCACTGTATATTTTGTAATACCTACCTATGCAGTCAATGGGACCCACACATTTTGAATTGAGATATTGAACCCATTCTCATGAGAGTTGTGCCATCTCTCTATCTTCATGAATTTGCTTCATAATTTGTTTGCTTGAATACAGTGATGGATCAAAAAACACATCTCTCTGACTTGCTATTTGAGAAGAGATAGGACCTAAGATTTTCTAAATATAATTAGATAGATGTTTGATAGTGGATTTTAGAATGTTCTTTTCATCTTTCAATTGCTCCAATCTCTATCTTACCTCTTTATGTGTAAACTCCCACATATCAACAATATGATCATGGAATGCAGGTCCAATGTCAATTTGATTAACATCAAAATCTGCTGCATTTAGATCAGAGAGATTACTATCTTCTTTTGGTTCTGCAACTTGTATTATTACATGGCCTATTTCTTCATGTTTTTGAAAGGTAGTTAGTTTTCCTCTTTCCTTTTTTTTCTTGAACTGGTACTTTCACATATGATTTGAGAAACTAAATCTTCACTAGGAATTCTATCCTCTTTCCTTTTTCTTTTTCTTTTCATTGTTTGCATTGTATGTTCTAACCATGAAGGAGTACCTAGAACTTTTGAAACAGAGGCTAAACTTTCATTATCAAACAATTTCTTGATTATTCTAGGGATTTCTATTTCTTTACTCAAAATTTTAAAATTTGGTACTATATTTTGAATACATGTTATAGTACCTTCAATTAAATCTCTTATTTCATTTTCTGGTTCTTCTTCAAAAGATTGCATTCTTGCATTCTGTTCTACTTGACCTATTTCATCTGGTTTTTCTATTGTTCCTACTTCCTCTGAACTGTATATGTTAATCAAAGCAAGTGAACCACTAGCGCAAGTCTTATATATGGCTTTGTCTTTATCTGGTGGTTGATCATCCCCTCCTATCATTTCTTGACTACATTCAGCTATTATCTGCATTGTTGATAAAGGAACTTCAACAGAAGCTATTGATTGATCCTCAGTTGTTGATTGTCCTTCTGTGTTTGATTTCTCCTTTTCTATTTTCTTGTACTAAACCCACTCTTTTGTTCTCTTCATTATCTGTTCCATTCTTTCTTCAAGATTGTCTACTTCAGGTTCTTCAAATTACAAAGGTTGCAAAGCTATCCCTTTGATTTCTGAAAGATAACAATCAGAAAACAATTTAGATTGATCATCATATAAACCTTTCACATCTATATCAATATTATAAAGTTTAATCTGTTCAACTATAAGCCAGGACCATGATCTTTCTCTCATCTCAAAGTCATCTTTACAATTAGCCCAGAAATCTTCTAATAAAGCAATGTGATTAAAAGTTGGGCCTAATTAAAGATTTTGTTTTACATAATTTGAAGGATCAAAATGATGTCAAACAACATTATATTCATCAAATTTATATCTTTTTCTAGATGACTTGATCAAGTTCATTGCACAAGAGCTAGAAAAGCATGTATAAGAACCTATTGTAATTGGAAAGTGAATACCTTCTTTATGGCGTTCGTTGCATCTCATATTGACCTCAATGATTTGTCTGCATAACTCTATCAAAGCCATTCTATCATCTACATATTTAGGCAATTTGTATGGAAATCCATTGAAACCTCCAATCCTAATATATGTTAATGTATGGTATTGTGTATAGTAACTCCCAAATTGCATAATTGTTTGTGTAGCTGCATCAGATAATCTGCATTCTAGACAACCCTAAATGTCATGACATAACTTCATTGAAAAAAAATCATTAACCCTTCTGAAATTTCCATAACTATTTTCAAGTTGAATGCATGGATACACATCATAAACCTGAATATTTACATCATATTCAACAGCACTAGGTACATCGTTCTCTATATGTTCACATGCAAGCACATAGATGAGGTAAGATGACATTGGAAATTTGTATGAATGCTTGGCTAAAACAAGCATTTCAGTAAGTCTATCACTTATGAGTTGGGCCCAATCTATAAAAATTGTATTGCACAAGGAAATACCACCACTCTTCAAAATTTAGGGCTTTTTCACTCCCTCTAATTCTATGCAGAAGTACCAATATATCAAGAATCTCTTTTTTTAAATCTGTTCCGTATAGGGTTTTCGGTAACTTAGAACTAGTTGTTCTAATGGTTTCAAACCATTTTTTTGAAATTACACCTCACCATCGTGACCTTTTTAAATTAAAATTTGACTTTGAGAGAGAGAAATTCCATTCTGAATATTGTTCTCTCAAAGGTAAAACAAAGAACTTCCGAATTGACTCTCTATTCAAACAAATGACTACCTCATTGTTTTCATTCTTTATTTCTCTAGTATGTGGATCAAATATTTTAATGCATTCCACATTGAGTTCTGGTACTTGAATAGCAATTGGAAATCCTACAGCTTCTATTAATCCACTGTCAATGAGGCTTTGTGTAATGGTATGAACTGGTTCTGATTTAATTTGTTTGTGTAAATCACTTAAATTGTAAACATAAAGGTTGGTATCTGTGATTTATTTTCATACATTTTCTATTCCATCCAGATGATCGTAACTATTAATTTTGCTACCCATTCTGTACATCGTTATAGATTGGTAACCATTAGCTCTTAAAAATATATACAATTCAAACAATCAAATTATAAATACTGCAACTTTATGAATTTTAAATAATAATTTAATAGATATAATACATATAAAATGTAAAACCAATTCATGTTCTTGTTATTTGAAAAATTTATTCTTTTCGTGTGTAGTTATGATCACTATATGTATCGAATATAGGAAATATTAATATAGATAGTACATAAAATAGTGTAACCCCTTTATTTCTTTTCTATTGATTAGTGTGATTTACCAACTATTGTCAGAACATTAATTTTTTTGGGATTTGTCTATCAATTATGATGGCATGCCCACTAAATAGAATAATTTAATACCGCACTTATAAATGAGCAAGTCCGGAGTCCTGCAAAAATTACAAATGTACTATATCGAATAAATGATATCATATTGCATGATTGTTCATCTATATATAATTGCCAATATTTTAGTCCAATTCTTCTATTTCATATATCAACTTTACAATGCGACCACCTCAAAATCCGTAATCAACTAGCATCAGAAATAGTAATAAAAACCTTCAAAACCCGCTTTCATTTATTACTGAACAAGGCGAACACTTGAAAATAGAAAGTCATAATTACCAATGAATATCATATAAATCCACTTTCTTAATTAAGAGACTCATTGCAGTCCCTTAATCTATACTCAAAAAATAAATCATCCACCAACGATGAAATACACTATAAATGATAAATATCAACACACAGTACATACAAATGTTTACAAAATTAAAATAAACATCATCAAATAATGAACACAATAAGAAACAAACACCTCTCAATAGCTCGCACCGAACCCACCTTTTTCAAATGCCCGGTAATAAACTAAGATCGACGGTCATCACATGATCGGAACAACAAAAGAGTTTCCTTGCGAACACATGACAGTCGTTGATTCTCTACATAGTTGTAGTCTTGCAAAAACCAAAAATAAAGGACAAATATGCTAACCTATGATTCACCAATACTTCTTGAATTCATGACATGTTTGTGACTACAAAAACTTAATTGTGACATCTCTAGACCAACGTTATCTCCAATTTCCCATATGTGTTGTCTAATCGCTATAATATATCAACATTCACCATCAACAGTCATCATCAGATCTCTAATTGTGTCTTCTACATAGAATCAATATATATGAAAACTACGATATCAGGGAAAAAAAATTTGTTGACAATTACATATATTTCACTCGAAACACTGAATACCATTTCCACATTTATAAAAAAAATTTGATTCAGTAAAAAAAATTTATATACGCAAATGTATATTCTTATACAATAACATTTATACAAAACAAAATCTAAACCAAATAATTTAACAACATACTTTCCTGCAAATATGAACAACCTGCCATATAAAATTCAAACTATTTTCTCCTGCTTATCTTAGTTTCCAAAACTATAATCTTTAAGCTACCTAAATTAAAACATACAAAAAATAGATAAAAATGACCAAAATTAATGTTATGGTATTAAAACTTTTCTAAGATATAAATATTATAGAAATTACCTTAGTTTTTCATCAACTTTCAAAATTTTCAACTATCCTTCATCTTACTTAATGAAAACTACGACGACGTTTCGGAAAGATGATTGACATCTTCAATTGAGCTTGATTTTCTATAAAAACTTGATTATTCCAATGTTTGTTTTTTATTTGTACATAGACAGATCGTGCATATTGTGGAAACACAATTGGGAATATTGAACCACCTTCAAATTGTTTATATTGCCTGATTTCTTTACATAGATTTACCCATTGATTTTTGATATCTTTTTTGTAAATCTCTCTGTCTATTGCCATTGGCCATCACACAAACGGAAAAACACAATTCTTTTCAATCTCTATTTTCTTTACAAAATAGTTGTTGTAGTCAAAACCTTTACCTGGTTGTGCATATTCTAACAAAAAATTAAGTTCGTCAATCAAAACTTTAGGAAAAAGAGAAATCATGACAAAACGAACAGTCTCAACATTTTCTCCAACTTCTAAACCCCAAGCCATTAACATAGCGGCAATATCAACATTTATTTTCCATCAATACCTAGCATTATGAAATTCTTCACCTAATGTTTGTTGAACTACTTCCACAACAGACCTACTCTTGCAGAGTAGTAAATTTTCTAAATATGAATATTCTACTCTCTCAAAGAAAGCAATTTGATGTGATCTTGTTTGAAAAGTAAATGTAGCTTCCATTACTAATACTTGATTTCTATTAATGTATATTATTTGCTCCAAAAATATGTACACCAAAATCATTTTCTTCCTCATCCATTTATAGTAACGTTAGGCTCTACACATATAAGGCTTTCTATAAGATTTTTAACATTATTAATTAATGAAATCTTTAGTAGATTTCCTACGGATGAGCTTTAATTGTTAAAGATTGATGTACCTTAATTAAATGGCTTATATCGATGTCATATTAAGTGAAATCTGACACAATTAAATTATGTTATATGCAAAACACTTCAGATTTCATATCAAATGTAACATCTTCTAAAATTTAAAAAACAATTTTATATTATTTTTTAACAAAATTTTTATTGCATTTCATATGGATGAACTTTAAATCTTCTCACAGTTCTTTGAGAAAATTATATAAAATATCGATGTCATCAAATGCAAATTCTTCAAATTCTTTTAATTTTTCAATTTTGTTTCATTTTAAATTCTTCTTGTTCTGATATCGGTATTCATTGTTCCTAACTACTAAAACTAGAATTAGTAATATCTGCAATATAAATTCAATTATCAAAACCAGAACATTTAAAACAAATTTTTTACTTTCTAGTGTAAGGAAACTCAGGTACGGAAATAGCTTCCTACGCTAATCTCTATAGGAGAGTACTGTGCAAATTCTTATAAATCCTTACAATTTCAGATTCGTTAACTACTTTAAAAAAGATATTACAACCACATACAATGCATATAGAAAAATAGAGAATGACACAATGATATACCCTGGGGAAAACCTTTCGATAAAAAACCCCAGCACTCCAAAACCTGCACAATGTATTATCTTCAACACAAAGATTACAACACACTTGCAATGCAAGTTCTTTCAGGAAATGAGAGACAAAGCCAACAAGACTTAAATTTAGATATATCTCTCCCATAGGAGCAGCATCATATATATAGACTCCTCTGGACCCAAAAATAGGCACAACCACCAAGACCTATGCACAAAGCCACATGTACATAGTTGTTACATGCAATCCCAAGAATAGGCATCCATCCCTAGAATAGACTATGACAGCTTGTCATAGAATCCCCAAAAATAACGGTCACAAGAGAAGTGTAAGAGAATCTGTCATACCAACCTATTTTTGGCATATTCTCTTACACAAACCAACCACATCTTCTTGGGTGCCCAAATAGGCCCAAGTCATAAGATGCTCTTACACCTATCATAGCACATTCCTTAAATAGTTCTTACATGTCATAGGAATCCATCATGACCATTTTAGTCATGATCTCCTTACCCACAAGATGCCGACACATCAAGTGGAGTGACACATCAACATGCCAACTAGACATGTACACTCACACTTAATTACATTATTTGCAAAAAATACATTTACAAAACAAATAATAATAATAGGAATTATCCAAGGTTGAGACACCTTATTCCTAACATTCTCCCACTTGTCGAACACCTTGTAAGAGCAACAGGAACATAACAGGAACTTTAACCGCTATAGGCCAAAATGCCCATAGACTTTGAACACCATCTGAACTTCTCAGTGCCCACTGGTTTTGTTAATGCATCTGCAACATTCTTCATAGTATCTACCTTCTCCAAATTTACCTTTCCATCTTCCACCATATCTCTCACAAAGTGAAATTGCACATCAATGTGCTTCGTTCTAGCATGGAAAGTTGGATTCTTTGCAAGGTAAATAGCGCTCTGACTGTCACACCAAATAGTAATTTGTTCTGCATCAACACCAACATCAAAACACAATCTTCTAAGCCAAATGGCTTCTTTACAAGCATGAGTAGCAGCCATGTACTAAGCTTCTGTAGTGGACAAAGCAACCACAGGTTGTCGCTTACTCATCCAACTGATGGCACCACCAAACATAGTGAACACATAAGCACTGGTGGATCTCCTGCTGTCAATATCACCTACCCAATCTAAATCCACAAACCCACGAATACAAACTGAATGCGGAGATCCAGAAGAGTTACCATGATAACATATGGAGTAATATGATGTACCCCTCAAATATCTGAATACTCGCTTAACTGCATCCCAATGTACCCATCCAGGATTAGCCATAAACTGACTCAGGACTCCCACTGCTTGGGAAATGTCTGGTCTAGTACAGACCATAGCATACATAAGACTACCAACTGCACTAGCATAAGGTACTCTACTCATGTCCTCCACCTCACTAGGAGATTTTGGACAATCATCTACAAATAACTTTGTTCCCACAAAAATAGGAACACATAGTGGTTTACAATCTGCCATGCTGAACCTATCCAACACAGACTTCACATACTTACTCTGACTCAACCAAAGTTTTCTGTTAGACCTGTCTCTACTAATTTCCATACCCAAGATGTACCTAGCTGCCCCAAGATCTTTCATCTCAAACTGTGCTGACAACTGAGATTTAAAATCAGAAATCATACCCTTTCCCTTCCCAAACAGCAACATATCATCAACATATAATGCAACAATAAGAAGGCAATCATTTTCAACTCTGAAATAAACAAAATGATCTAATTTTGATCTTACAAATCCAATTGACAACACAAAGGCATCAAACTTAAGGTACTGCATCCTAGGAGATTTCTTCAAACCATATAGAGATTTCTTTAATCTACAAACTAAGGATTCTTTACCTTTAACAATGTAGTGCTCAGGCTGCGATATATAAATCTCTTCTTCCAAATCACCATGAAGGAAAGTTATCTTCACATCCATCTGTTCTATCTGTAAATCATATGATGCAGCAAGAGATAACATAAATCTAATGGATGTCAACTTTGCAATAGGAGATAATATTTCACCATAATCTATTCCCTCTACCTGTGAATACCCCTTTGCAACCAATCTAGCTTTATACCTTTCAGCACTGCCATCTGCATAGAATTTCTTCTTGAACACCCATTTACAGCCAACAAATTTTCTCCCTTTAGGAAAAGGTACAAGGTCCCAAGTTTTTTTTTTCTCCAATGAAGCCATCTCATCATCCATAGCCTCAATCCAGGAACCTGCATCTTCCATGCCCAAAGCCTCCTTCACAGATCTAGGCTCATCAGTGTTAGTAATCAAAGAAAAGGCACAACTAGAATCTAACATAGAATAACCAAACCTTTCTAGTTGCTTTCTTTCTCTCATGGATCTCCTCAAGGGCTGCGGTTGAGGTTGTTCTTCCTCTTCTTCTGAACTATCAAAGTTTCTAGAGCTCTCCTCATCATTAGACCCAACATGGTCTCTCTGTTCAGTCTTCTCAGGGGTAGGAGGCAACTGAACAACATCTTTTTCCTTTTCTTTTTCATCTGGTTGTAGCACAATAGGAGAAGATGTTAACTCTCTGAAAATAACATTTCTACTATACAACACCTTACTAGTCATAGGATCCCAAAGGTTGTATCCTTTCACACCAGCACTGTATCCGATGAAAATACATTTAACAGCTTTGTTTTCCAACTTAGATCTTTTCTCCTTTGGAACATGTGCATAAGCTTCACAACCAAAAACACGAAGATGTCTAATTGAAGGCTTCTTACTAGACCACACCTCTATGGGTGTCTTACCAACAAGGGCTGATGTAGGAGATCTGTTAACTAGATAGCAAGCAGTGACCACAGCTTCGGCCCAAAACCTTTGTTCTAAACCAGCTCCACTAAGCATACTCCTAGCCTTCTCCATCAGTGTCCTATTCATTCTCTCTATAACTCCATTTTGCTGTGGGGTATAAGGAGTTGTCTTATGCCTCTCAATACCTTGTTCTTTATAGAACTGTTCAAACTCTGCTGAGCAAAACTCACCACCATTGTCAGTTCTCAAACACTTAATCTTCTTACTAGTCTGATTCTCTACAAGAGCTTTAAATTCCTTGAACCGACTAAAGACTTGTGTCTTACTTTTAAGAAAATAAATCCACATCCTTCTACTGTAATCATCTATGAAAGATACAAAAAATACAGACTTGGAGATTGAAGGAACTTTTACAAGACCAAATACATCAGAATGAATAAGATCCAAAACATCAAAAGATTTGTGAGAACTAGAGTAAAATTGAACACAATTTTGTTTACCATAGACACAGTGTTCGCAGAAGTCAAACTCGAGATTGCAATCATTTAACCCCTCAATGAGATTTTTATTTTTCAGGGTTCTGAGACCCTTTTCACCAATGTGGCCAAATCTCATATGCCACAACATTGTCTTTTCTGCAGGAAGCTTACCTTCCAAAGTGTTTGCACTACCATCGGAACCAATAGCCACAGACTTCTTCACTGCTTGTTTAGATGGTGAGGATGAAGAACTATTACATAGAGGAATACATGCATCTAGCTGAAATAAGGTACCTCTCCTAGTACCCCTTGCAAGCACTATCGATCCTCTCATCATCTTGCAGCCTTCTTTCAAAAAAATGACTTGCACACCTACTTCATTTAGCATACTTACAGATAATAGGTTTCATGCCAAACCCGGAATGTGCATAACTTCGTTGATTCCCTTTACTTGTCCATCAAGAAATTTGATAGTGACCCTTCCACGTCCAACTATCTTTAGGTGAGAATCATCACCCAAGTACACCTTTTCACCATCGAACTCTTCATATTTTGAGAACCAATTTCGATGAGAGGTCATGTGAAAAGATGCACCCGAGTCAACCAACCACACATCATCAGATGCATGGGCTACCAAAGCTACGATGAATGCATCGCCATCTTCTTGAGATCTTTCTGAAGCTGAATCTGAACCTTTCTTCTTCTTCTTCGGCTCTTTGTAGTCTTTACAGAAGTGCCCAGATTTATCACAGTTCCAACATTTTGCCTTGGACTTATTGGAAGTCTTTGACTTCCCATGGGATTTGGATCTACCCTTATTGTCAGACTTATTGTCATTTTTCTTCCCTCTTTCAGTGGATCTCCCACGAACAGCAAGGGCTTCTTTTTTTTAAACGGAAGCCTTTCTCTGCATCTCCTTTGATAGCAACGAAGACACCACATCATCCATTTTGAAGGTGACTAAAGTGCTTCTAAGAGCCATCACAAGATGGTCCCATGAATCCGGTAAAGAACACAAAAGTGTATAGCAACGATCCTCCTCCTCTAACTTGACACCAGCTGATGTCAATTATGCAGCCAGCAGATTAAATGCATTTAAATGATCTGTTAAGGATCCACCTTCCTCCATTCACAGAGAGTACAACTTCTTCCTTAGGAACAACTTGTTCACTAGAGATTTGGCCTGATACATGGCCGCAAGTATTTCCCACAAACTATTTGCAGTTTTCTCATCTAGAACATTCAGAAGGACTGCATCGGTTAAACAGAGTCTTATGAGACCCTTAGCTTTACGGTCTTGGATATCACAATCTGCATGAGCTATAGTTGCTGGTCTTGTAGCACTTGAAGTCACTTCCCATAGGTCACGATCTTCCAACATGTCTTCCATCTTGAGTTTCCACAACTCAAAATTAGTGACATTAAATTTCTCCACCTCCATTCTTCCATATGATGAACTTGCCATCTCAATCTGCAAATAAGATTCAGAATGCTCTGCAAAAAAATCCCACTCAAACTTGAGATCAACTCAAAAAACCCTACCCAACAACTAGGATCAAAAGTTGATCAAGCTCTGATACCACTTGTAAGGAAACTCAAGTGTGGAAACAGCTTCGTATGCTAATCTCTATAGGAGAGTATTGTGCAAATTCTTATAAATCCTTACAATTTTAGATTCGTTAACTACTTTAACAAAGATATTGCAACCACATACAATGCATACAGAAAAATAGAGAATGACACAATGATATACCCTGGGGAAAACCTTTTGGTAAAAAACCCTAGCACTCCAAAACCTGCACAATGTATTATCTTCAACACAAAGATTACAACACACTTGCAATGTAGTTCTTTCAGGAAATGAGAGACAAAGCCAACAAGACTTAAATTTAGATATATCTCTCTCATAGGAGTAGCATCATATATATAGACTCCTCTGGACCCAAAAATAGGCACAACCACCAAGACCTATGCACAAAGCTACATGTACATAGTTGTTACATGCAATCCCAAGAATAAGCGTCCATCCTTAGAATAGACTATGACAGCTTGTCATAGAATCCCCAAAAATAACGGTCACAAGAGAAGTGTAAGAGAATCTGTCATACCAACCTATTTTTGGCATATTCTCTTACACACACCAACCACTTCTTCTTGGGCACCCAAATAGGCCCAAGTCATAAGATGCTCTTACACCTATCATAGCACATTCCTTAAATAGTTCTTACGCATCATAGGAATCTGTCATGACCATTTCAGTCATGATCTCCTTACGCACAAGATGCCGACACATCAAGTGGAGTGACACATCAACATGCCAACTAGACATGTACACTCACACTTAATTACATTATTTGCAAAAAATACATTTACAAAACAAATAATAAGAATAGGAATTATCCAAGGTTGAGACACCTTATTCCTAACATCTAGCCCATTTCAAAAAGTACTAATTAACAAAATCTTGATAAGATTTGTGACATATGTTCATTAAATGTTTTGACTCTCAACTAATATTATCTATCATATCGATTCGTCTAATGTGAAACCTAGCACTCTTAATTTCTATCATATATGCTATGATTTGACTGTGGTCGTATCTTAGCAATGACAACAATCATCCATTGCGAACATACACCAGATCGACAATTGACAAACTGTTATCATGTGAAACGGGATACAATTAGTGTCCGGATAGAGCCCCCAGTGAATCAGTGACTGACAAGTCATATGAACATTGTAAGAGCAGTTATGTTGCATTAAATGTTCTAATTCTCCTCACCTATTATTATCTATATATCGATAGGTTTAATGCGAAACCTACCCCTGTATATTTCTATGATATATGAAACAATCTGTCGGTGGTCGTATCTTCGTAAAGAAGGGAGAGCCCATTGCCAACATGCGAGAGCACAACAAGTGGCATGGTGGTCATGTTTTAAAGGACATACAATCAGTAACCCAATGGAGATTCCCATCGATCACTGACTGACAAGTCGTAAGAGCAGTCATCTTGCATTAAATGTTATGACTCTTCAAATCAGTAAATTAATAGAATCACATTTAGTAATTACCATCTTCAAATGCCCCTTTCAACCATTAAATGTTTTTAAAAAAATTTAGATTTATCTCTCCATGTCTACTAAATCTGAAATTATTTATTTTCACTTCTACTCCTAAAGTGTACAAATAAGTTGTATACAAATTTAAATTATAAACCTACACAGAACAATATTGGATACTTATTCTTCACGTATAAATCCAATCCTTAAATATAGTAATTACTACCATAAAAACCCAGCTTTCACCCATTCAATGTTTTTTGCCCATTTCAGATATAACTATTCACACCTGCTAAATCCAAAAAAATTTTATTTAACTCTACTCAGAAACTTTCCAAATAAGTTGTTAAAAGAAACAAAAATAAGACTACACATTACAATGTCAGATACAATTACTACTGCCATATAAATCCAACACTTTAATAATCTATTTAAATAAATAATTTATTTTAAATCGCAAACATGTAGTGAATGGGAGAAGAATGGGTGAATCAAAGGTAAGCGCATGTGTCATTTGATGATGTATCAAGTGTCATATGTTTTGAAAAATCATGCGGTGATCGGTGACCATTGAGAAACTCTTTGTTATATTTTCCTCTTTGACCAACAGCTGTCGTATGTTCATGAAAAATCTAATTATTCCTTGCAAACATGTGCCATCCATTAGATTGTGTTCTAGCAAAATCTAATGCCCCAGTATTTATAAATTTTGAAACCCGCTTTCATTTAGTACTGAATAAGGAAAACACCTTAAAATGGAAAATCGCGTTTAGAAAAGAATTTCATATAAATTTGATGACTAATGCCCATTCTTTTTTAAATTATTACTATTCCAAAGTGTCATAGGAACTGGTTACTTATGGGATCAACATTGAATGACAGATCTAACAATTTTTGTGTCTCCATTAAAAAATATAGCAACCTTCCAATCATGTGGTGACCATTGATCTACTATCAGGCCGACGATGTCTTCCTTTATGTCCACTCTTGAAAAGGACATAATATTCACCATTACATGCAGCATCTAATGGTTGTATTCCATTCAAAATGTCAATTGGTTCATCAGTGATTTGTGCACGAATGCAACTCTGCAAATAATCAACGGTTGTCATCTCTTCCCAAGGAAAGTCATTAAATAAAACGATCATGAGACCAGCCTTGATCTTAGTTAATATGTTTCCAATGAATAATCAGATCCTAATATTTATTATTTAAAAATGAAAAATTCTATATAGAAAACAAAAAAATAAAAAATTAAAAAAATAAAAACAACATAACATGTATTCGGTGTAAAAATTACATACTGAGTTGCAATTACTAGTATACATTAATTTCCATGACAACCCTAAACAAATATTTAGGGAAACTATACTTAAAGAGTATGCTATTAACATGAAGTGTTTGACATAAAGACACCATGAAAACATTAAAACTTCACTTCAAAATATACACTGCATTGAGGCGGGCCCAACGTGCCAATGGGCAAAGGCCACCAAAAAGCTGAGTTTGTGCTTTGGAAGGACATGTTCTCCACGAAACTCAGCCCATGTTCATGAAATTGTACTTTGTTCAGTACTAAAATTGGCCTAGGGATTTAAACCTCATAACCCATGTCTGTAATTGAGGCTGACATACAAAATGTGGGTCATTTTAAGAGGTGCAAAAATTAGGGTATTGAAATCTACAACTGGCACGAACCGCGTTTCTCAATCTGATTATCTCAATGTCATATTTTTCATGAGAAACAAATGTTTTTGGAGCTTACATCTCCATGCCAGTTAAGTCCAGTGGATAAGATCGATTGTGTATATTCTATTTCCATCAATGATCGTGCTTTAGGGATTGTTGCAGATTCACCCATCAATGTTTTTATTTCATTTTGGGTGGGAGAATCAGTGTAACTCAAGATTAAGGGATTTCCCTGTATCAAATTTAATAAGTTCTTTCAAAGAACAAATAAATTTCTATAAAAATTAGACGTGTTTCTGATAAGTTTGTTTTTAAGGTCCATGAGAATTTGGAAAGAACTGTTTCAGATTTAAATTTAAATTCTTGTGATATTCGTCAACAGTTTTCAGGAGGAATTTTAGAAGTCTTCTCTCCTTCCCAGATGACTTGGTGGGTAAAATTTTACATCAACCAGAGGGTATTGAAACCGTGCCTAAAGAATGTTCTTCCACTGTTGCTACTTTACATTCTGACCAAAATCCTCAAAATCAACTTATCAGATGAGGAAATTTTGAATGGAGAACAAATTACTATCCAACAAGAAAGGCTCTCAACTATAAATCAAGCAGAGGATGATGTCCCTTCAGTCATGGTAACCAAACAAGAAGAAGAAGAAGAAAACATGAATTACCAGAGGTTCTTTCTGTCAATTTTGGGCTCTGAAATGGTAGATGAAATTATAGTAGATCAAATCCTCCATGAGCCTTCTAATTATGACTTCTCCAATAGATTATGAGTCTTTCTATTTGAACAAGTGGATACCGTAGAGGGATTTCCTCAGCCTAGCAAAGGGAGAAATCTCAAGATTTTTAAGATACAAAAAGAAATTAAGGCAAAAATATAAGCAACATTGGACTAAATTTGTAGATTGCTCTCCTTGAGCACAATTGAAATTGTCTTTTAATGTTAGAGGCATGAATCACTCCTAACAAGAAAGTACTCATCAAAATACAATAATGGTCTCTTAATATTAGGAGCATCAATGACTCTAACAAGAGAGTACTCATCAAAAATCAAGTAGAAAGAATATAGTCAAATAGACTATAATCTTTCTACAAGAAACCAAATTTTTAGATACTCAAGGTCTAGAATTTTCAAAGAAATGGTTAAAATGACAGTTTTATAAACCTCTAGTAGAAAAAGAGGCTTTAACCATTATGTGGAATTCCAAATGGACCTTGATGGAACTAATTTTTTTAGAGAAGTTGGGAGCTAGTATAGGTTATATGGAACTCTTTATCTCTCATTTTTTATCAACTGAAAAAGAGAAATGTTATTTCCGGCTGAGATTTTAGTTCCATCTTTCTTTGGATGAAAAATAGGGTAACTCATCCCACTTCAAAATTGTATGAATGACTTCACAAAATTTGTCAATGAAAATTCTCTTGTAGACCGTATTACCAAAATTCGTAAACTTACTTATCAAATGGAAGAATCAACTTCTTAAAAATAGCTGAAACATTCCACATATATTTCATTAATTCAGTCTGGCCTCTTCATGGTGGTGATTTGATCTCAGCTCAATCTTTCCTTTTTCTTGATTTTATATTTTTCTCATATCAGGATTCGGTACTTAGGAGGAGATAACATCCTGAGGATTAGTACTCCCTGACACTATTTAGACTAGTGCATGTGCTCTTTCTAACAACATGTCGAGGGAAGCTCAAAAGATGGGTTGTGGGTATTACCCATTTCTTGATGGTCTCCTTAACCTTGTGAGCTCGCCGAAGGCTATTGTGTTGTCCCTTGCTAGACTGGAAGATGATGATCCCCTCTTGGAAGATGGATAGATCCCTCTAGGGCTAGACAATAGGGTTGTGTTGAGTGCTAAGAATAACACAAGGAGTAGGGATTTCCTTGAACATCCTTGGGTGAGGGGTGGAGATATGTCATCGGCCTCGTTGACAGGTGAGGCTCTTGGAGAGAGAAAGTTTTCCCTTCCACCCCAAGGTTTTGGGGTATGAATCTCCTACTCCAAACTCTACCATTATAGTTGCATTAACATTGGAGGTAACAAAGTCAGTTATCCTCTCTCTTGAGAGTTGGTCTTCTCCCACCTCCCCATCTAGGAGTGACTTAGGTGAATGAAAACATCCAGAAAGAAAAATAAGAGGAAATAAGAAGGTGGATATGGGAGCGGCTACCAAGCCTGGTATACCATTTGGTAGAACCATCAAGACAAAGGCCATTGCAAGGAAATTTTTAGTGGTAGGCAATTGACCCTAGAAGACTCTCAAAAGGGAAGAAAATGAAGTTCCTCTCTAGGAACTTGAGTGGCTTGAACAGCCCCCATAAATAGTATGCGCTTAGACAATGTATTATGAACCAAATGATTGATGTACTTATTCAGGAAGCTAAGATGACATACCATAATTTTTCTAGTTTAGTAGGAAGACTTTGGCATGGTGTTGTGTTTTACTATAGTGAGGTGAATGGGACTTTTGGGAGTGTGGCTACCTTATGGAACCCAGGTAAGTTGACTGATGGAGTTTTTGTGTTCTCTCATAGCTATTTGGCTTTCCTATTCAAAGTTAATATTTTTTCTTGGTACTTATTTAACATATATGCTCCCAATAATAGAATGGGATGTAAGTTGATTTGGGATGAGATCTCTTCTTTCATGGTTGACAATGATAATGCTTTATTTATGTGTGCTCGAGACTTTAACACCCCTTTACACCCATTAGAGAAGGTGAGAGGTTTAATAGACTAAACTGACAGCATGTGTGACCTCTCTGAATTTTCAAGAATAAATGATCTTTTGGATGTTAATTTGTAGTGTGCCCCCTTTACTTGTTCTAACAATCCAAAAGGTCAACATCTTGTTCACATTAGATTTTACAGACTACCGGTGTCTACTAGTTGGGATATTATTATGTCATCTTCCCTATTGACTCTCTCACATACTATTTCTAACCACTCTCCATTTTTTCTAAAATGGTTTGATAGACCCAATTTTTTTCCCTTGCCCCCTCTATGAAATAATATGGCACTCACTTCTAGAATTCAAATATTGTGTTTGAAGTTGGTGAAACATATTTGTGACAGGTACTGCCATGTTTCATCTATCGAGAAGATTGGATAATGTCAGGAGGGAGGTGTTTGATAGGAGAAATCCTCCTTTGGAGATATTTTCAAAGAGAAGAAGGAAATTGAGTCAAAACTTGAGCAATTACAACAGATCATGGCTGATGAGGCTACTTATGTTGAAATCCACTAGGGTGAGGATCTTTGGCAGAAGAAATGGAAGGACAACGTGGATAAGGAGGAGATTTAATAGAAGTAGAGGTCTTGTATTCAATGGCTGAAAAAGGTGATAGAAATACTTCCATCTTTCACAGATTGACATCCAAGCATAAGAAGAGAAATACTATAAATTCCTTATTTAGGAATGATGACAAGGAACTTCTTGACCTTGGAAAAATTGGTGAATGGATTCTTAATACTTTGTGAATGCTTACTCAAATCCAGATAGTAATGCTACCTCAGTGGTGAGATATAGTCTACTACAAAATCTTCCTAATGTGCTGGACAATGCTGACAATGAGAGGTTACTGAAATCTATCATGGAGGAAGAAGTAAAGATTGTTGTTTTCTCCATGGGGGTTTACAAGGCTTTGGAATTGGGTGAATTTCCTTCTTCTTTCTTTCAAGTGTTCTTGGAGGTTATCAAATATGACCTTTCTCATGCCACGAAGGAATTTTTATGGACCAACAGACTCCTTAGGAGGTTTAATAATACCTTTATAGTTTTGGTCCCTAAAATTCCTAAGCCTAAATATATGACTGATTTCAAACCGATTAATCTATGAAATACTATTTACAAGATCTTCTCTAAGGTGCTTGTGAACAAGATTAAACATCATCTAGATAAATTTATCAACCCTTACCAAAAAAAATTTGTATTTGGAAGGCAAATTTTAGATGCTATGATTACCACCCATGAAGTAATTCACTCTATGGAGAAAAGTGGGAACCCTAGGATGACACTGAAGCTTGACTTTTCAATAGCGTATCATAGGGTTCACTGGGATTTTTTGTACATGGTGTTATCTAGGATGGGGTTTCATGAAAGATTATTAGAATTTTTAAGGAGTTGTGGAAAGTGTGCACTACTCAGTCTTTGTTATTGGTTCTCTTTGGGGTTTCTTTAAGCATGGTAGAGATATTAGACAAGGTGATCCCTTATCACCATATTTGTTCATCATAATGGCCAAAGTTCAAGGCAGGAATTTTCTGAATTTGGTTAGCAATGGTAAGATTTAGTGAGTTAAAGTAGAAAATTTCCTACCTCTGGAGGTTCTACAATAGTTTTTTTATGATACATTTCTATTTGACCTTCTTCTTCATTAATGGAGGCCAGAGAATGGAGGAAGCTTCTTGATGATTATGCAAGTTCTTCAAGGAAAAAAATAAACTTAAAAAAAAGTAAGATCTATTTTTTCAATATTGATTATGGTCTTCAGAATAGGATCATTACTATGGTTGGCTGTCAGTCAGCTAGACTTCTTGACACCTACTTTTTCCTCCCTCTGCATGTCAAGGAAGTCAAGTCAAAATTCTGGAATTCAAATTTTGGAAAGGATCCAAAAGAAGCTTGTTGGCTAGAAAGGAAAAGTGTTGAGCAGTGTTGGTAAGATGAAACTCTTGTCTGCATCTCTACAAGGCATTCCTATGTATTTCCTATCTTTATTTAAAATTTCTAAGTGCATGGCTAAGAATTTAGAGGGAATCTAAAGTAACTTCCTTTGGAATGGTCTGGAGGAAAAGGCCAAGATCATCTTGGTTAGCTAGGAGGTGGTTTTTGAACCAAATATTTAGGGTGGTCTAGGGATAAGAAGGGTATGTGACCTCAATAAGGCTCTCTTGGCCAAAATTAGATGGTGTTTAGCTACTCAATCAGTTGGGTGGTGCAAGATAATGAAAGATAAATATTTTAATCACTCATCTCTTCCCTACATACTCATTGACCATGACCTTCCTCTGGGGTTGAGGATTTGGAATAATATTTTCAAATGTAGAGGGATTCTAAGAGAGGGCCTTCGTTGGGTGATTGGAAATGGAGAAAAGATAAATTTTTGGGAAGATGACTAGATGCGAGGTAAATCCCTAATAATGCATTAGTTTAGTCACCTCATGCAAGACCTTAAGCACCACTTTGGTTCTCTAGTGTGTGATTATATTTCCTTGACTAGGAATTGGTTGAACCTCATAGATGGTTTTTCCCACCACATTCCTTGGTAGGTGGAAAAGCTACAAAACCTCTTGACTGGGGTTAGGATTCCTTTTTTTCCTACAAAGGATAGGTTTTGGGATATTATCCTTCTAGGAGGTTTCACTGTTCAGTCATCTTATGTATACTGGGTAAGATCTATGCAGACCTCAAACTACTAGAAATATATCTAGAAAGCCCAACTTCTACCAAAAATTAATTTCTTCTCATGGACTTCTCTACATGGTAAGATCCTGATAATTGATAATCTAAAGAGGAGAGGCTTCCAACTACCAAATTACTGTGTTATTTGCAAACAAGATGAGGAGAATATCAATCACCTTCTTATTCATTGTCCCTTTGCTAAGGAGGTTTGGTATAAAATTATATGTAAGTTTGGGTTATCATGGACCTTTTTGGAGGATTTATAGAAGTTCATACTTACCTGGGAATGCCCTTCATCCTACCTTCTACTTAGACAACTATGGAGTCTCATTCCACCCAAAATCTATTGGAACCTTTGGAAAGAATGGAATAATCATATCTTCAGAGGATTTGAGTGCTTCATGGATATAGTGGTGGCTATTTCAATGAAACTGATATTGGAGAATGTTTCAGTATGTAAATGGAAGTACCCTCCCTCACCTCCTTCTACTACTGATTTCCAATTTGGTTTGCAATGGAGCTTACCAGCCACCTTTCTTAACTATGACAATTCTAAGGTTATGGAAAGGAAGAATACTAAGTGATTGCATCCTCCCTCATCTTGGCTCAAACTACATTTTTTGTGGGGAAACTGAGAATGGGGTTACTATCGGGGCACATATTATGCAAGATGAAAAAGGTAATCCAATGTTGTCTTTTATTGGTAATTTTGATTCTATTACTAGTAATGAGGTGGAAACTTTAGGCCTTCTATGGGGTCTTATTTTTTCCTTATATAATGGTTGCCATAGGCTTTTTATTGAGGGAGACTCTCAAATTATTGTCGAAGCTAGGAAATGGGATATGAAGGCCAGATGAAAGGTACAGAATATTGTTAGGGATATTTGGAAGAATCTTTCCAGGTTGGAGGTATTTTTTATTCAGCATACTTATAGAGAGGGAAATTTAGTTTCCAACTCATTAGCTGCACTTGGTCTTGATTTGAGTCGATTGAGATGTTGGAGGCATTGAGAGTCCCTCCCTAAGAACACATAATTCCTTATTGGGAGATAGAAACTTCCCAATCCCCTAAGATGAATTTGATTCACATGAAGTGTTGGGTTGTCCATTTCCCTATGTCGATGATCATGACTTTGGTGGGTTATCATTCTATTTTAAATTTCAAATTTATTTATTTCCCCAAGCTTATTCATGGTGGGCCTAATAACCATTGGGCTAATTATGATTATAAAAGGTATATTTTTTCCTATCCTTATATGAGGATTTTTAGAGAAATTTGGTGCAATTATGTTAGTAGTGATGTGACTAATTGCATTTATTTCTATAATAATTTTGAAGTCCCTCCCCTCTTGTTTGATATTCAAAGTGTCTAGTCTACTCATCATAAAGATTGGAAAAATGTCCTCTCTCATGTGGCTCCATGTTGGCGAGCTTGTTACCTGGGGTTTAATGTTATAAAAAATTATTACTTCAATAGGTGGTGTTATGGGGGTAATGCCTTAATTATTTTCATTTTTGGTTTCTTCCTCTTCACCATTGTGACTAAACATTCTCTCTGCAAATGGAGTTTTGAGTTAAATTTCACCATTATCACCACACTAGAGAACTCAGTGAGCTCTAGGTTGGGCTTTGACATGGGAGGCAAAATGGTCTGGATTGAACCTACAAAACTTGAGGACACTCTGCAGGATAGCCCTTCTAGTTTAAGCTACTGTTATGTTGTTTTTAATTTTACTATCATGAGGACTTATATGTGGACTAGTTGATATCTTATTATGCTATTAGTTTTTGGCGTATCTTTTTTATGTTAAAGAAGGGGAAATAATGTGTTGTGATTGTTAATGTACTAGTTTTTTTGTTTTTTTTGAGGTTTTGTCTCTATTTTAACTTTGGGTCAACCCCCTAGTTTTTGCTTCTTTAATATAAAAAATAACCATACTATATGTTTTTTGAGGGGATAATATTTATTTTAATACACAATGTTCTTCATTAGTTGAGCAATTAATCCACAATTTTGAATCCTTTTAAAACAATGTTATTTTAGAAAACTCCATAATCTCCTCCAGTCTCACTCATTGTAGCCTTTGAAGAACATTCTAGAGGTCTCCTAATAGTTTATATATACAATATCCTCCTTGTATTATCATTGTAAGAAAATAATTTAGTGCCTTTAGAATGCAAATTATAGTTTCTCAGTGTTAATTTTATGCTCTTTATTTTCTCAAATATATTTTGCCTTATTTATCTACCATGGAATTAATATATTCAAGCATCTTTCATGTTCTTGCTGCTATTTTTGTTAACTCAATATGGTATCAAAGATAATTCAAATTTTGGATAGTGCATGCATGGATTTTGTAGTGTGAAATTCTAATTTTTTGCTGGTTGAAAACTAGCTGAGAAACACTAAGAGTTTTTGTTGGGAAATTAACAATGGGTGGTCCCACAATAGTGTGTCTCACTTTTTGGCCAACTTTGACATGGAGATCGACATTCTGAGAAAAAACTTCACTTTCAAACACTTGTTATCGTAAAACTATTAGGAATTTGAAGATGATGTAAACTAGAGTCTTTTAGAATTTTATTTCTAGTTTCTAAATATATTTAAAAAATAAATTAAAATTCATTTAAACTCATATTTCCTTCTCCTTTGAAAAGTGGTTTTCCTGAAAAAATTGTGTTTTTAAGGAGTTATTGTCACTTGGATCACCATAACTTTTTTTTTAACAAATGATAACAATGTAACTCTTTTGAGATTATGTTTGTAACTTCAATATCTAAAGGATGCAATTGGTTTTATTCATTTTGGGTCAATATTTCCTAGCTTATTGAGTTCTAAAGTGACAGCAACTATAATTTAGACATAAGGTCACTTGGATTGCTCTAACTTGATCTATGTATATCGAAATTAATTTTTTCTTTTTTCATAGAAAGGTAACAAAAATACTCTTTTCCTATATATTTTTCATAATTTTTATTTTGTAATTTACTATTTTTCTAAAAGTCTTGAAGAGATGGGTTGTTGAATGACCAAACAACCTATGTTTAGTTAAAGTAATATTTCAAAGTGATAATGAACTCAATATGAATTAAAATTATATTCTTTAGAAATATTTTTCTGAGTAGCATCATTTGACATCATATGTTTAAAAAAACTATCTTGTTTGGTCCTTGTCCCAGGCCTCGAAAGACCATTTTTTTGTAGTTCACTTTTTTTTTGAGGGATAAATTTTAGTTTAGGGGTCTTTGAGCGAAGACCCCCTTCATGCGAGGACACCTGAGGGGCTTTGTGCGAAGGGTCTTCATGCGAAGACCCCAAAGTGAAAAGTCCAACAAAGAAACACCCTGCCAGAATTTTCCCCAAGCTACTTCAAGTGAAGTCAGTCGACTAGTTATGAATTTATTTTGTGAAAAAAATTAGAATGGTATAAAACTAAAATATTTTGTTCATATTTTATAATGAATTTCAATAAATTAATTCTCTTTTTCTATTGTTATTTCTATTATTGATCAATTTTTACAAAAGGCATTTTTTGGAGGAGGATTGTTATTTCTATTTTTTTCAAAGGCATAATTTTGGAGAGGAGAAATATTAGATCAAAGTATTTTTTGAAGAAGAAAATTTTTATTGCTGATCTTGTGGAAGATATTTTTTGGAGAGAAGAAATGAGGAACAAGAAGGGAAGACAAAGTATTTTTTCTAGAAAAAGGTCACTCGGTACTAAACAAAGAAATTAAGAAGCTGCATTGACATATTATCATAAAACTAGATAAGGTGAAAGACAAGATGAAGTAGGAGGTTCAAGTCAAGTCAAAGAATCGCACATTGAAGAAGGGTTGTGATCAGTCCCTATGGAAGGTCAAGCAATTGATTTTGGAGAAGGGTCAAGATCACGTGCTCCTATTGGTATGGATGAACTTTTAAATTTAGCTCAAACTATAAAGAGAAATATTAATTATAGAAATTTAGATCATTTACTTACAATGGATGTGGATAATTTTAGATCACTTGCTCATGTTCAACCCTTAAGTCCTAATAAGAAGAGATCAATGAATATGATAGCAAGAGAAATATTGGCTAAATTTGATAATTTTGAAACACTTGAACAAGCCCAATTGCTTTCAGTTGTGCTTATAAACAAAAAGTTGGAAGGGGTATTAAAATTATTGGGTATAGACACAACATCAAAGAAGAGAAAAGTTGTTGACATGCAAACTGATATGATTGAAAATATTAGGAAAGGTTTGAACAAGGTAGTGAAGAAATCTCAAACTAAAGATAAGACCATTACAAGAAAATTTATGTTGACAACCATTGTAGGTAACACTGTGCTCTGAAAAAGACAAATATCTTCAGTTTCATCTCAGTTTGGTTTTAACAGGAAAAAAAATCATGATATGTTAATAGGAGAATACTTTTGGATGATAGCACCTTGGAAGGAAATTGGGCAATCATGTGTAGATCTCCTCATTCTAATAGGATTGATGAAGGAATCAAGAATTTGGTCACATTATTTTGGAATGATAATACATATCCTTCATCAAATAGTAGAGATGTTATCAGACATAGAATTTCAGCTAATCAATATGAATATCATACGAAACATTGGTTGGACACAACACAACATGAAATGTATGTGTCATTTTGTAGTTAAAATCGTAATATAAAGATTGGGAAAACATTGTTTGAAATATTGAAGCCATATTATATCAGGACAAACAAAGTGTTTGAAACTTGTTGTTTTTGTTATCATATTGAATTTGATCTCCACTATTAGGTTTTTTGAAAGTTTGTAGAAGACACTTATGGTTTTGAAAATACTCTACCTACTAGATGAAGTGAGTTCATCTCATCCATTTTATGTGACAAAAGAGATGATGTAGCTGGACAAATAAATTGCATAAAAGGAATATGTCAAACACGTGCTGATTTGTCTCTTTTTCCTTTGAAAAATGAAAATATTGATGTAACAAAGATGGTAAATTGCAAGAGTTACAAATATGTAAAGAACGAAACAAAATTTGGGAAATAATCCAAAAGGTTAGAATATGTTGAAAAGGAGATAAATATTGGAGTATTTATGGAAAAATTTAAAAAATTGATTCAACCTTACATTCATCATGCTTTTTTTTTGCAAAGTGGCAAGCACAACAATTCCAAACACTCCGAGACAATTTCCCACTTGGAACTATTGTATCAGTTGTTGATTTTGCAGAAAATTATTCCTTTGTTCATCAGAAGGCAATTGAATCGGAAAACTATTTTTCAAAGAAAATTACTATTATGGTACATGTGTGTTATCGACACACACAATCAGATTTGGATGGTATTCAGAGCACATTTGAAGCACATGTCATCAAGAAGGAATATCATTTTTATATAAGTGATGATAGAGAGAATGACATTCATTATGAAGAACACTGCTTCAAAATGCTTTTTGCAAATTTGAAAGAAAGAGGTATAAAAATTGATAAACATTATGTTTGGTCAAATGGATGTGTTGCACAATTTAAATCATCAAGACCATTTTATGAACTATGTAGATATCATCATAATGAAAACATACCACATGTCTAGAGTTTCTTTGAGAGTGGACATGGAAAAGGTGAACATGATGGTGTTGGAGCTTGCATCAAATGTGCTATACAAAATTATAAGGGATTTCATATAAAAAATGCACATGATGTTGTTGAATGGTGCAAGACACATTTCACACTAAATGAGAATGACACATCATCAGGATTGACTCAAGTGGTGCCACATAGAAAATTTTGGGAGATAAAAGGTATGGACACATTTTTAAATTATTTGAAAGTGTTTAAATTTTGTATGTATTCTTTATTCAAATTATAGTTATAGAATGTATTATATATACATTTTTTCAGGTGTGGATAGAAAAATTATGCATGGTTGCAATAGGATAGAAACAATGTGATCTTTGCATTTATTTATGAGTAAGAATTGTCACAATTGGATGTTGAACACTAGGGACTACTCATGCTTTTTTTGTCACTCCATTGCTGATAATTATGAGGAATGCATCAATCAAGACCATGGATATGAAGGTGCATGGAACCTAGTGCCACTAGTTGTTACTGATACATTTGATAGAGATGAAGATGAAAACTTTGATTATGTCCCTTTGATTTCTACTGATTATGATCATATCTCAGGATTGGTCAAAATTGGTAAGTATATATATTTCACATTATATGGTCCATTGAGCTGCATGTTGTAATACCCCAAAAATGGGCTATAGGTTCATTAACCTCTTACATCAATAATTCAATCGAAATTGACATCAAAGTCCTAACCTAAGGCACATCTGCACATCAGTTTATCAAAAAACCTAATTGATTATCTTAATTCTACATTGGGGAATATTGCTTGAATATTCCTAATTTATCATAATTATCTTCAATTGAATATTATTTGGCAATAAATGTCATTATTTATCCTAAAATTTGATTAATTGAATATTCTAAATATTTAATTAATTAAGTTTAATTCTGCCACTTAATTATTTAATTACATTTATTCCTAAATTGTATTATTTAATTTTGACAATAAATCAAAAGTCGTATGACTAATTGATTAAATTCCTATTTAATTAATTAATGTCAATTGACAATATTTAATGATATAGTTTTTGAATAAAAGTTTAATTAAATAATTGAGTAACCCATAAATCAATTATTTTAATTCAAAATTTAGTTAAGTTGAAGATAAATCACTTTATTTATTTAATTAATTCATAATTATCTATGCACATTCAAAGAGCAGTTAAACTTAAAATCAGAAAATCAATTCAAGTTGTTATCTTTTTCGAAACTTAAAATCTATTTTGAGTTGAAATCTGATCTAAACTTCTAATTTGAGTCAAAAAGCTATTTTTGCATGATTTTGTGAGTTAATTAATTCTGATTTCTTGTTAACTTGAAAATCAACCTGACTTTATCAAGAGTGATTTATGGCTTTTCTCAATGCATTCTCAAGCCTTGGATTTCTATAAAATCAAGGTTTAGCTCTTCACAAAAACATCTCTCGAATTTGCACAATTACTCTAGTGAAATTGCATACGAAGAATCAAGCTTTGGCGAATAGGAGAATTTGTGAGATCATTCATTATTTTTCATAGTTTTGCATAGTTTTTCATATCAATTCATATCATTGTTAGAATAATCTGCATATCATTTAAATTCAATTCTACATTAGATTCATACAGTTTTTCATCTTATTGCATTCAAAATCCAAAAAAATAGATTAATCTACATTCATTCTACATTCATCTTTTAGCATTAAATCCTTCATTTAGGTGTTGCATTGTCACTAATCTTGGTCTAATATGAGAATACCATACTCACACCTACTAGAAGGCAGTAAATCACCTTGTTAGCTTAGTTTCATTTATTTGCAGATTTCAATTTTTGCTAACCTCTAATGTTTTACTGAAGTGTTGTATCCACGACTAGGTACAAAATTCAAACACACATTTCTGACACCCACCGTGGGGCCCTGAAATGGGTTTCCATTTCATTTATAATAATTTCTATCAATTTTCTGTCATTTTCTGGGCAAAACTACGATCTTTATTTTATGTCTGTACATTTTTCGTACGAGTTTTGTCAGAAAGTCATATTAGGACCCCTTGACTATCATACGATAGTCAGTGTTTTCAAGACTTGTATTAGTTGTTACACATTGTCTTTTGGAAACTACTTTGTCGTGTGCATAGAGACCCACTGTCGTATCAGGTCTAGATTGTCGTACGGGAGGTAACTAACTGTCGTACGAGTTTTGGCATCAGAATTCAATTGTCATTTCAAATTTTTAGGTAGTTTACTAGATTTGATTTTTGGATTTGGACTAACAGCTAACCCTAACAATTGAGATATTCTATTTCTAATTGGTACTTGCTGATTTTGATTGGAAAAGCACAACAAAAATTGCAAAATAGGTAAAATCTACTAAACGCGTTGCAAGGAACTCAAGTATTTTATTGCATCTGATAACACTTCATTTTGGGACATAAAAAAAACTCTCATGTGTCAAGCTTATGTGACTTTTCCCACTTTCATATCACAAACTTCAGTTTTGGGCTATAAAATGAATATAGATTTTCTTTTTGCATATCTATTACACATAGTAAATAGGCCCTATGAACACTATTTGCAGATGATCTTGAGAGAGTGGGCTTCATTCAATTTTTTTTCATGTGAAGCTCTTATTGTTGAGAGATCCCCTTGTAGGTAGGGAGGTTACTGTGATTATCTCATGTTCTACTTAGTTTGGTCCTCAACTTTGATTGGCACATTCTCTCTTGGTCCCTCTTAGAGAGCTCAGTAGACATTGTTGTTGACATCACAAGCCTTGGTCAGATAATTTTAGTCTTAGTGTGTCAGATTGATCTATTTTCTATGTTTGGGTAAAAGTGATAAGGCTAGAGGATTATTCACTACTCCCTTTTTGGGTAGTATTAGAAACTTAAATCCTTGGATCTAGACCAAGTCCCCATGTGGTATCTTTTGTGAGTCACTTTTAGAGAGGGTTAACTGTAGTGGACATTCCCTTTATTGGGTCAACCATGTGGACAAAACCTTAAGCAATAATAGCCATTTTTTCCATGGTAGCTAAAACTACTATATAAATGTCTCTTTGGAAGAAATCTCCACAAGTGTGGTCTCTTGTTGGGCTTTCAGATCTCCCTAGCAGCTCATGATTGATTAAATTCTTAGACTGTGTCAAAACCCTGATGCACCTAGATTGGAGTTCGCCTTCTTGAGATCACAAAATTTGTAGAGTCAGACCATTACTAAACACCTTAGTGAGGCTAATTTTTCATTTTCTAGGACTATGTGCGTTAGTGGAATTTTTTTTGAGAACATACACAAGTTGCATTCCTAGGGATTAGCACAATAAGTCATTATTGCTAGTTCATGCGCAAGGTTGCTTTTTTCCTTGTTCATTTTTTTGAGATGATTGATTGCTTCCCTTTTCTTTTTGTTCTGCGTGTTTTCTATCTACTTGGTCCTTTGGAAATGAACAATCCTAAACTATTACCCGAATCTGCAAACTTGGACAGAGAAAATCTTACAAACAAATTGATTCTAAAAACTAAAAAATTACAAAATCTAAAGCAAAATTCCTTTCTAGAGTCCAAAAGTCATCCCACAGTCTCAAAAAGTCATATGAGTTTTGCCAAAAGTCATATTAGAACCCCCAAATTGTCGTACGGGAGCTTGCATATTGTCATACAAATTTTGTTAGGAAAAGTCAAAGAAAATCAAACCCTGGTGTCAACTATCATACGAGTCTTGTCAATTGTCATGCTAGAGTTTACCTAGACTCATACGAGCCTGGAGAAAATTGTATGAGAATTTTGAAAAATTGCTAGAAACTTGCCAAAATTGCTAGAAATCCAATTTTTATAGCCTACTTCCAGATTCTGTCAAAAAAATCATTATGTCAGGAACAAAGTAGAAACTAGAAAGAATCCAATCATTTTCCAAAAGTGGTCTCTTGAGTTTGGTCTATCCTTCTGATCTATCAATTTGAATCTTTTCCATCTTGTTTCAAAACCTTGTCAATCATCTTCAATTCAATCTTCATAAAAAGTGGCTAAGTGTTGTGAGCTTGTGTCCGCCATCTTTTAGGTGTCTACCCATACCTCTAGGGCACAATATCCTTCATTTATGTCTAATCTATCTTCAATCAATCCAATCTTAACAAGGTTGTGTCATTAGATCTTTTTGAATCAAGTCATTCTTCAGTTTTCTTAATCTTTCTCTTTTGCTTCACTTGAAGTTAATGGTGGAGACTAGAGCTTCCTCACATAGAAAACAAGGAGAACAACCCAAATTCTCTTCAGCAATATCTTCTATGATTTCTCAAACATTCCATCAACCCTACGACACAAATCTCTTTGGAGAAGATGCTCTTGGCAATCTTTTCTTGAAAGTTGGTTATGTCACCCCTCCTACATCGATTCACATAGGTCATCAACTGACCCCACCTAAATCAATTCCCAACAATCCTCACAACAACACTATATCTCAAGGTGGAGAAAACCGAGGCTCCCAAGGACACCAATCTCAACATGGTTCAGATCAAGAACCCACACCTTCCAAAATTGCCCAATATCAAAATGATGATAACTTCAAGAAAATGATGAGGCATTTCTTATGTGAAGAGAAAAAGGCATACTTCCTATAATTAGCCAAACAAGGAGCTAAACTTCCTCCAAAATTTAATGTCAAAGATATCGTTACTCAAGAGGAATAAACTCCTATCATGGCTGTGATGAAATTGATACATGCCATGCAAGTCAAGCTCAACAAACTCGAAAAAGAGAAGGAACCTAAAGAGTTCTCCATGGAGGATCTATGTCCTTTTCCATTTGATAAAAACTTGTACATGCCACCATTCCTGAAGAGAGTAGAAATGCCTTTAAGTATGAAAAATATGATGGAAACTCTGATCCCCAAGATCATGTCAGAGGATTTTGTACTCAATCCATGAAATTCATGCATCAACCAACCTACTTAATGCATCTTTTCCCTTGATCTCTGGGAGGAGTAGCCATTCATTGGTTCTCAAAAATGCCTCCAACAATCAAAAATTTTGAGGAGTTAATCAAGCTATTCTATCAACAATACTCCTACAACATCAAATATCCAGTTACCATGATCGACATTTGTAATCTGAAACAATACCCAGGAGAACCATTCTTGACTTTCCTCAAACGATGAAGGAAGAATTTTTCTCTATATGCTAGACCCATTCCAAAAATAGAGAAGCTTGAAATTTTCATCAACAATCTTGTTCTAGAAATCAACTACCCTTTACAAATGCAAGATCACACATCTTTCAATAAGATGGTAGATAATGCAATCAAAATTGAGAAAGTCCTTGTGAAAAAAGGATACATATCACTCCAAAAAGAGAAGTATGAATCGAGATCTAGTTCCAAAGACAAGAACAAAAAATGGAACAAGAATAAAGGCATTATCACTGATGGCCACGTTGTTGACAATGTCTGTAACCCATCTAATACACCCACTTTCAATCTTACTGTTGGTACTCAAGCCATCAAAGCCTCAGAGGTAAAAGTGATAGAATCAAACAAGAAGCCATCTAGCTACAAACCTTGGGCTACTGATCCTAAACGCAAGTTTACTCCTCTTGGAGAATCTTTAGAGCCCTCCATGAAAACTTTGTCGGCCAAAAAAATCATCAAATTGACTGAGATCCAACCATTTGATCCTGAACCTAAACCCAAATGGTGGAAAGAGACCACTTTATGTGATTTCTATTGAAATAAGGGTCATAAAACCAATAACTGTATACGCTTGAAGCATCTCATACAAGACAAAATTGATAATGGAGAAATTGTAATTGACAATCATAAAAGCAATAATGATCATAAAACATTCACATAACCATTTCCAAAACATGGTCAGGGAGATTCATCTTCTCAGCCTAACAGGGGTGCTAAAGTCAATTATGCTTACTCTAGCAAGAATTCTGTCATAAACATGGTGGAACCTTGTTTATCTGAACATTGCAATGTCATCACCATTGTGCCAAAATATAAAGATAATCAATTAGCAAATGCAGTTATTTGATCACAATATTAGGCACATCTACAATGACAAATCTCAGATTCATCTGATGTCCCTAAGATGCCTTTTAATCTTTCATCTGCTTCTAAATAGAAGGCTGCCTCTAAATCATCAAATCCTAAAGATATGAGGCCAATGTCATACAGTATTGTCCAACAACTCCACCATACCAATGCAAAAATCTCAATGTTTGAGTTGCTTCGGATATCTCTAGCTCATAGAGCCATCCTGGATAAAGATTTTCTTGGATCATATGTTCCTGACAACCTTGATTTAGATAGATTCCAGACTATGGTTGGTCATTTGATGTCTCCCCAGTATATCTCCTTTTCAAAGGAAGATGGTAACTCCTTGAGTCATCTACATAACCAACCCTTGCACATTGAAGTCTTAATCCAAAACCATCATGTCAAATGCATGTTGATAGATAGAGGCATTGGTCTCAACATTTGTTCTTATAGCTTGATCACACAACTAGGATTATCAGAAGTTTCCATTGATCCTAAAAAGAAGATAGCTATCATGACATATGATGAACAAGAAAGATCTTCCAAAGGAACAATTGTCTTACCTATCAAAACAGGTCCAGTTATCAGAGATATCACATGTCAAGTTCTTGATCTACCTTTGGCTTACAACATTCTTCTAAGGAGACCCTGGATACATGAAATGTGAGCTATTCCTTCCACATACCATCAATGTGTGAAATTTCCTTATGAAGGAGTAGAAGTAACCATTCCAGTTGACATATCTACAACTTGCAATGCATTGAAAGAAAGTGTTGACAAACTTGTTCCTAATAATAGAGAATCTTCCACTAAGAAAATAGATATTGCATCTATATCCAAGATGGAAGACATTGCACAAGAGGTCAAAATCAAAGACAAGGGTATGGGAGAATACACAATGGAACCATTTTTATCTCTCACCTCTCTCCTGTTGTCCCCAAAATCTTATGGACAACCTTTTGACAAAGTGAAACCCAATGCTAAAGAGTCTCAGGTCATATTCAATGGAAGCTTTGTCATAGAGAAATTATCTAAACAAGATTTTGAGGAAGAAGAAGCTATGCATGCATGGTTATACAAGGATGAGTCTCAATCCCAATCAGTCTAGAAATGTGACTCCACTTCAAGAAAAATTCCTCAGAAATCATATGGATCAAGAGACAAATTGATCACAAAAATGGGATACACTGGAAAAGGACCTTTAGGACTACAAGGTAAAGGTCTTATATCACCTCTTGACTGTCGTGGCAAAACAAATAAGAATACAACAGGTCTAGGATATCAGAAGAATCCTTTCTATCTTAGCGGAAACTCTCCACATGTCTTAGAACATATTGAACCATCAACAACAATTCAACTAAAGGAAGAAACACAACAATCTGACAGTGATGATTCAGACACCACGGATGAGCTCATTCATTATGAGCATTTGCCTAAATAAATACTAGACCTCCTTAAAGATGAAGAGAAACCTAAGGAGAATATCAATGTAGTAGAAACACAAGAACCTACTACTGAAATCAAACAAGAGGAATCAATTGAAACTATCCAAACAGTTGAACAATTGGAACAACATAGTGATTTTGAGATAGACTCTCATGAGTATGAATTCAAATCGGAATCAGAAGGAAACCCTTCTTGGGGAATCTGCCCTGATTTTACACATATTCTCAAATTTCCTAGAGGTATAGATGAGGAATCAAATGACTATGAATGGGGAGTCATTCTAGAGGACGATGAGCTTATCACAGAAAAACATATTGATGTTATTCACTAATATGTACCTAAACCCAACGTAAGTCTAGAGTGAAATCATGAACTTAGCGAGTCTGATCTACCTATGGCTGAAGTGGAATCCGACAATGACATTGAACGTATTCACAGATTGAACATTTTGAGTTGTAATATCACCTTTGAACTTGAGAGTCAGGTTAGGACCAATGATGATAGTGCCATATCTGTAAACACCATTTCCCAATCCTCCCCTACATTGACTATCCAACATCCCAAAATTCTTGACCAAACCTCCACGAATCTGAGCCAAGGTATCTATACCTTTCCAAATGACTATGCCCTTGCTTGCTACCTCAATGCAGTCGAGCCTATAATGACTTCCATCAGTGAACTAAGCATTCACATGATAGAGTCGGACATCAAGTATCTTAGTTAAAAGAATAAGAATAAAAATAAAAAGAAAGAGAGTTATGAGGGTGAAAACAACTTTGTGGTAGTCTCAAAACCTACAAAAGTAAAAATAAAAGACATATCCGAAGGTGAAAACCTCTTTGAGGCACCTAAGGATGAGATATTTGATGTCCTTCTAAGTCATTCATAGGATAGATCTCCAATACTGATTGAGCCCACTCAATCTATCAACTTGGGAATAGCAGAAGAACCACAATTGGTCCATGTTGCACAATCCTTATCAGAAGAAGAAAAGAAAACATTTACTACATTCCTAACAAAAAAGAACAACTTTGCATGGAAATATTCAGATATGCTAGGGTTGGAACCTAGTCTTATAATTCACCATTTATATATTCTCCAGGAGTCAAATCTGTTAAGAAAAAATTGAGAAAGATGCATCCACATGTTGCACTCTTGGTCAAAGATGAATTAGAAAAACTATTGAAATCCAGATTTATCCGAGTTATTGATTATGCTAAATGGATCTCTAACATTGTTCTAGTATCAAGACTAGACAAATCTATAAGAGTATGCAAAAATTTTAGAGATGTAAACAAGGCATGCCTGAAGGATGATTTTCCATTACCAAATATTGTTATGATAGTGGACATGACTGCGGGCTTTGAGATGTATTCTTTAATGGATGGTTTTTCTAGATACAACCAAATAAAAATTTCTCTAGAGGATCAAGAGAAAACTACTTTCACATGTGTGTGGGGTACCTTCTATTGGAACGTCATGCCATTTGGTTTGTGTTATACACTAAGTTTGCACCTCTATCTCAAGCTCTCATAGTCTTGATAACTTAGTATAACATGGGAATCATCTCTAGGTTGTGGGACCTTTGCTAACTGAGATGAGACCTCCAAGTTCTAGGCTAGTTCCTCTTGGATAATCACCTTAATTTTCTTCTAGACATGAAATGTAAACTTTTGAGGGAAAGGGATAGAAAGAATTCTTGTAAGGTAAATGACTTGAAAGAAAATTACCTACTAGGTGATGCACCGAAATTAGGGTTTGGATCTCAGTATAGAGGAATGGAATCAATGAAAGGCTTAGGTCTAATAGGTCACAACTTACTAAATAGGCTTGCATAAGTGTTTCATAGGAGGGCCTGAACATAAGACACAACTTATGACCTGCGAGAAGACATTCACTTCTGCAACTCGATGTAGGATTGAGACAAGACTATTAGGGAGCTAAAGTATACCCACAAAACATCTAAATCAGATCAAACACAATAACACACACAATTACAGAAAGTAAGAGGGATCAAGAACCCTAAGATATCATTGAAAACATCATATACTTTGATCTAATAAGAGATAGTCCAAACAAGGAAGCATAGGGAATGAAGGATTGTCATAGAATGCCTCTTCAAAATTTGTATTATCAATGGGAATCTTACAATTGTATAAGCCAGAGGGTAGAAGTGATACCACAGATGACCCTTAAGAAAAGATGGATTTTTTCTACAAATGTGAACGTCTCTTTTTACATAAAAAGTTAATTCTGAACTCAGAAGCTCCAAAAATACAATATATACATCCTCTTGCATGAAAGCAAGAGTCAAAAACTAACTAGGGTTACAAGATTTTTCATAAGTGTAATAAACCCTAACTTTGTCACATCTGATCATAAATGTATCTCCTACAAATATCTCAATCGATCAAATATTTCCTTGAGTGTCCATGCATGTACTTCATTGCCTGCAGACAAGCAACATAGATCTATCAACCTTCCTGCACAAAGTCCCACCATGAATGCACTGATTGGTACCTTCCTAAGACAAGAATCAACCCAAGACAGCCGCCCAGACCTCTTTATCATTCTTCTCTTAACTACAAATGTCCTAGAGACATAAATTCCTGAGCTACCTTACCGCTATGTCCAGTTGAATCAATCGTTGGTAGAAAACCCTCTTAGAACTATTTGAATTTGAACCTCAATGGCTAGCCAGTCATTTAAAAATGCAACCATCAATCTCTTTTAATTCCCGGCAGACGAGCGACTCAGATTAACTTTGAAACGTGTTAGGCCAATTTTCTGTCATAGCAAAATCCTTTGTAATTGGCCTGTTCCCTGCAATATGTTTGTCAAATGTCCTGCCCTGTGCTCTTTATTGTTGTCACCTTGCTTCAGTCCAAACTGCATCTCCTAAATCGCCAAACCCAGAAAGATATTCAAATTCTAAGGTCCACGGGAAGCATTTTCAAAATTTGCCACAGTGACGAAAACCCACAGTGTTTCTGAAAGTCCATGATGTTTTCAGTCTGTGTGTTTTTGGCCTTCGTTGTTTTTGACCCTGTGCTTCCTACTTTTGTGCGCTTATCCTTTGGCATCGAAAACTCTCTGTGTTTTTGGTCTTTCTCTGTGTCGAAAATGTCGTGTGTTTTCGACCTTGGTCTTAACTGCATAGGTGCGATGGATGGTGGGACCTGAATTTTTAAAGGCTCAATGGGACCTGACAGTGTTAGAGGATCGATGGTTGGTGTAAGTTCTCATAGGATTTGTCAGAGTCATGAGATCTTATGCCAGCCATTGATGTTATCTTTTCTTAGGTGGCAGTTCTTTGGTGGGTCCTATTTGCCAAGTGGTTTCTTATGTGCCACGCTGTTCTATGTTGGGGGGTTTTCATTCATCCACGTGATGCTGAGTGGGCCCGGTGTCAGAGGGGTGATAGATGGCATATTCTTATTAGTTGTCGCATGGCCGCATGTCAGACTTTTTTGACATGCGATCATGTGACCGCTTGCCATCTATCCACGTGGGTCCCGATTCTTGGCTGTTGGTGGTTGCAGTTTGGTGGTCATGTGAGGTGGTGATGTGGTAGCTTGTGATTGGTTGTCACATAGTCACATAGCCTAGTTTTTGGCTATGTGATCATGCAACCACTTGCCACGTGTCCCTAGAGCCCATCGGTAGAGTGGTGCTGGTTGCAGTTTGGTGGTGTGACATGTGGCAGTTTACTGGCGGTTAGTCGCATGTTTGCATAGCCTTTTGCAGGGCTATGCGATCATGCAACTGACATCTTTTGTTGATGGTTGTGGTCACGGCAAGGTTGCAGTCTATGGGTGGTCGCATGTTCACATAGCCCATCTCCGGGCTATGCGATCTTGTGATAGGATGCCACATGTCCTGGGGCCCGTTTGTGGCTGTTTGGTGGACTCAGTGGCAGGTGGGGCATCTTTCAGGTGCTGAGGTGTTGATGTTTGATTGGCTGGTGTACCGATGTGGAAAAGGGTTTACAGGTGGGTCCTATGGTAGGTGTGACTCGGCGGCTGCAGCGAGTGATGGTGTGACATGTGGCAGTGACTTGGCAGATTGTTTGCGGGGCTGAGGCATAGTGTTCACAGGTTGTCACATGTTCGCATAGCCCATTTTTGGGCTATGCGATCATGCGACTAACCATCTGATGTCACGGTTGTAGGGTTCTAAAGCGGGCCCACGGTGCCAGTCTTATTTCATGCTCGAGTTTGATTGGTCGCTGTGGATAATATGGCGAAGGATTTCACAAAGGGTTTTTGGGCCTGCCATTGGCTATGGTTAGGATACCACGGTTACATGATCGCAAGGGCCATTTCCAGGGTTTGCGATCATGTGACCAAACATATTTTGGAGCCTGTTTCTTGTGGCGGTGAGTTGTGACTGCGCAGTTGCGCGACTAGGGGCAAGTAGTTGAAGAACATAAAATTTGCGAAGTGTAAAGTGACCGTTGCATTTTGATTTGAATTTCTGAGGGACAGGGGGTACCAAATTTATGGAATTGAATGCAGAATTGACCCTGTTCGGTGAGAAATGATTGGTTTTCTGGCCATTTCTTGGTGTGGTGGGTGAAGGCTATGCCTTAGCTATCCATAGCTTGTTGCAACCTGTCATGGGTTTCCAAGGCAACTAATGGTATATAGTGCTAAATTTTTGTCTTTGTCTAGGTTCCTTTCTGCCATAGTTGTGGGGACTGGTTCCATGAATGTTCTTCCTATAGTGTTTTCCTTCTTCTCTACATATAGGGTGTTCCCTCTGTCCTCTTTGGCTGTGGGAATATAATGAAATTGTAACAGATGTCTTATGTATAAGATTTCAATATATTTGTTCTTCTCTCAGATTGTCTTCATTTGGGTTTTAGACTTATTAATTGTAGCATCAAGGGTGTTATAGTTTTTCTACTTGCATTTCCAGTGACTGTCTGCAGTAGAGTTGTTTTTTGCAGAAGCAACTGAGTCTAGGACTGGTGTTCAAATATGTATGAGCTGAGGTATCAAAGATGCATCATGCTTGTCTTCCAGTGGATGCTAGTTAATGTATTACCTGTTCCTAGGTCTTTCTTTGGATAGGTGATAGCATATCTGGGTGCACAAGTGGTTTGGTAATGTATGATTTGGTCAGGGTGAGTGTGTTGTCTTCTTGTTTCATAGCCCTATTGTAGTGAGGTATTTGACTCTGCTACCCATTGGATAAGGCACTAGTCTATGAGAGACTTGGGGTACTTCAGGAGTCCATTCAACCCAGCATCAATCATTCATTTAAATATTTTCCCTTTCATGTTGGAAGTAGTAGTAGGAGGTTTCTCTCTAGTTGTTAGACTCATTACATGCAGATTAGGTTATTGCATGAGGTCATGGTTCATTAGGGTACAGGATACCCATAGGGGTCTGAGAACTATTCTACAGTAATGCATTTGTAGGCCTTTTGTTCATCAACTCAAGAAGAGTCATGAGTGTGCAGATGAGGTAATACCTGCCTAAGTGATGTGGAGCTCGAAGAAGAAGGAGGATGCCCTCGGTCCTCATCAATTGGAACTTTTTCCCTTGTCAGATTTTGGAGTGAAGACTAACCAGTTTGTCAATCATAGTGTAAACCTAGCACCGTGTGGGAACAAGTTGCCAAGCCAACAAAACGGTCACAAAACCCTTTAAAAGTTTGAATCCACATCAAGGAGTCAGTGGCCAATAGAATTTGAGCATGTCAGCACCTCTGTCATATTTGGACCCACCTCAAGCCTTTTCCTTTTAAGTCATTCAATGACCACGCAACTAAAGACTTCTAAGTCATGAGATACATCCCTTAACTCTAGTTGGGTCAAGCGATTCAACAAACACTGCAGTCACTGAATAGCTAAACCTTTTGGCTAACCCCAACTTTATTAAGCGAACAAGAGAAACCCCTTTATTCACTGGTTCAAAGAATACCCTTAACCTCTCATGAGAATCCTAGCTAATATTTGGTGAACCGGCGACTGAAAACAACTGCTAGATCACCGAGAACTTTATGGCTTCACTAATTTATCCTGTGATCTTGCGAATACACACATTCGCACACTCACCAGAGCAATTGGATCACTACTATTTTATCATGTGAATGAGTGACCAAAAGGAACTTTTTAGAGCTGCCAAAACTTTGTTAACCCTTGGCCCCATTTACACCACCTGGCATTCTTCTATTTGCTCTTGACTGCTCCATCAGTAACACCTCAGCAAGCCCCTGACATCAGTCCCACTGGAAGTCTCTATTAGCACCACGTAGACCAATTATATTTGAGCAAGTCAGCATATAAGAAAGCTCAGACCCATGATCTACAGAAAGAACATCAGATGGTTATCGCTAAACCATTGGCTTAAATAGCGTACATCTTATCCCAGCAGCATAGTGACAACCACAAGATCTTATTGTACGTTAACCATTCTGAAAAGATCAGGACCCACTGACAAGTTCCAACTTATCACTATGTGGACCAATAAGATGTGAGCACATCAGAAAGAAAGGACCCACCTGAAAAATTTGACAAAAAATCAAGATTGACGGTCGATGCATGATCTGATGCTCTGACACAAACCCTTTAGATCATACGTCAACCGTAGATCTTCAAACCTCTAACATCCCTAGGCCCACTAGTAAAAATACAAGTCATCAATCTCTTGAACAATAGGGAGCCTCCACATAGGATGACATCGCTATGGACCCACTTGTCTTCAAAGCGTTGTGAACCTAGAAGATCTAACGGTCGTCTTAAGATCTCAAGCTCTGACACAAACCTATGAGAACACATGCCAGCCGTCGATCTTCTTAACTAGCACCCTCGGTTATCTGAGACTACCAAAAGACTTAGCGATTGCGTGACTGAAGGGAAGGTAACTGCTCATTGAGTTGCTAGCCGTTAAGGGCTTAACCGCTAGAATTAAGAGATTATGTGAACCACTGCATTCGCTGAATCGCCGAATAGGGAAAGTAACCACCGACTAACACATTACCCTGATACCAAATCCATGGCCAGTCTCATCTCCTCATGACCCTGGAATATTCCTCTCGATTATAAGACAACTGTCCAATGCAGAATCTTGCCACTGCCTCCAAAACTAACCCCACTTTGACCTGGAAATTCAGTGACCAAAGGCTTTCTTCTATTCATGAGATACTTTGATGAACTATGGTTAAGTCAATTGAATACGTGAACAAAGGGATTCGCGAGTTTGTTGAATCACATATGAACCCAAGGTTTCATTAAGCGAATGCTTGATTGAGGGTAATCTGCGGAGTCCCTGAATGACTTAGGGCACCACCATTTTATTTTGTGATGAGGAGAATAAAGGATTTGCTAGTTCATTGAAAGAAAAGATGACCGCCAGAAAGAATAAGAGAACTGATGAACAAGAGGAAAGTTAATACGCACATGCCCCTTTAGTCACTTAAGTTGTTGATAAAGTAACAAGGAATTAGAATGAGGCTCTAGGGTTTACAGGGGTTTTGGCCACCAACGACTAGTTTATTTGAATTTTTTAACCTACAGACTAGGGACTTGAAATAATTGCAAAGGCCAGGAAACAAAAGGTGAGGCCATGAAAATTTCAGGGATGCTTGGCAGGGGTAAAACATAGACCTTAGAATAGATATTAGCCAAATTTGCATGCATATGAAAATTAGGATAACATTTTGGTGATTTCTACCAGATATCAACCTACTACACATGGAAAACCAGTGGCCTTGACATATTCATTGGGCATGGGGTCATTCTAAACACAAAACTTTGACAGAGGAACAAAACTAAACAACAAGACAAACTTGTGCATGAGCACTTCTTGAAAAGCAAGAAACTAACCTAGAAATCAGGGAAGGAAGTAGGGAAACTTATATACCAAAGATTACAGAGAGGGATTCACCTCAAAGTAGGGTTTCAAGTGGAAACCATTTACTGAGATAGGTAGGGAAACTCCTTCCATATTTAATAGTTGAAAAGTGTTGGAGCCCCTGCACTCTATGATTACAAATGGCCCACTCCAAAAGGAGTCAAATTTGGTATGCCTGCCAGGTCTGGATCTAAATTCATCCCATTTGAGAACTACATCTCCAACCTTGCAATTTATGATCCTGGCTCTTTTGTCAAAGCTCCTCTTTGTTTGATTCTGATGAAACTCCATATCCTACATTGACTTATCTCTGAGTTCCTCTAATTCCATCAATTGAGTGTACCTAATCTGTAAGGGATCTCCTTCAAACAAGGTATATTGAGTAGCTAAGTCCAAAGCTGGTAATTCAGTTGAAATGGACAACTTAACCTCTTTTCCATACACTAACATGTAAGGAGAATTACCAATGATCTTCTTTGGGGTAATTCTATCTAACCATAAGGCAAACCTAAGCTTAGTATGCCAATCTCTCTGATTTTCTTGAAGAGTCTTCTTGATTATCTTGATCAGGTTCTTATTGGTGGATTATGCTAAGCCATTTCCTTGGGGGTAGTAATTTGAACTTGTATTTAGATAAATGCCATTTTTGACTATCCATTTTGAGACTTTGAGGCTTGTAAATGCCAATGCATTATCTGAAATCATGGAATCTGGAATGCCAAACCTATAGATTATATCATCATAAAAACTTAATACAACACTCTCATTGGCCTCTTTTAATGCAACTGCTTCTATCCATCTGGTGAAGTAATCTATTGTAGTAATTACCCATTTATGTCTTGCACTAGAGGGAGGGTTAATTATGCCAATAAAATCTATGCCCCATTTCATGAAAGGTTGCTCTGTTCTGATTGGCTGTAGGGGCAAGGTTGCAAGCCTTTCTTTTCCTACAAACATAGCACACTTGATGCATTTTCTCACATAATCATGACTATCCTTAAAGATAGATGGCCAGTAGTATCCAACCCTCATGATTTTAAAAGTAGTAGTCTGATGAGAAAAGTGACCTCTAGAAGGTCCATCATGAAACTCAAATAGGACATCAGCTATCTTTTCTGAATCTATGCATCTCAAAAGGACACCATTGTGATCCTTTCTGAAAAGAACATCATCAATCAACACAAAAGGAATAGAATGTAACCTATAATACCTTCTTTTTGTTGAATCCAAACCTACAGGACATTGTCCTATCTTCAAATAATTGATCATATTAGGCAACCAACTTTTTGCCTTATCTTGCTCTTCTGTAAAATGCATCAGCAAAGATGCATCCACTTGTTCAGACTTCTTTGAACTTTCATCCTCTACCAAATTCTCACAAAGACCTCTCCCTCTAACCAGCTTGGTAGTCTGAATATCTATGTCATATTCCATCACTTTGGTGATCCAACTAGCTCTTTTCTCATTTAGGTCTTTGGAGAGCAAAAACTCTTTGACACTTGGATGAGTAACTTTCAAGTGTACCTTGCTATGGGTCAACAAATATCTAAACTTTTTAAGGCTCTTTACCACAACAAGTACATGTTTTTCTACAAAAGAGTATCTCTGTTCATACTCTTCTAAACCTTTGCTGAAGAAAGCAATAGGCTGCTCTAGTCCATTTGCATTTTCTTGGGTCAACATTACAGATATAGCATCATGACCTCCATAAGCATAAAGGATAAAATCCTTACTGAAATTTGGGTTTAGGAGAGCAGGGGCTTCTGTTAAGGCTTCTTTGATAGCTTGGAAATTGACTCTCCCTTCTTTGGTCCAACTAAAAGCTAAACTCTTCTTTAACATGGCTGTCAAAGGCTTGAGTAAATCTGCAATGTTAGGCAAGAATCTCCTAACAAAATTAATCTTTCCTATGAAAGATTGGAGACTTCTCTTGTGATGTGGTAGGGGTAGCTCTAAGATAGCTGCAATTCTCTCAGGATCCACTATAATTCCATCTTTGGATACTACATATCCCAATAGTTTTCCTTCATGAACTGCAAACATACATTTCTTGGGATTAAGAGATATCTCAAACTCTCTAAACCTTTCAAAAATCTTCCTCAAATGTTTGATATGATCTACTGCATGTTTAGAATAGACAATTATGTCATCCAAGTAGACCAACACAAATTTGTACATGAGGATTTTAAAGACCATATCCATTGCCTTTTGAAATGTAGCACCTACATTTAACAAACTAAAGGGCATCTTTTGATAAGCCATGGTTCCCCACTTGGCTGTAAATGCAATCTTATATTGATCCTCTTCATTAACCATGATCTGATTGTATCCTAAATAGCCATCCAATAATGAAAATCTCTCAGATCCAGAGACACATTGTAAGATTTGTTCCATTGAGGGTAATGGATGGCGGTCCTTTAAAGAAGCCCTATTAAGATCCCTGAAGTCAACACATAACCTCAGCTCCCCATTCTTCTTCCTAATAGGAACAAGGTTGGAAACCCAACTAATATGCTTAATGGGGTAGATGATACCACTCTCTATCAATTTGAGCACTTCTTTATGCATAAGTGGCTCAAGCTTGGGATTAACAGGCCTTTGTTTTTGCCTCACTGGTTTGGCGTTTGGTTCTAATTCAATAGTGTGCTAGGCAAGGGCAGGATCAAAACCCTTGAGGTCTTCATATTGCCATGTAAAAACATCACTAAATTCTTTGAATAACTAAGTGTAAGCTCACTTTTCCAATTCAGTGTTTACCTTCCCAAATTGTAAGCTCTTGCCTGGTTCCAACTCTAATTCAAGACAATGTTCTTGTTGAACTACCAGGCCAGCTTTGCTTTTATTGACTTCATCATCCTTGTTGAAGATAGTCTCCAAAGTAACAAGACCTCTGGGCATCTTATTGGACTTGAGTTGTATCACTTGATCACCATAGTGTTGTGATAGCCTATCTTGATTATACTCTTAAAAAACATCTTCAAACAAGAATTGCAGAATTTGTTCATCATTGTCAAACACTTGCCAATTGACATCATTATCAGGAACAAAGGGTCTGACAATCACTTTGATATGATGTTGATCCACTTCTTTTGAAATTCTATTTGGAATGTCATATTGGGATCCAACAACAGCTAACCTATCTATATTTTGATTTAATTTCCTAGGGATGGCAACAATATGAAAGCATGGAAATCTTCAATTGCATCCCAAACTCTATGCTTGTATGCTTTCATAGTATCATTTTTAGTTGCACTTATCCCTCTTACTTGGCTGACAACCAACTCACTATCACCATAAACTTTTAAGGCTTTGAGCCCTCTTTTTCTAGCCCATTCTAGTCCATTGACTAGACTTTCATACTCTGTAGTATTGCTAGTGCAGGAGAAACTGAATCTAAAGGTAGTATAATACCTTTCTCCTTTTGGGGACACTAACATAGCACCACCACCAGAACCATGTCTACTTCTAGCTCCATCAAAGAATAGTTCCCAAACCTAATTTCTCTCATCCTCTGAATCAGTGTCCTCTTTGAGAAGGCTTGTCTCTATGGATCCACTTTCTTGTATTAAATAGCTTCCCAAACCAAAATCCCAAACAATATTTTCTTGGGTTTCTGAAGTTCTTTCATCTAGAAGAATATCAAGGATACTCTCTATCTTTGTGCTTGATTCACTAATGGTTTGGAAGTCACTGTTATCAAATATAGGGTAGTTTACATTAATGGCATTGGATACATATGGCTCTATATGGTGTGCTACTAATGGTTCTGATCTAATGGTGACCTTGGTACCATATCTTGTGTGAAAAATCATGTTAGACCAATCGGAAGACAAGTAGCCCCCTATCTTGGCTGTAAACTCCCTTGAAAAACATATAGCAAATAATGCAGGGAGATCTATAATGTATATATCAAGGAGGATGGAAAAATTAGGGCTAGCATGAAGAATCAAACTGGTATCCTTAGCCACACCTATAGTATTGACTAAGGATCCATCAAGTTGTGTAACCTTCTTTTGAAAGGGTTCATATCTTAGTCCTAATTGGTCAGCTACTTTCTTGGGCATTATAGTACTAGTAGCTCTACTATCTACCATACAATTATGTACTAAAGATTTTCCAATGATTAAAGATACATAAAATGGAGCTGGCTTTGAAATCCTACCTTGAATGGCATTGGCCTTGGAGTTGCTAATTGGAGTCTCCTTTTCTTGATCAGTGTTAACCAACATTGGCCTTGCGGCTTCTTTTGCAAGTTGAGGAGTTGCTACCTCAGTCATGGCCTTTTTCAAAATTTCAGGTTGTCCTGGAAGAAACAAAGAGTCCCACATGGACATGGTGACATTCACCTTCTTCATGTTGTCTACAATATTGAAAGGTGTCACAGTGTGTACTCTTTGTTGTGTCTTTACAATGATGGGCTCTACCTCTTTGGAATGTTGGCCTTCTTTTCTTGTAATGACAGGAGCCTCCTTAGGCATGATGGAAGCATCTTGCTACAGTGGATCTATAGATGTAGTAGCTTTGGCATTGGAATCTTCTCTCTCCATGTCTTGGGCTCTTCTTTTTGCTCTTGTAAAGGCAAAAAAAGAAGCTTCATCATTAACTCCATTAAAGTTTGGTTGCTCCCAATTGAAAAGAGCAGTCTCATTTTCTTGTGGTTCTTGTTGAGGGACTAACCCACTGGATGAAACCTCTGATTGAGCTTGTGAGGCATTTTGAACCATTAGAGCTTGGTTCATCCATCCATTCAAATATGTAGCCTGATTATGAGGCTGATTAGAAGGAAAGCACCTTTTATTATCCATAGCCATGTTATTTTGACCAGGAACCATATCCCTCACTGGATTTGTAGAGTTTAGAGGTGTAGGGTTATATGGTTGGAATGGTCTCTAATTGAAACTTTGTCTTTGTCCTTGATAGCCTCCTTGGTATGATGGCCTATTTTGCTGATAAGGCTATCTCTGATTCTGATATGATTGGTTAGGACCTTGGCCTTGTGGTTGAAATGGTGGTCTAATTCCTTGACCTTGTTTCTTCAAATTTGTGACCTCCTTAGTCAAGGTCTGCAACAAGTTAGTCATTTCTTGCTGACTGCTTTGCTGACTATTCTTTATTTCCTATAACTCTTGAGAGAAACTAGCTATTAGCTCTTGACCACTAGTACTAGCTTGGGGGGCCAATATAGTGGGAATAGGGGTAAATGGGGGTACTTGGGTAGGTGAAATGGATTGAAGGCTAGGAAAAATGGGCATTGGAGGCCTTCTAGAAATCATGCCTCCTTGAATCAAACAATTTTTTAGCCCTAACAGCTATGTCAAAAGCTTGGGGTAAGGAGGTACCACCCATAGATTGGATCATGATAGAAATTTGACCATTCAAACTTTGTAAATAGTATATAAAAGCATGGTTAGCTGATGGTCTCATAGAGACTAGGATTCTATTCCATGTCTTAAGGAATCTACTATTATAATCTGTCATTTGTTCTTGAAGGTCTCTCTTAATAGTTGTTAACTGCTCAACTAGAGACAAATTATTTGATTTATCCTCAAAATGCTTACTTAATGCATCCCCTAATTCATCCCATGATGTAATGGAACCAATAGTTAAAGTTCTAAACCATTCTAGAGCCTTACCTTTTAAAGAGGCTGCTAATAACTTTATGGCCACATCTTCTTGGGTTATGTTGTGTATGCTATAGATGGTGGTCACATCTCTTATGTGTTCGAAAGTAGTTGTCTGCCCTTCACCTATGAAATTAGGTATACTCTTAAGTGCCATGAAAGGCACATCATGATGTTGAGAAAAATTCAATGGGCTACCCTGATTGAAAGGTGCAAAGGTAAATGGTCTACCCATTGTAGGAGTTGGAATTTGAAGATTTACAACTATATGAGCTATATTTGCTATTGGATTTGAATCCTCCTCTAGATCTTTGGTTAGGGATCTGCCTCTTCTTCTGGAATGAAAGGGAATAGGTCTCCTTTCTAAGGTATCAGGAGGTGTAGATTGTAATCTTCTTGCAGGAGATGTTCTTTGAGTTGACCTACCTTTGTGACTTCTCCTTGAGGGAAACTCTAAAAATTGAGTAGGCTTTGAGCTTCTAGTCTCAATCTTTCTCATAAAACTTTGAACAAGGTAGCCTAGACCTTTGAAATAGTGGAGTCGCCAGATATACTAGGTAGAACAACCTCTAAAGGTCTATACTATGCAATCTGTATATCAGAGATAACATAACTTGAACATGAATCTGATCTATTACTGTCCCATCAGGCGTGCCAGAATTGTTATACATGAAGTTTGTGCCTCTGTCTCAAGCTCTCGTAGTCTTGATAACTTAGTATAACATGGAAATCATCTCTAGGTTGTGGGACCTTTGCTAACTAAGATGAGACCTCCAGGTTCTAGGTTGGTTCCTCTTGGATAATCACCTTAATTTTCTTCTAGACATGAAATGTAAACTTTTGAGGGAAAGGGAAAGAAAGAATGCTTGTAAGGGAAATGACTTGAAAGCAAATTACCTACTAGGTGATGCACCAAAATTAGTGTTTGGATCTCAGTATAGAGGAATGGAATCAATGAAAGGCTTAGGTCTAATGGGTCACAACTTACTAAATAGGCTTGCATAAGTGTTTCATAGGAGGGCCTGAACATAAGACACAACTTATGACCTGCGAGAAGACATTCACTTTTGTAACTCGGTGTAGGATTGAGACAAGACTGTTAGCGGGCTAAAGTATACCCACAAAACATCTAAATCAGATCAAACACAATAAAACACACAATTACAAAAAGTAAGAGGGATCAAAAACCCTAAGATATCACTGAAAACATCATATACTTTGATCCAATAAGAGATAATCCAAAAAAGGAAGCATAGGGACATGAAGGATTGTCATAGAATACCTCTTCAAAATTTGTATTATCAATGGGAATCTTACAATTGTATAAACTAGAGGGTAGAAGTGATACCACAGATGACCCTTAGGAAAAGATGGATTTCTTCTACAAATGTGAACCTCTCTTTTTATAGAAAAAGTCAATTCTGAGCTCAAAAGCTCCAAAAATGCAATATATACATCCTCTTGCATGCAGGTAAGAGTCAAAAACTAACTAGGGTTACAAGATTTTGCATAAGTGTAACAAACCCTAACTCTATCACATCTAATCATAAATGTATCTCCTGCAAATATCTCAACCGATCAGATATTTCCTTGAGTGTCCATGCCTGTACTTCATTGCCTGCAGACAAGCAACCCGGATCTATCAACCTTCCTGCACAAAGTCCCACCATGAATGCATTGATTGGTACCTTCCTGAGACAAGAATTGACCCAAGATGGTTGTCCAGACCTCTTTATCATTCTTCCCTTAACTGCAAATGTCTTGGAGACATAAATTCCTGAGCTACGTTGCCGTTGTGTCCGGTTGAATCAATTGCTAGTAGAAAACCCTCTTAGAACTACTTGAATTTGTACCTCAACGGCTAGCCCATCATTTAAAAATGTGACCGTCGATCTCTTTTAATTCCTGGTAGACGAGTGGCTTAGATTAACTTTGAAATGGTCATGAAACCCTTTAAAAGTTTGAATCCACATCAGGGAGTCAGTGGCCAATAGAATTTGAGCATGTCAGCACCTCTGTCATATTTGGACCCACCTCGAGCCTTTTCCTTTTAAGTCATTCAATGACCATGTGATTGAAGTCTTCTAAGTCATGAGATACACCCCTTAACTCCAGTTGGGTCAAGCGATTCAGAAAACACTACAGTCGCTGAATAGTTAAACCTTTTGGCTAACCCTGAATTTATTAAGTGAGCAAGAGAAACCCCTTTATTCGCTAGTTTGTAGAATACCCTTAACCGCTCATGAGAATCCTGGCTAATATTTGGAAAATCGACGACCAAAAACAATCACCAGATCACCGAGAACTTTATGGCTTCACTAATTTATCCTGCGATCTTGCGAATACACACATTTGCGCACTCACCAGATTAATTGGAGCACTACTATTTTATCACACGAATGAGTGACCAAAAGGAACTTGTCAGAGCCACCAAATCTTTGTTAACCATTGGGCCCATTTATGCCACATGGCATTCTTCTATTTGCTCTTGACTACTCCATCAACAACACCTTGGCAAGCCCCTAACATTAGTCCCACTAGAAGTTTCTGTCAGCACCACACGGACCAATTATATTTGAGCAAGTTAGCATATAAGAAAGCTCAGACCCATCTACAGAAAGAACATCAGACATTTGTTGCTAAACCACTAGCTTAAATAGCGTGCATCTTATCCTAGCGGCGTAGCGACAACCACAAGATCTTGATGTACGTTAACCATTCTGAAAAGATCAGGACCTACTGATAGGTTCCAACTCATCGCTATGTGGACCAATCGGATGTGAGCATGTTAGAAAGAAAGGACCCACCTGGAAACTCTAACAAAAAATCAAGATCGACAATCGATGCATGATTTGATGCTCTGACACAAACCCTTCATATCATATGCCAACCATAGATCTTCAAACCTCTGACATCCCTGGGCCCGCTGGTAAAATACAAGTCATCAATCTCCTGACCAATAGGGAGCCTCCACATAGGATGACGTGGCTATGGACCCACTTGTCTTCAAAGTGCTATGGACCTAGAAGATCTAATGGTCATCTTAAGATCTCAAGCTTTGACACAAACCTATGAGAACACATGCGAGCTGTCGATCTTCCTAAATGGGACCCTTAGTTATCTGAGACTGCCGAAAGACTTAGCGATTGTGCAACTAAAGGAAGTTAACTACTCACTGAGTCGCTAGCCGTTAAGGGCTTAACTGCCAGAATTAAGAGATTATGTGAACCACTGCATTCGCTGAATTGCTAAATAGGGAAAGTAACCCCGACTGACACATTACCCTGATACCAAATCCACGACCAGTCTCATCTCCTCATGACCCTGGAATATTCCTTCTGATTATAAGACAACTATCTGATGCAGAATCTTACCACTGCCTACACAACTAACCCCACTTTGACCTGGTGATTTAGCAACCAAAGGATTTCTTCTATTTGTGAGATACTTTGATGAACTGTGATTAAGTCAATCGAATACACGAACAAAGGGATTCGCGAGTTTTCTGAATCACATATGAACCTAGGGTTTCATTAAGAAAATGCCTGACTGGGGGCAATCCATGGAATCACTGAATGACTTAGGGCACCACCATTTTATTTTGTGACCAGGAGAATAAAGGATTCGCTAGTTCATCGAAAGAAAAGATGACCGCTGGAAAGAATAAGAGAACTGGTGAACAAGAGGAAAGTTAATATGCACATGCCCCTTTAGTCACTTAAGTTGCCGATAAAGTAACAAGGAATTAGAATGAGGCTCTAGGGTTTATAGGGGTTTTGGCCATCAACGGCTAGTTTATTTGAATTTTTTAACCTGCAGACCAAGGACTTGAAATAATTGCAAAGGCCAAGAAACAAAACGTGAAGCCATGAAAATTTCAGGGATTCTTGGCAAGGGTAAAATAGAGACCTTAGAATAGATATTAGCCAAATTTGCATGCATATAAAAATTAGGATAACAGTTTGAAGAATGCAAGTGATACATATCAAAGAGCTATGACATCTATTTTTCATGATATGATGCATCAAACCATGGAGGATTATGTTGATGATACTTGACCTAAATCTATGATAAGATTTGAACATCTAAATGATTTGAGAAAAATACTAGATCAAATGGAGAAGTTTAGTCTTAAACTAAACCCTAAGAAGTGTACTTTTGGCATCACTTCTAGGAAGATCCTAGGTTACATTGTTTCAAAGAAAGGAATTGAAGTAGATCCAGCAAAGGTCAAAGCTATCATGGAGATGCAACCTCCTAAGAATATCAGTCAAATGAGAACCTTACAAGGAAGAGTACAATCTATTAGATGCTTCATATCTCAGCTAGAAGACATCACATCCTTTCACAAAGACATTACATAAAGGTGTGAGTTTTTCATGGAATGAGGAATGTGAAAAGAACTTTAATCATATCAAGAAATATCTATCAAATCCTCCTATTTTGATGCCTCCTATTCAAGGGAAGCCATTGATCTTATATGTCTCCACCATAGATACATCACTGGGGGCATTGCTAGCACAACATAAAGAGGACAAGAAGGAAAGAGCTATATACTATATCAGTAGAACATTGGTGGCATATGAGAAGAACTATTCTATGATATAAAAAGCATGTCTAGCTATGATCTTTGCATCATAGAAACTGAGACACTACATGTTATCTCATACTACACAATTGGTAGCTAAGATAGATCCATTGAAATACTTATTGAGAAAAGCTGCCCTCATAAGTAGATTAGCTAAATGGGTGATACTATTAAGTGAATTTGACATTGAATATGTTAAAAGAAAAGCTATCAAAGGTCAAGTCATTGATGATTAGTTGGCTGACACACCATTGTTTGATGATACACCAATGCAAATGGAATTCCTAGATTCCTCTATCATGAATCTTTCTTCTAGAGCATGGAAGTTATTCTTAGACGGCTCCTATGCATAGAATGGATCTGGAGCAAGCATATTGTTCATCATCTGGTGCCTCAAGGATACTCAATACCTTAAGCATTCAAAATAAAGTTACTTTGCACAAACAATATTACTGAATATGAAGCCCTTCTTAATGACATGAAGATATCAATTTAATGGAGGGTAACAGAGCTACACATTCATGGAGAATCACAACTTGTAATACACCAAGTTAATGGGTAAAAGCACAAAGTTGTGTCACATTTCAGGATAACTTATCAGCATAGCTGAATTTGAGTATTTCTAACTAAAATTATTTTTTGTCAAACATATGGTCTAGCTAGATTCATTCTAGCTAAGTTAGATAAGTTCTTCATCTTTTCCAATTGGAAATATCTATTAAATGCATGTTTTGTAACAATTACTAAAGAAATAAAATTATTTCAGAAAAGCAATGTTTCAATAACTCTTACTATTTTTAATGATATTTTTTTACAAATATAAAAATACCCTTTTTTAGAGCACAAAGTCAAGATTATCATCATATAATTTTTATAGTATTTTAAGTAGATCTAATATATTATAATTTCAAAATACTGCAAGTAGGTATTTTAACATTCGAGAACAAGATGCTTCAAAAATAGAAAAAAATAGTAAAGCTTATCAAAAAAATTGAAAATTTATATTTAACACTAGAGGAGAGAGTTATCTTCAAGAGTGTGTAATTTATTTTCTGAATGGTGTAGATTTGATAGAGGAAATTTGACGCGAGATGAAAACTGTCGATTTTAGGTATGTTCGACTTTGAGTAGTTATAACAGAGAAAATATACATTGAAAACTAATTTTTCTTCTTTTCTGCACTAGCTATACATTTTATCTATGACATATTTTGAAATCAAAGGAAAAAAAAATTATTTGCATATACTTTTTTGGTTGGAACAAGACCCTCATTTTTCAGCAAGTAAAAAATGGACTTAAAAAATTTAAAAACTATGTGAATTTTTGTTCAAAAAAAATTAAAAAAATTATAGCCATAAACTTTGTCCACTTTTACACATTTCATTAGTTTACATCATCTCCAAATTTTAAACATAAATGTCATTTTTATTTCGTTAAAGTTAAAAAATTTGTGTGTTGTTGACCTTTTCCTTTATAAAAGTGTGACACAGCTTTGTACTTTTACCCTAATGATGTGTATCAAATGAAAGATGAAAAGTTAGTTCCATAAAAGAGAATGCTAGATGATCTAAAGAAATATTTCTTATCTATCACATTTGAGAAAAATCCTAGATTGGAGAACAAAGATGATGATGTTATGGCAACGCTATCTACTTTATTACAGCAGCCCGAACATGAGCTATGCTTTGAGTTCCTGGTGGAAGCACTATCTTATCCTGCATATGATTCCCCCAAAACCTACATGATTTGCACTATCGTTGGTCATGATTCATCTAGATACAAAAACCTTTTCTCCTATCTCCAAGACCAAATGATTCCTGATACCTTCAACTACCATGAGAAATGATACCTTATCCCCAATGCATCCCGGTATGTCATCATTGGTAATGATCATACAAATGAGGTCTATATGGTACACTCCTTAGATGTTTAGAATGCGAAGAGTCTCAAAGTGCATTAGAGGAAGTCCACGAGGGTATATGTGGATCACATTCCAATGATTTAACACTAGCTTGAAAACTTATTATGGTTGGGTACTATTGGTCTAAAATGGAAAAAGATGCAATCAAGTTTGCTAAGAATTGTCAAAAGTGTCAAGTACATGGAAACTTAATTCATGCACCATGGAGAGATCTAATTCCCTTTACTACACAATGGCCTTTTCAACAATGGTCATTTGATCTTATAGGATCCATACATCCTCATTCTTCTAATGGACATACCCATATTATTACAGCAATAGACTATTTCACAAAATGGGTAGAAGTAGTCCCTTTGACTCAAGCAACCGGAAAGAAAATCTCTATGTTCATTCTAAACTACATCATATGTCGGTATGGGATTCCATATTCAATAGTCACTGATACCGGTGGACAATTCAAGAATAGAGACTTAGATGATCTATGTGCTAAATTCAAGATTACACAACATTGGTCATCAATCTGTTATCCTCAAGGGAATGGACAAGCAGAGGCATCAAATAAGAATCTATTGAAAATATTGCATCACATAGTTAATAAAATAGGAAGAGAATGGCATCTCATGATCAATCCAGCTCTCGTGGCCTACAGAACAAGTATCAGAACACCCGCTGGGGCTACACCATTCACTTTAGTTTATGGGTCTAAAGTGGTAAGTATACCTATTGAGGTTGAAATCCCATCACTAAGAATCAGAATGCATGGTCTAGTAACTGATGATGACTACAGAGTGTCTAGGTTGCAAGAACTTGAACTACTAGATGAGCTGAGACAAGTAGCATATGATCATCTCAGAGTATATCAGAAAAGAATGTCTAGGGGCTACAACAAGAAAGTCAAACACAAAATTTTTTAGGTTGGCGATCTAGTCTTGAGAGAGAATCCTAAAAATCAATCACATCGAGAGTGCAAGGGGAAGTTTGAACCCAACTGGCTGGGTCCCTTTATTGTCACTACTACTTTTGGCTCTGGAGCCTATCAACTCTCAACAACTAAAGGAGAACAGCTCTGAGAACCAATCAATGTTCTCCATCTAAAGAAATTATATGCCTAAGGCATTCAATATTAAAAAATGTCTTGAAAAAATTATAAAAATCTTAAAAAGTCTTGAAAAAATGATCATCTTGGTGAAAACCTAGCAATAGATGCCTTGATGTATCACAAAAAAAATTTTAAAAAATAAAAAGTACCAAAAAAAATTGAAAAAATGAAAAATACAAAAAAAAGAAGAAAAAAAGAAAAAGTGCCTTGGTGAAAACTTGGAAACAAGTGCCTTGGTAGCAAAAATAGAATCTCTGCTAAGATGGTGAAAATTTGGCAAATGAGCACCACTTGTTCAAAATGCTCCATCTATCAATGCAATCTTGGTCTTTCCCAACTTTCAATCTACTTTAGTCTATATATATCCTTGTTTCAATAAAGTCATTATGTACACCAATTGGCAAAAGCGTCCATCTCCTATCAATGTTCAAACTTGGGGGCAATCAAAGTCATATCCTACAGTCCTCAGTATCTCAAACGTGTCATATCTAGTTAGGGTCCTTTGAAGCTTCATCTGATTCAGTCAGTCAGTCAGTTTCCTTACTAGAAAGGATTTTGCATCTACAACAATGCAAACAAACATCAACAAACTGAAAACATTCTATGCTTCACTATTTTTATCTCCTTGTATGCTTACTGATTCGCATTGAGATTTTTGCATATTGTGTCCTTTCAATCTCTTCGATGATGCCCTTTATAGGATTTAGAGAGTGATGACGGGGGGCATAATATTTTCTTTTTTTTCTTCTTTGAGTGAAAATCTAACAACTTTGTAAAATCTAGATTGAAATGGTGTCCATCTGTAAGATCCTTCATCACATATTGGATGGCCATGAGTACCTCGACCATTGATACCTAGATAATTCAAGGAATTTTGATCTTACTATTGTCTTTTTAAGTGAATTCTTACTCCTGCTATGAAACACCTTCTTGCCTAAGGATGTGAACGATAAAGGGTCACTACGGGCAATTCACAATGGATTCAGAGTGATCTCTTGATTGCTTGATGTCTTTCAACCGCAAGGCATATTCAGGTCAACATGACGTCTATGTTTTGATGCTTATACAAATTGCTATATCAAAATGGACATGATATTCAGGTCATCCTAACATTTGTGCCTTGGTGCTTATATCTAATCTGACATTCCGAAAACAAAATCAATATTCATATGTCCATGGTTGTATAGCCAGTGGGCGTTGTATTGATTTTTTGCACATACAAATCAATATTCATATATTCATAGTTTCCTAAACTAGTGGATGTTGTATTGATTTATCTAGTTACCTAATAAAAATTCAATGATGAAAACAACCGACACATGATCAGTGACTAGGTCCTAGGTCTTAGGTTTGCATTTCATTTTGCACTTTGCATGATCTCATTTATCTCACGATTGCCCAAATCAGCTTGATACTTAATGATTCTCCAAAACTATGCTAAACATATCATAAGGACTGAGTATTGTATGAAGGTATTCTTAACAGGTCACCAAGCAAGCACCCCTAGCTAATTTTGATGTTCTGAACCCATTTTTGGGATCAAAATTGAAATATGAGATCATTTATATTGTCGAAATAGCGATTTCAAATTTTTGGACCTAGGACGGCTGACTGCTTGCATAATCAACCTTCAATCATCACAGAAATCTAGAATTCAACTTAACTGATTATCTTACATCAAACTATTGAAATTTCAACTTGGTCACCCATGGTCAACTCATGGTCAAACCTAGTCAAACTTGGTCTCCAAGACCTCAAAATGATGCAGAACATGTTTTGGGACGTGTATAACCATTTCTCAAATCAATTAACATGCTTTTAAACCATTTAATGCTGAATTTTCTTGTCAGATTTCAATTTTCATCCCAAAGGGGGCATGGTATTGCACATCAATCAAGTCTGTAAATCAAATATTTCCTTAGTAATCAAGACAAAAACCACATCTAGTTGCTGATTCATCAAAAGACCTCATTTCTTGGGGCACATCTCTTGGGGCATATCAGATTCATCAAGATCCATATCAATATGGTATCCTAATCAATCTTGTAAATTGTATTAGCTTTTTGTAACCATCGGTTCATTAGTGTTATTTCCTTGGTTCTTCATAACTAAAGGGTTCGAATGTGATACCATTTCTATTACTTTGGACAATCAGGTCTGGAATCAAGTCACTCACTTCTTCTTAATCATAAGATTCAGAATTAGGTGTTTTCATACTTTTTTGTAATCATCAGTTCATCATTGCTATAGTTGACATCATCACAATTCTTGGTCAACTAGGACCTGAATCAGCATTTCCAATCTTTCAATCACTTTTTGTCTTGGAATCAGTTCATCTCTCAAATCAGTTTCAAACATAAAAAATAGATTAATCTTTGAACTACTGCACTTCGCACAATAATTCAAAGAAGGGCAAAATGTAATACCCAAAAATGGGCTATAGGTTCATTAACCTCTTACATCAACAATTCGATTGAAATTGACATCAAAGTCCTAACCTAAGGCACATCTGCACATTAGTTTATCAAAAAACCTAATTGATTATCTTAATTCTGCATCAGGGAATATTCCTTGAATATTCCTAATTTATCATAATTATCTTCAATTGAATATTATTTAGCGATAAATGTCATTATTTATCCTAAAATTTGATTAATTGAATATTTTGAATATTTAATTAATTAAGTTTTATTTTTCTACTTAATTATTTAATTACATTTAATTAGATTTAATTATATTTATTCCTAAATTGTATTATTTAATTTTGACAATAAATCAAAAATCTTATGACTAATTGATTAAATTCTTATTTAATTATTTAATGTCAATTGTTAATATTTAATGATATAGTTTTTAAATAAAAGTTTGATTAAATAATTGATTAACCCATCAATCAGTTATTTTAATTCAAAAATCAGTTAAGTTGAAGATAAATCACTTTATTTATTTAATTAATTCATAATTATCTATGCACATTCAAAGAGTAGTTAAACTTAAAAATCAAAAAATCAATTCAAGTTGTTATCTTTTTTGAAACTCGACATTTATTTTGATTTGAAAGCTGATCTAAACATCTGATTTGAGTCAAAAGTTGTTTTTGTATGATTTTGTGAGTTAATTAATTATGATTTCTTGTTAACTCGAAAATCAACCTGAGTTTATCAAGAGTGATTTATGTCTTTTCTCAATGCATTCTCAAGCTCTAGATTTCTATAAAATCAATGTTTAGCTCTTCACAAAAACATCTCTCAAATTTGCACAATTACTCTAGCAAAATTGCATATGAAGAATCAAGCTTTGGCGAATAGGAGAATTTGTGAGATCATTCATTATTTTTCATATCTTTGCATAGTTTTTCATATCAATTTATATCATTGTTAGAATAATCTTCATATCATTTCAATTCAATTCTAGATTATATTCATATAGTTTTTCATCTTATTGCATTCAAAATCCAAAAAAATAGATTAATCTACATTCATTCTACATTCATCTTTTAGCATTAAATCCTTCATTTAGGTTTTGCATTGTCACTGATCTTGATCGAATATGAGAACACCATACTCGCACCTACTAGAAGGCAGTAAATCACCTAGTTAGCTTAGTTTCATTTATTTGTAGATTTTGATTTTTGCTAACCTCTAATGTTTTACTGAAGTGTTCTGTCCACAGCTAGGTACAAAATTCATACACACACACACACACACATGTATAGATAGGTAGATAGATCTATAGATTGAACTAAGTAAATTTTAAGATCTCACACATGTATATATAAATTTACTATGTAGGAGATGTCTTTGCAGTGATTGCTGAGTGTGGAAATGTAGAAAAAGTTGGTTATTATTTACTGTGTTGTACTGCAGAGAGGATGAAGTTACTTGGACCTGAAGAAAGTGATGGAATTTTGTTCCCCATAGGTTTGTACATGCTTTACATCAATATATTGAACTCAATTTGTAATTTTTAAATTTCAACCTTTTAACAAATTTCAAATTTAGTTTGTTTAAATTTATATTGTTAAAATTTGTGACCTACAAGTTCAATTGTTTTAGAGGGAACATATTTCAAGAAAATAAAAGTAATTCAACATGGTATTCACTTTTTTGATTACCAACTAGACAATAAGGTGTTTCAATATAGTCACCTAGTAGTTGCCACCTCCATTTGTCTCCATACAGTTAAATCTCAATGTGGATGTCGTAAGTGGAGACTAGATAGTGAGTATCATGAGAGAATATTACATGTTCTCCATGAAAGGTCCGAACCACTTGAGTTGGTCTAAAAAGTATAACATGTATACCTATTTCATGTGGTAGGACCTACTTGATATCTCTAGATTAAATTGAGTATACTTTGTTCATATATTTAAACTTATGATCATGGACTATAATTTGTTGATATATGATGGACCTATTTGATGGTTCAATGGTTTTAATATATAAAATTTTATGTATATATATATATATATATATATATATATATATATATATATATATATATATATATATATATATATATATATATATATATATATATATATATATATATATGCTTGTCTACATGTATGGTTTTATATGTATACTTTGATTATTCAATAATTTTTATAGATTTCATATTAGTTAAAGATTTTATGTATGCTTTGATTATTCAATGGATTTTATGATACTTATTGTCCATTAGTTACATGTATTAACTAGTTATTTTTTATGATATTAATTCTAGATCCCCTTAAGACCTCCCCTTAAGATTGCTTATTAGTTAAAGATCCCCTTAAGACATTAGTTTGAAAACTAAAAAATGATAAAATTAGTTAGATTACTTATGACATGTGTTAGTTCTAGAATGAGTTAGAATAGTTATTGTCCATTAGTTACATGTATTAACTAGTTATTTTTTATGACATTAATTATCGATCCCCTTAAGATTGCTTATTAGTTAAAGATCCCCTTAAGACATTAGTTTGAACACTAAAAAATGATGAAATCAATTAGATTACTTATCGCATGTGTTAGTTCTAGAATGAGTTAGAATAGTTATTGTCCATTAGTTACATGTATTAACTTGTTATTTTTTATGATATTAATTCTACATCCATCTAATAAAATCTAATCAAATGAAACCATCTAATATAATCATATCATCTAATCAAATAAAACCATCTAATCAAATCATCTAATCAAAGCATATATCATTTAATCAAATGAAATCATCTAATCAAATCATATCATCTAATAAAATGAAACCATCTAATCTAATCAAATGAAACCATCATAAATCTATATAATGTCAAATCATAAATCATCTATGTCTAGAGGTCTGGATAGCATATAAATATATGTCTCGAATCATAAATTGAAAATATCAAACATATAATACTGACATATATAATGAGTCTCAAATTAAAGATCTGTGTAGCATGTCCTAAACTATGGAGTCATCTAGGTGCATGCAAACAGAGCGACCCTCTAACCGACTGCAATGAGCATCCTCTGGTTGTGAGGTAACAACTGATCCCTGGGAATATAAATGCATGTATATAATAATAATGTAAAATACTTAAAATATTATAAATGCATGTTTAAACTTACATATTTTTAAAACTTACTAGACCACTACTAGGTGTCACATCTACTAAATCTCTCCTATGAAGAGCATCCTCTAGCTTTGAAGCAGCAACTGAACCCTACAAATTTAGTACAATTGTTGGTTATATACATGTGCATAGTATATATTATGTAAAGTACTTGAAATATATAAATACATGTGTACAAGTGTACACATGCATGCTTAAACCTACATATATTTACTTGACCACTAGTAGGTGTCACATCTACTGGATCTCTCATATGAAGATGATCCAAGCCCACATTAGAGGTAATGTGCTCTACTAACTCTGCCTACAAAATATTATACATTGAAAAAACATTAATACACACATCTACAACTAATTGTTCACTAAAACTCCTAAGAAAGGAGAAAAGAAAACTTTATATACTTGGGTCTCAGGAGCGGGAGGATCATCAACATGCTGCACCATCATATCATCAACTAAAACAACATCACCCACACCACCTTTAGTCCTGAACCTCTCTATTAATGAAGAGTGTAGGAGTGACACTAGCTGGGAGGGGAGTGATTTTGAGCTTGAACCATCAAGATGTAATAACATATCCATAAATGATCCAACATCAATGCCAACATCCACCTGATCCAACCCGTACAACTTCTCTTGAAATGTGTCTAGGCCCTCAATAGTGATGTGTATATCTCCAACCTCTATACCTGGCTCTGCAGTTGTAGACTGATATGTGGGTACAAAGAACTTTGCACTATGTTGTTCTTGAATAGATGGTGTGTCCTGTGTCGGTAGAACTACAAGACCTTGTGCAAGTCCGATGACATACCTGACTGAATGTAGTGGGATCCTCTCCATGTAATCAATATAAGAATATGACTGTAGCAAATCATCCAAAAAGTAAAGTGCCACATCTAAATGACTATGATGACTCAAAAGTGATTGTATCTCTCTAGGTGTAGGAAGACCTGTAGCTCTATATGCGTCATCACTGACATGTGCAACAGTACTAGATGAAGCCTCGAAAGATGATCTGGATCAACTCGGTCTAGTCAAAATATATCTTCCCACTGAATCTGAAGTGATGGAGGTGGCTGCAAAAGAAATCTTCCCTATCCTATCCACTACTCCCCTCTGAGAAGAAATGATCACTCTATCTACAGTAGTAGCCATCGTCGGTGCCACTTCCAAAGTCCTCTGCCCAACCAGCTATCTATGAGGATGTATAGCTTGATCATCCATATGATACTGATCATGGTCTGTAACCCTACCGCGCCCCTGACCATAATATCTAGGAAGATCTAAATAGCTGACTCTTGAGTCCCAAACGGAACTCAACATACAATTGTTGTGCAAAATATAAAGGAATCTTGTCATTATTAGTATAAAAACCATGTGCTGCAAGAAAATGAGGGTATATCATGCATGTGATATGAGGAATTGCCCATCGTGTGACCTAATATGCCCTCACCTTGGGCTTCCCGTCATAAAATGGGAAAACCTCTCCTTTGATGATTTCCTTGGGGACATGGCTCTGAACTATCTACAAGGAAACAACACTCGAGACCTCATCTCTCAACTCTCAAAAAATAGTATCAACTACCTAAGGCATGAAGGAAGAGTGGGATCTCAGTATAGTAGTCATCTCCTCCAAACTAGTCAATACATTGACACAAGTATCTCTGTATATGCTATCTTCTAAAGATGTATGGATGGACTCTCTAAGTTGATCCATCTCTGTGTCAGGAGTATGAATAATGGTCACTATATCAGGAGTGCAAGGTGCATCCTGAGTGACCATCTAGATACATAACATGTGAAAGCTAAGTGTTAACAATTAAGTACTTGATTACATGTTATAACTACATTTAAAATGGAAACAAATATCTGAATATATAAAATTATACTTAAATTTACAATACTAGAGTGTACTAATAGTCCTAAAGGGTCTTTGAATGTACTAATTCAGATTAAAATAGGTCCTATTATGTCAAGTAAGTGGACTTATTAGGCCTTAAGGGTCCTAGGATGTACTAATTGATTTTAATAGGTCATATTAATCCTATTAGGTCTTAAGCCAGTCTTATTAAGTCTTAAGGGGTCTTATTACGTCTTAAGTGGTCCTATTCTATGTCTTAAGGATCCTAAGGGTTCTTAAAGAGCTTTATGTCACAATAGGGGTCCTAAAGGAACCTAGAGTGTACTAATAGTCCTAAAGGGTCCTTCGATGTACTAATTGGTACTAATAGGTCATATTAGGTCAAGTAATTGGTCTTATTAGGTCTTAAGGGTCTAGGATGTACTAATTGAATTTAATAGGTCATATTAGTCCTATTAGGTCTTAAGTCCAGTCTTATTAAGTATTGAGGGGTCCTATTACATCTTAATTGGTCCTATTCTAGGTCTTAAGGATCCTAAGGGTTCTTAAAGAGCTTTATGTCACAATAGGGGTCCTAAAGGAACCTAGAGTGTACTAATAGTCCTAAAGGGTCCTTGGATGTACTAATTGGTATTAATAGGTCCTATTAGGTCAAGTAAGTGGTCTTATTAGGTCTTAAGAGTGCTAGGATATACTAATTTATTTTAATAGATCATATTAGTCCTATTAGGTCTTAAGTCTAGTCTTATTAAGTCTTAAGGGGTCCTATTATGTCTTAAGTGGTCCTATTCTAGGTCTTAAGGATCCTAAGGATTCTTAAAGAGCTTTATGTCACAATAGGGGTCCTAAAGGAACCTAGAGTGTGCTAATAGTCCTAAAGGGTCCTCTGATGTATTAATTGGTATTAATAGGTCCTATTAGGTCAAGTAAGTGGTCTTATTAGGTCTTAAGGGTCCTAGGATGTACTAATTAATTTTAATAGGTCATACTAGTCCTATTAAGTCTTAAGTCTAGTATTATTAAGTCTTAAGGGGTCCTATTAGGTCTTAAGGGATCCTATTATAGGTCCAAAGGATCCTTGGATGTACTAATTGGTATTAATAGGTCCTATTAGGTCAAGTAAGTGGTCTTATTAGGTCTTAAGGGTCCTAGGATGTACTAATTGATTTTAATAGGTCATATTAGTCCTATTAGGTCATAAGTCTCATCTTATTAAGTCTTAAGGGGTCCTATTATAGGTCCTAAGGATCCTAAGAGTTATTAAAGAGTTTTATGTCACAATAGGGATCCTAAAGGATCCTAAGGGTTCTTAAAGAGTTTTATGTAGAGGTGAATAAAATTTATACATATAACTCTAAAACATATGTACATAATTTAGAGAGAGAGATTCATAATATTTACTAACTTTAAAAGCAATTTAAAAACAAATATTTAAATTAATAATTTCTATAAGATCAGTGGAACCTAAGATACATGAATGGGTCATATGACATACTAAGATACATATATTAATGGGTCTTTGGGGTGCTATGTGTCTTAAGACATCATAAGGGATGGATAGCTTTCCTAGAATGTATTAAGGGATCACATGTGTTGTAAGTGGTCCTAAGAGATCCTAGGTTATATATAATATTAATTGACTCTAGTATGTATTAAGGGTTGTTCAGGGTGACAATGGATCCTCATATCAATTAATAGAACCTAAGATATATGAATGGGTCCTAGGGAATCCTAAGATACATTAATTGGTATTGGAGGTCTGAAGGGGTCATATGTATCTTTAGATGTCATAAGGTATAGATAAGGTTTGTAGAATGTCTTAAGGCTTCGTAGGGGTCATAAATGCTTCTAAGGGATTATAGGTTAAATTAATTGATCCTAATATATCTTAAGGGTCTTAGAGGCAAACAAATGGGTTCTCTTATGTATTAATGGAATGTAAGATACATGAATGGGTCCCAAGTCATCCTAAGATACATTAATGTGTCTTGGGGTCCTAATGGGTCCTAGGTATCTTAAGATGTTGTAAGGGATGGATAAAGGTCCTAGAATGTCTTAAGGGGTCGTATGTGTCATAAGAGGCCCTTAGGGATCCTATTATTTCTTAAGGGGTATTCAGGGTGGCAATGGGTCCTTGTATGTATTAATAGAACATAAGATACATCAATGGGTCCTAGGACATCCTAAGATTCTTTAATGGGTCTTGGGGTCCTAAGGTTTCATATTTGTTTTAAGATTTCATAAGGGATCTAGATAAGGGTCCTAGAATGTTAATGGGTCGTAGGTCCAATAAGTGGTCCTAAGGGATCCTACATTACATTAATTGATCCTAGTATGTCTTAAGGTTTCTTGAGGGAAACAATGGGTCCTATGTGTCTTAAGATAGTGTAAGGGATGGATAAGGGTCCTAGAGTGTCTTAAGGGGTTGTGGGTAACATAAGAGGTCCTAAGGTGTCCTAGGTTACATTAGTGGATCCTTGTATGTATTAATTGAATCTAAGATACATAAATGTGTCCTAGGACAACCTAAGATATGTTAATGGGTCTTGAGGATCAGAAGGGGTCATATGTGTCTTAAAATATCATAAGGGATGTATAATGGTCCAATAATGTTAATGGGTCGTATGTGTGATAAGTGGTCTATGGGATCTTAGTTTACATCAATTGATACTAGTATGTCCTAAGGGTTCTTGTAGGAAATGATGGGTTCTCATATTTATTAACAAAAGATAAGATAGATGAATGGGTCCTAGGATATTTTAAGACATAATAATGGGTCGTATGGGTCCTATGTGTCTTAAGATGTCATAAGTGATGCATAAGGGTCCTAGAATGTCTTAAGGGGTTGTAGATGTCATAACAGGTCCTAAGGGATCATAGGTTACATTAATTCATTCTAATATGTCTTAAGGAGCCTTGAGGGAAACTATGAGTCCTTGTATGTATTAATGGAACCTAACATACATCAATAGGTCCTAGGGCATCCTAATATTTATTATAAGGTCTTGAGATTCATAAGGGATCTTATGTATCTTAATATGTCGTAAGGGAGGGATAATGGTCCTCGAAAATTAGTACTACTATATCATCTTAAAATGGAAGCACTTCCATGTTAAGAGTGTTTAGCCCTCTAAGTGAGTGGTCTGGGGTCATGTTAAGTGCCTTGATTGGGTCTTTTCATGGATCTAGCTTTCCCCCCTATTCTATTGTTCTTTGCTCTTGGTTTCACCTATTTTTTTGCATTTCCTAGCATTCTGGATTGAGGTCCTGGGTTTTTTGACTTCAAGGTCAAAGACGACCTTGAGGGTCAATGATGACCTAGACCTTGACTTAGGTTAGGGATGACCTTGACCCTAACCTAGGGTGGGGTCTACCTCATCTTTGACCCAGGGTTCAAATTTCAGGTTCCCATGATTTCTGGATGTCGGGTTTTGGATATATTTGTTTTCCTGCTTCCAGGTCAGCCATTTTGGGTTTTGGAATGGTAAATCCTTAAATTGCATTCAATATGAGTCCATTTCTAAGGGTTAAGGTTAATTGGGATTTAATTCCCCAATGTTTTCCTTCTCTAGAGGTTTGTACCCTAGATCACTATAAAAGGAAGCCTTCCTCTATCATTTCAATCCATCTCTCAATCAAGTTTTGTGAGAACATCCACTTTTCATGATCAAGACATCTATCTCTCAAGTGCAAGCAAGAAGGAGAAGGAAAGAAATCAAGCATTCATTCATCCTCAAGCCTAGCATCCATTCAAGCATTCATCAAAGAGATCCATTATTAGCCATTGAAGGATTCAATCTCTTTGGATCCCCCTTGAAGATTTCTCCATCCACATTCATTCAAGCCTCCTCATATGAAAAGATCTATTCAAGATCGGTGTTGAAGATCAAATGTCATTGATTTGAGACATCCTACATCCATTCTACATCCATTGGAGCATCCCTACTTGTGGATTTGAGAATTCAAATCCTCCACAAGGACTTCAACATAAGCAAGGTGAATTATTTCATTTACTTTGTTTATTTACATTACAATTTCAATTCAATTTCAAGGTTAATTCCTAAATTGGTGTTTGACCAAGGCAAACCCCCCATCCAAATAACAAAAACACTCTTTTTCTTGTAGGTACATGTGCGAAACTACAGATCTGAGCTTGGATTTGGATACCCTTTTTGGCGAACTTTCGAGATCTGCGAACAAAGTCAAGGATGACCTTCAAAATCTCAAAGTAGTCTTTGACCTTTTATCAAGGTCAAAGACTACCTGCTATCAAAAAGATAAAAATTTTCTGGGTTTTCTTTGCCTCGACATTTCCAATCTGAAACAGGTTGCAAAATTGCCCGAAACTACACACAGACACCAAAAATCAGCATTTTCTAGATCTTCCCTACTTTGAGGTTAGTACTTTCCTTTCAATTATTTCAGATTTAAAGCATATACTCTTCATAGAAAAATATAAGATCTTCTTTATTCATATTCTTCATAGATTGATTCAATTGTATATTAACCTTTTGGTTGATCAATTTGGATCTCTCCTTTGGGAATTTGGATTTAGTAGTTGATCTCATATTTCCCAAATATTTGAATAAGGTGAACACATTCCATATTTTAACATCATTCATTTTGGTGAACCCAACATACTTACTCTCCTTTCTTTTGTGGAATTAGATGCTTTATTATGTTTTATGGTGTTAGATCTTGCATGTATTAGATTCCTTTTACATGTTTGCATCTCATATAAAATCAAAAAATTTTGTGTTAATTTATTTCATTTGCATTGCATTGGTTTATGAGCTTTACTATCTTTAGTCCTACTTATAGCATTCCGGTTAGATGAAGTCAAAGAATCACGGGTGCCTTTGATCCTGAATCTTCTTTTCCTTTCCTTAGGATCTCAAATGGTAATTTAATTCTTCATGATTCCAATACTATGATGGAGCATGACTCTTCTCATTCATCTCATGATGAAGATGATGCTTTAAGATTTCCTCCTGAACAAGTCCAAAAACTTTCCACTGAACTTGATAAAATGGGTAATTGGCTTCTTCAAGAAAACCATAATCAAGATTCTAGTCAAGCTATAGAGGCTCTTAAGAAATTTCTCCATGATAGTGATCAAGGTATTAACTTCTTGCGTGGTATTACTCACCTTGTGCATTCAAATGTTAAACTTTTAGCTCAAGATTTAGGGTTGATTCCTCCTGTTACTAGTGTTGAATCTTCTTCTAATCCTTTACATAGTATTCCTACCTATACTCCTTCTTTGGTGAGTGTGATGGTTCCCTCTATTCCTGTGAGTGTTCCTCATGTGTCCCTTCCTACATCACAACCTTCTTATCATAATGTTCCTTTTACTTATTCCAATCCACTTCCAAATGTAGTTCCTAGTGTTCCTCTAGTTGTGTCTTCCATTCTTGCAGCTTCTTACACTTTACCTAGTGTTTCTAATGTTGCTACTCCTATTTCCTCTAATGATTCAACAATCATCAGTTTGGCTCAAACTATTTCATCCTTACAACAACTTTCATCCTTAACTCAAAATAAGTCTAGTGTTCCTACATGTGGCATGGGAAGCCCTTTGTCCTTAGATATCATTCATACTCATGTTCCTTAGAAAGTTGATATGCCTCATCTTGAGAATTACAATGGAAAAGGAGACCCCGTTCATCATGTTAAAACATTCCAAATCCTTTGTAGTGATTATGCTCATGACCATAGGATTTTAGCCAAAATGTTTTCTAGAACTTTCCGTGACAAGGCCTTACAATGGTATTGTTCCTTGCCTCCTTATTCTATGGATTCATTTCCTAAACTTTCCAATGCCTTTATTCAATAATTTCAAAACAACATTGGCCCGCAAGTGTCTTTGACTGATTTGATACATTGTAAACAAAGTGCTAAGGAAAAATTGACTAAATTTATTGGTAGATTTAAGCATTTGCATGCTCAGATTTCCTATCCTATTCCTAATTTTGATATTCAATGTATGATTATTTCAAATTTGTAAAAGGATATTAGAGATAAGATTTTGCTTACTGAATTTACCTCTTTTCAACAACTTTGTGCAGTGCTTCATCATTATAAATTACAAGTGAGTCAATATGAGAGAAACACTCCAATGGCTCCTATTCCAATTGATAAAAGTGATGCTGCTCCTAATCCAAACAAATTTCAAAAGTTCAACAATTATGTCAAGATAAACAAACAAGAAAATGTAGTTTCTGATCAAGTTGTTGTTGCATCTCACAATGCCACTTCTACATCCACTTCTTTTTTATTAAATAGTACATTTAATCCTCTCTCTAAATCTTTACATGCTATTATGAATAGGTTGTTAACTACTAATATGATTACTTTACCTCCTATTCGACCTCTTTTACCTGCAACAATTGCATCTAAATCTTTTGATCCTAAAGCTTTTTGTCAATATCACCATTAGAATGGTCATGATATTGAGAAGTGTTATTCTTTAAAACATAATGTTCAAGATTTAATTGATTCTAATGCCTTATCTATGGATAATATTAATGGTAGTGGGAACAAATCTATCTCTCCTCCTAATCAAAACCTTCAAATCTATATGAATCCTTTACCTACGTATGATACTAATACCATTGCTTAGCCATCTTCTATGGAAATTGTGTATGATTCAAAGATGGATGATCTCAATCATGTTGTTAATCAAGTGGAGCATGTTGGTCAAACTATATCTCCACCTCAACCTTAGATTCAATCTCAAGTTCAATCTCAACCTCAACCAAAACCTAAGCCTAAATTAAAAACTCAACCTAAACCTGGACAATAACCTAAGCATAAAAGACCTCAGGAACTTTTGATTACCTTTTGATAATTCTGAGACTATTAAAGCTCCTGATGGTCCCCTTTACATTTATGCTAGGATTTCTCGGATACCTACTCTTGGTTTTCTTGTTAATCCTACATCCTTAGTCAATGTTATTACTGAAGAAAATGTTTTTATGAAAAATTTGTAACGCAATTATTATGATATATCAGATGTGTGGATTCAAACTTGTAATGGTTTTCTTTATCCATCACTTGGTTCTATTAACTTGTCGGTTGAACTTTGTGGAAAAATTGTGAACACTACCTTTGTTGTTGTTCCTACTTCTGATCAATTTCAAGTTAAGCTTGGTTTACCGTGGTTAAATGCCATGCATGTTGTTGCTTCACCTATCCATAAATGTCTTAAATTTGTTCATGATGATGAAATAAAGACGGTTAATCATAGTTTATATCAACCTTCTAGGCCTAGAGATTGTGCTACTCTTGATTTCTTTTGGCCTTCATTACCTGATTCATGTCCGCGACCTTATAATATTTTCTATTCATATCAAGCCTATAAACATCGTAAGATTCTCAAATTAAGTGTACCTCCTATGGATCTTAATCATGGTCTTTTTCCTACACCTTCCATACCTCCTTTATCTATGGCTTCTAATTCTGTTAATCAAGTTCCTACTATTCTTGATAATCCTATTAATCTTCCTAAAGAATCTGTGAAGGATCCTATGGTTGTTCCTCGTAGTTCTCAACCTATTTCAAGTAAAGAAAAACAAAATTGATCTGCTAATGAACATCGGAAGAAGTTGCATGCTCATGCTAAAGCTTGTAATTTTATTCTTCAAAATTCTTCTAAACCTATGCATAATGTGGTTATTACTAATGATGTTAAGATGCATGATTATGATGATTCTATTCGTATCTTAGATCCTATTTTGATTAATCTAGATGAAGAAGATACTCTTGATGATACTAATGATGTTAATGATGAATATGAGACTATTGGCATTGACATTGATTTACCTAATATTCTTTCATCACAATTAATGCTTAAACCTAGTAATGAACATGATGATTCTCAAGAGGATCCTTGTTTGGAACTGGCTATCATTCCTACTATGTTGGATGCGGTCCCTCTTGTGATTTACCCACCTTCCCTAAATGATATACAATGAGATAGGGAGATTAGGTGGCACGCTTGATCGACTTGTCCTTTATGGTAGCTCTTTGTTGTCTATTTACCTATTGTACTATGCTTCTCCCTTAATGTGTTTGCTAAATATTGTTAGATTCTTTTCTATGACCCTTGTTACTCAATTAGTGCAAGGTGATAAAGGAATCAAACTTGTTGTACAATTCCTCTATACGTATCTCTATTCTTCTATATGTTGTTTCATATTATGTGCTATTGTTCATGCATGTTTCCTTGTGTAATCTTCTTGGATTCGAGACATGGTAGCACTAATTATTTTTGGTCACCATGTCATGATCCGAAAAGACTCTTCTTCATATATGTTTTTGTTAAAGCCATTTCTCCTATTAAAGTGTTAGCAATGACTTTAATGTGGGGACATACACTCTGCTCACCTATTGCACACATGCACTTCTCGATACGCATATATTATTTTTCAAGATGCTTTTCTCCCTTTTTGGATTAGTGACTAATCCTTAAAGCATGGATTTATATATTAGGATCTCTTGATCCCGCTAGTTTCAAAAAAAATTTTGATCCCTTAAGGTCAGAGGTGTCCTTAAGACTAGATCTCTTTTGCTTTTGGTTCTGCTCTTACGGAATAGAATATTCCTAAGGGTGAATCCTTGATGGGTTGACTAGTGAGTAGCCACATTCACTAGGTGGTTCAAGTCCATCTTTCCAGTAGTGTTGTTTCCTTGTGTGGTTCACAATAGGACATAAGTTCTCATTGGGTGAGATAATCACTCTCTCTCTCTCTCTCTCTAGAGATGTCTCTCTTATTATGATCTTGGAGTTGATGAAGACTTGAGTCTCTGAGGGCTTGAGATTTCTCTTTGTCCCTTTGATTATGATAAGATTATCTTTTCATTATTATCTACTTTACCAAGAGTTTGCATCGAGTCCATACTCTTGCTAAAGTGGGGGCTTAATGTATCATCTTAAAATGGAAGCACTTCCATGTTAAGAGTGTTTATCCCTCTGAGTGAGTGGTCTAGGGTCATATTAAGCACCTTGATCAAGTCTTTGCATGGATTTGGCTTTCCCCCCTGTTCTATTATTCTCTGCTCCTATTTTTCTGCATTTCCTAGCATTCTGGATTGAGGTCCTGGGTTTTTTGACTTCAAGGTCAAAGACAACCTTGAGGGTCAATGACAACCTAGACCCTAACCCAGGTCAGGGATGAACTCAACCTTGACCTAGGGCGGGGTCTACCTCATCTTTGACCCAAGGTTCAAATTTTAGTTTCCCATGATTTTTGGATGTCGCGTTTCAAAAATATTTGTTTTCTCACTTTCGGGTTGGCCATTTCAGGTTTGAGAATGGTAAATCATTAAATTTCATTTAATATGGGTCCATTTCTAGGGGTTAAGGTTAATTGGGATTTAATTCCCCAATGTCAACCTTCTCTAGAGGTTTGTGCCCTGGATCACTATAAAAGGAAGCCTTCCTCTCTCATTTCAATCCATCTCTCAATCAAGTTTTGTGAGAACATCCACTTTTCATGATCAAGACATCTATCTCTCAAGTGCAAGAAAGAAGGAGAAGGAAAGAAAGAAAGCATTCATTCATGTCCAAGCCTAGCATCCATTCAAGCATTCAAGCATTCATCAAGGAGATCCATTGTTAGCCATTGATGGATTCAATCTCTTTGGAGCCCCCTTGAAGGTTTCTCCATCCACATTCATCCAATCCTCCTCATATGCAAAGATCTATTCAAGATTGGTGTTGAAGATCAAATGCCATTGATTTGAGACATCCTACATTCATTCTATGTCCATTAGAGCATCCCTACTTGTGGATATGAGAATTCGAATCCTCCACAAGGACTTCAACATAAGCAAGGTGAATTGTTTCATTTACTTTGTTTATTTACATTACAATTTCAATTCAATTTCAAGGTTAATTCCTAAATTGGGGTTTGACCAAGGCAAACCCCCCATCCAAACAACAAAAACACTCTTTTTCTTGTAGGTATAGGTGCAGGACTGCAAATCTAAGCTTGGATTTGGTTACCCTTTTTGACGAACTTCTGAGATCTACGAACAAAGTCAAGGATGATCTTCAAAATCTCAAAGTAGTCTTTGACCTTTTATTGGGGTCAAAGACTACTTGCTATCAGAAACGTAAAATTTTTTTGGATTTTCTTCGCCTTGGCATTTCCAGACTGAAACATGTTGCAGAATTGCTCAAAATTGCACACAGACACCAGAAATCAGCATTTTTCAGATCTGCCCTACTTTGAGGTTAGTACTTGTCTTTTAATTATTTCAGATTTAAAGCATATACTCTTCATAGAAAAATATAAGATCTTCTTCTTCCTTCATATTCTTCATAAATTGATTCAATTGTGCATTAACCTTTTGGTTGATCAATTTGGATCTCTCCTTTGGGAATTTAGATTTAGTAGTTCATCTCATATTTCTCACATATTTGAATAAGGTGAACACATTCCATATTTTAACATCATTCAACTACAATTTTCTAACATATTCTAACATCCTACTATCATTTTCTAAATTTTAACTACGATTTCTAAGATTTCTACAAACTAAAAATTATATAAAACAAATAACTAACTAATATTTACTAACTTTACGAAAAATGCATCTACTTGAGAGAGAGAGAGAGATTCCTAATATTTACTAACTTTAAAATAAATTTAAAAATAAATATCTTGAATAATTTCTATAAGATCTTAATGTTTTCTAACATTTTCTAACATTTCTACTATGGTTTCTAATGTTTTGTAAATATTTTCTAACATTTGCTAACAAACTACTATGATTTTCTATCATTTTCTAACTTACTAAGTTACAATTTTATAACATTTGCTAACATTCTACTACGTTTTTCTAATATTTTCTAATGTATACTAGAAGTTACAATTTTCTAATGTATACTAAGTTACAATTTTCTAATATTTTCTAATGTATACTAATTTATAATTTTTTTAATATTTTCTAATGTATACTAAGCTATGAGTTTCTAACATTTGCTATCATATTCTAACATTTATACTATGGTTTTTAATATTTTTTTATATTTTCTAATAGTTGTACTATGATTTTCAAACATTTTCTAACATTTTACTATCATTTCCTAACATATTCTAAAATTTAACTACGATTTTCTAACATTTCTACAAACTAAAATAAATATAAAACATATAATTTACAATAAAAAATGAAAAAAATGCATGTACCTGATACTACTAACAATCTGAAGAGGTCAAAAAAGATCAGAAGGTGCTGATGTCATACTAGACATCACTGGCTCACTCTAAGCCTTGGGTCCACAAAATCCAAATAGTAAACAATGACAATAAAATATGAAAGCTAGAAATTTATAAATAAATTTGGCAAAAAGGGGCTTCGCATGAAGACCCCCTTCACATGAAGTACCCTGCATAGGGTACTTCACGCGAAGTGGATTCTTCACGTGAAGTACCCTATGTAGAGCACTTCACGTGAAGGGGGGTCTTCACGCGAAGTACCCTGTGCAGGGTACTTCGTGCAAAGGGAATGTTTCCCTTCGCCCGAAGTACCCACTTGGAGTGAAGGCCCTAAAATCAGTTTTTTTTTTAGAAAACTGATTTTCTTCATCGCAAAACGTGGGACACACTATTGTGATTTCACCCCAATAATACAGAAAAAGAAAGAATTTCTACGCAAAAATTAGTGAGAAATTTCCTTTTTTGTGGGTATTAAATAATTTTAAAGTGTTGTTCATTCCCATCCAAAAGGATGGAATTTGACATAATGGGTTCTCTTGGTACTACATTTCCCATAGTAAAATTAAATGGGAAAAATTATTATGATTGGATATCTCATATATAAATTACTCCAACTCTTCAAAATAGTTACGAAATTGTTATTGGCAATGAATAAAGACCAATGAATCCTGAAAAAGATCAAGAAAATTGGGATAAAAGAGACAAAAAGGAAGAAACACTAAAAAAACTTACACTTTTAGAGGAATTATTTTCTTGAAGCTCATAATGAGAGAAGTGGAGTTAAAGTATGAGATATTTTGAAAGATCTATATCAAAATTCAAGTGGTGTATGGACCTTATCTCTCACCATTAATATGAAATAATCAAGTTCACAAGAATTAGTCCCTCATCTAAGTAAATTAAAGGAAAATAAAAATGATCTTCCTTCTCTTGGAAAGGATATAGATGATAAATATTTTGTGCAAATAATATTACAAAGTCCTCTGGGATCCTATTGATCATTCATAAGGGGATTAGATACTACAAATAGATTAAAATGTATTAAATATGAAGAATTGTGTGCTAAGTTAGTTCAAGAAGGGAAAAGGAAAATTAAAGAAAGACAATCATTTAGTGATGAATCTGAAGCATTCATAATGAAAGGAAAATAATATAAAAGCTCGCAAGATAATCAATCTAAAGAAAGGAATTGGAAGAAAAAAAATAAAAGTACAAAGTACAATAGAAGTAAATGGAAATATAATTATTGTGATAAAATAGGTCATAAGGAAAATGAATGCTTCAAAGAGAATAGAGATATAGAGTATAAGAAAAATAAGTCTACAAATTTTGTTGATTCTAAAAGAAATGTTTTTTTGTGTTGCACTTAAAGAAAATAATTCTTTTAAAGATGATTGGGTTATTGATTTTGGTGCTACACAACACATGTCTCATAATAAGGAACAATTTGAATCAATAAGTGAAAGTGGCGGAGAGAAAATATATTTCAGAAATAATAGTTCTTTAGAAGTTGAAAGGACTGGAAATAATAGTGTCATTGGTAAAATAAAGAATGGATTATATAAATTTCAAGAATTTACTTCTAATAATGGAGATGAAAATTTATGTTATATTGTCAAATATAATGATATGAGTAGGTTATGACATGAAAGAATGGTACATATCAATTATCAAAGTCACGTGCTTGTGGAGAAATTACATATGGTGTGTGGGCTTCCCAAAATTTTACCAAGTCATAAGGGGTATGTGAAGGATGTGCAATGAGAAAGCAACATGTAGAAAGTTTCCCACAAGGAAATTCATGGAGGGCAAGAACTCCTTTACATTTGGTTCTTAGTGATATAATGGGTCCTTTTAGAACACCTTTAATTGGAGGATTAAACTATGTTCTCGCCTTTATATATGACTATACTAGAAGAATTTGGGTGTATTTTTTACAAAAGAAGTATACTTCTTCCCTTGGATCCGGTATAATATCCATCTTTGTAGTCTTGTTTAGTCACTACAACCTTTCTTCTTTCAAGGGTAACCTTTCACAAGGATACTTTAAGCACTTCTTCCTCAACTAGATTTTTAACTCGTCTTCATTACTAGTTTGTTGAAAATGCTATTGTATTTAGATACTATTCAATTTTCAAGAAGTTTATCAATAGAAGATAATATTCAATAAGTACACTCAAACTTTAGGAAAACACATTAACTACAATAAAAGATTTATATCTTTCTTTAATACAAAATAAATTCTTAAAAGATATAATTATTAGTATATTAGGTTGTCAAAAGGAGATTGTGTGTCTAACTTACCTTGGGATCCCTTAAATGTAAAAAAAAAATACCCACAACTATTGGTAGGCATGATAGAAAGACTATATTAAAATCTTGGGTAAAATTTAGAGTTAGGCTTAGAAGTAGAATCTCTGAAAAGGTGCTCTCCTCTCCAAAATATAGATGTTTACTATTTATGATTATTGAAAACCCCTACCTTTATGGTTGAATAAAGAAAGAAAATTCATAAAAAGTATTTCTACAAGATTGTAGGGAAAAATAGGGGAACTAAATTGGTTAAAGGGTACACCATATTAAAACCTAAGAAATCTAGATGTCTAGGATTAGTTTTAGTATTTCACTCTTACCTAAGATTGGATTCCTTTTTCTTTCAATGGTAAATGTTTGGACCAAAAATTCTCAAGCTAAATATCTTGAGAGTGATGAGTTTCTTCCTTCTTCCACAAGGGTGTTTTGATGATGAATAGTATCTTGAACTCATTGAAATCCATAAACCAAGGAATTATATGACATGATGGTAATATAATACATAATAAATTTTGAAAAGATAGGTGGATAAATAATGTGTTTCTAGATTCTATCTAATCCATTCTATCTTAACAAATACCATAACAAGACACTATAGAATATTGTTGTTTGAGTATATGGATTGTGTTAAAAGTACCCAAATGCAAGGATTTTACACTTCATTATTTTCAAAATAAAATATTTTAAAAATAATTTATAAAGTATCTACATGATTTCCATGTATCCTTGGTGGAGCTCAACTCTTTCTCCCAGATTAGGAGATGCCTCTCTAATTTTCTCAGGATGAAAGTTGAGAAGTAAATGTGTTGCTATGGAGATAAATCTAAATAGAAGGATTTTGAGGGAAATATCACTAGTTCATTATCTTTGAAACTATTAGAATAAATTAGGGTGTATGTTCATCTCCTCCTAGACAATAATCTTTTCTCTCTTTATGAGGTTGACAGATGGATTTGGAAGCATAATCCTTTGACATATTTCTCTATTAGTTTGGCTTATAATGCTATGAAAGTGACTGGTGACAAAGAAGATGTTTGGAATCACATTTAGATTCCTAATTTAATCCCTAAAATTAACTATTTCTGGTGGGTGATGGCCCATGGAATAATTCCAACTATTGACAACTTGAACAATCATGGATTTTTCTTTGTAAATAGATGTATCCTTTGTAAAAATGATTTTAAATCTATAGACCACCTCCTTCTACATTGCTCCTACTCTAATGATATTTGGTAGCTTATTTTCATGTATTTACAGGTGGACTAGGTCAAACCTATGACGTTAAGTTAGCTAATCATGAAGTGGAGTAATAGTCCCTTGAACCACCCTATCCTAAGAAATCACTAGGCTCAAATTCCCCAGTTTATGGCATGGAATATGTGGAAGGAGAGGAACAACAGAATTCTATAGGATTAGGAGAGAATGATCTTAACTGTATTGTAGGTTATAAAGTAGTAGATCAAGGAGAATATCAATGCTCCAGTATATTTAAGAAAGTTAAAGTTTTCCCTTCTCTCTAGGATTTAAGAATCAAGAAAGTTAAAGTTTATAGAAATCTAATGGATCCCAAGGGTCACTAGAACCCCTTGGAAATGAAATGAATATTCCGCATAATGTTTATTACATATAAACTAATAAAACTACCAAAAAATATCAAAAAATATATATAAAAATAGGCCCACTTGGAAAAGGCATAACTTTCTAGTCCTAGCTCCGAATTGTGAACCGATTTTTCCATTGGAAAGGTCTTCAATAAATATCAAACCAAAACAAGAAGGCCACACCCAGATGAGCCCTCCACAATGCATCAAGGCCCCAAAGTACCCCGAAGACCTTCAAAATTGCAGATTACTAAAACATAGAAAATATTGAAAATTTGGATTTCATTATTTTCCCAATTCCATCTTGGACTATGGTTTGATACAAAAATGTACCTCCCCTATTTTTAAGGAAGAAGAAAAAGAGAAGAATAAGCCCACTAGCCAGAAGAAGGATAATCTCAATGAATAAGCCCTTATGAACTACATGCGGGCCATGTAGATTAGAATCACCACGCTGGAGAATGTTATCCCTGAGATAATATCTACTAATGATTCCAATTCTTCTTTCACTTCCCTGTGTAGGATTTTGGAAAATCTCATGATGAAAGTTGTGCTATGTATGGTCACTAGCAAGGGTAGATTGGAGAAGATGGTTCCGAAGAGGAAACATGATGGAACATATGAAGTTTAGGTGTAAGAGGATGACTCTGAGAGATGGAAGAAAGAAATTAAATGCCTCATTGTGAATTTTATTACTAAATATCAATGAGTTTCCTTCTTATGAGGTTTCCAACTATTATACTATTTTTTTGTTTCATGTTTAAGGTTGATATCTCTTCTAATACCTTGAATTGTGATGGTAATATCTTCTGGAATGTTATCCTCTCTATTGATAGGTAGTTGAGGTTAGCTAGCATTAGCTTTTGTTATGTTGATAATAGGTTTAATAACAACACTATGAGTAAAATTGTTAGTGGTAAAAGTGCTATTCATTTAGTGTTTAATTATTTTGTTGAGTGATGGTAGTGATTGCTTCTGATTGTAATGTCCTAAAGATGTGCTATTTGGTTTCTGATGTTATTTGATTTATGTATCTAGGTTCAAGTCCCTCTCCTTTCCATCTTAATAAAAAATATGCACAATAATAATGAATTAAAGTAGGCCCCCAATTTGTCTAGTTGGTATTTTATTTACGTTGCATACTTTTTTTTTGGAGAGTGACTCAAACAAAGATAGGTTGTCTATATTAATATTCTATAATAATAACAATAGTTTAAGGTTTCCCTAATCGATTTTATTTTGTGATTTGTTTATTCATTTTGGAATTAGAATTTGGGTGTTATTATATTCCCTATCTTCTCCTAATAGTTTTTATGTTCAAAATTGTGGATCTCTCTTTGAGAAGGAATTTGGATGTTAGTGTATTCCATTTTAGTGTAAATTTTCCATCTTATTTCCTATGCTCAAAGGTCTCTCAATCGTACTTATATTTGAGGAATGATCTATAATAATACCTTATTGTTGATATGGTTAGTGATGTTCTTACTTAATAGATGTGTGACTCATTCAAATTGCATCTATATGTATGTTGGTGATGTTGGCATGTCTCTTCTTATATGTGTAATACCTTCTAGTCAAGCATTTCTCTCATCCCAAGCAAGACCCACTTGGTTCCTCAAGAGGGGTTTCCCCTTTTCTCTTTTCTATTTTAGTAGATGTGGAACACAAGGTTTCATAGACCATTATCAAAAGAATTAAGAAATATCTTACTAAACATGTTTAGAGTCCTATGCTCAAGTGAAAGATTTGATAACCAAAAAAACATGATAACCACTCAATTTGATTATCATATTACTTAGACCTTTAATACTGTTCTTGTCCTAAAAGTGCGCTTATAATTTTTTGTGTCTTGGTTTTTGTATATTGTTGTCCCCTCTTTTAATTATTTACATACATTTTCAAGATATCTATATGATGTAATGATACTCACAGTCTAATTTCCAAATTTAATTTGTCAAAGAAAACATAATCAGAACTTTAGGATATCTTATCAACATTTTTATAAATATGTATCTAATTAATCCTCATTAATTTCCATGATAACCCTAAACAAATATTTACGGAAATTGTACTTCAAGAGCACGTTGCTAACATGAAGTGTTTGACAGAGAGACATCATGACAACCTTAAAACTTCACTTCAAAATATACACTGCATTGAGGCGGGCTGAACGTGTCCAATGGGCAAAGGCCACCAAAAAGCTGAGTTTGTGCTTTGCCAGGACATGTTCTCCACGGAACTCAGCCTATGTTCATGAAACTGTACTTTGTTCAGTACTAAAATTGTCCTAGGGATTTAAACCTCATAACCCATGTCCGTGGTTGAGGCCGACGTACAAAACGTGGGTCGTTTTAAGAGGTGCAAAAATTAGGGTATTGAAATCTACAACCGGCACGAAACGCGTTTTTCAATCTGATTAGGTTAATGTCATTCGCTCTTCTTATCTTTCATGAGCAGCAAATGTTTTCGGATCTTACATCTCCAGCGGATAAGATCGGTTTTGTATATTCAGTTTCCATCAATGATCGTGCTTTAACGATTGTTGCGGATTCACCAATCAATGTATTTATTTCATTTTGGGTGGGAGAATCTGTGTAACTCAAGATTAAAGGATTTATCTGTATCAAAATTAATAAGTTCTTTCAAAAAACAAATAAAATTCTATAAAAAATGGACATGTTGCGAATCGTTTCAACTACATGTGTGTTTCTGAGAGGTTTGTTTTTAAGGTCCGTGAGAATTTGGAAGGAATTGTTTCATATTTAAATTTAAATTCTTGTGATGTTCCTCAACAGTTTTCAGGAGGAATTTTAGAAGTCTACTCTCCTTCCCAGATGACTTGGTGGGTAAAATTTTACATCTTCCACTGTTGCTACTTTACAGTCTGATCAAAATCCTCAAAATCTAGTAGAACGCTAACTCACTGAGTAAATCATTTATCGGATGAGGAGATTTTGAATGGAAAATAAGTAACCATCCAACAAGAAGGGCTCTCAATTATAAATCTAACAGAGGATGATGTCCCTTCAGTCATGGTAACCAAACAAGAAGAAGACGACATTTTACCTGATCTACACAAGCTTTTCCAAGAAAACATGAATACAGAGTTTCTTTCTGTCAATATGGGCTCTGAAATGGTAGATGAAATAGCGGATCAAATCCTCCATGAGCCTTCTCCAACAGATTATCAGTATTTCAATCTGAACAAGTGGATACTAAAGAGGGTTTTCCTCGGCTTAGAAAACGTAGAAATCTCAAGAGTTTTAAGATACAAGAAGAAATTAAGGCATAAATATAAGCAACTCTTGATGAAAAATGTAGATTGAGGAGAGCCTATAACACAATTGAAACTGTCTTTTAATTTTAGAGGTATGAATGACTCCTAACAAGAAAGTACTCATCAAAATAAAATTGTTTCTTAATATTAAGGACATGAATGAATCCTAACAAGAGAGTACTCATCAAATTGTTGGCATTGTAATACATTGACAGTTGTAAATGTCACCACAATTGGTAACTGTTCTTTATTATAGTTTTGAATAACTGTTCTTCCCTATATAAATTTTTTGTAGTGATGAATAAAGATTATCAAAACATCTACTTTTTTGCTCCAACGTTTGGTATCAAAGCACTACTAGTCTTTGTTCCTGTGAAGTAGATAGAAGGCGATTAAACTTTGTAGCAAAAACATAGAAGCGGTAACCACTATGGAAGGCAAGTGATTCTGCAACTGTAGAAAGATTGTTCATATCGTCATTGCAGAGAAATGATTTCAAACAAAATTCTCCAACTTCTTTTAGGTGATCATAATTGCATTTAAAATTGTTGATCTTGGTTTGAAATGGAGATTCCATTAGATAAATACTTTGGTTTCAATTTTCATACATGGAGAATAAAAATACAAATGCAATTGATGAATAAAAACCTATGGAGCATAGTAAGCAGAAAAGAAAAACCACCTACAGACACAAATAAATTGTTGGAGTGGAATGATAGAGATGATAAAGCCAAGGATAATATTGGTTTTGCTCTTGCAAATTCTAAACTTTGTCACATAGATCTAGATAACGCTTCTGCCGAGATTTGGGATAATCTAAACAAGTTGTTCGGAGCAAAAGTTGTCAATGCAAAGTTTTCACTCAAAATTCAATTGTTTAGATTCAAAATAGAAAATGGGATCATGCAATGTCGAATCATATAAGTAATTTAAGGTCTCTCATTAGACAACTTGCAGAAGTTAAGGCTCCTATTGATGATGATGATGCTAAGGCCATCATGTTAAATAGTTTATCTTCCAAATATAGTAATGTTATCTTTACACTAAGTCAACTCACTTCACAAACTCTAGAGGATATGATTTCAGCCCTTCTAGCAGAAGAAAATAGGACAAAGGAAGTCATAGAAGAAGCTCATCAAATAGATTAAGCATTATACTCACAAAGTACTAAAAATGGTCAAATAACAATAGAAAAGACAATAAATGTTTTTACTATAAGAAAAAGGGGTACACAACATGGATTTGTAGAATCAGAGGTAGTGATGTTCTTAAAGGAAAACTAAAAGAACAATCTAAAGAAGGCAATGTTGCATGCATTGACCATGAGGACACATCAGATGATGGAGAGGTTGTTATTGATTTTGAGTCTCCCATTATGCACAATCTTGTGCTTTGAACCTTCGCATTTTGGAGTTTGGCAGCATTAGAGGATGGAATGTTGAACGTCAAGTAGAAAGAATGTAGTCAAATAGACTATAATCTTTCTACAAAAAACCAAACTTTTAGATACTCAAGGTCTAGAATTTTTATAGAAATGATTAAAATGACAGTTTTTAAAATGTCTATTATAAATAGAGGCTTTAACCATTCCATGGAATCTGAAATGGATTTTGACGAACTAATTTTGTTAGAGAAATTGGCAGTTGGTAAAGCTCACTCTTTCCCAACTTTCATTTTGGCTTCTAATTGTGAATGGCTCAAACTTTACTGCGAAGTAAAAAGTTATATGGAACTCTTTATCTCTCATTTTGGATGAGCTAAAAAATGAAAATTCTATTTGCGATTGAGATTTCAATTCCATCTCTCTATCAACTCTTGGTAGTAAGGGCATGTGTCGATTGAGAGTGTTAAGTTTCTAGCTATGCCAAAGCTTATATCCAAAGCTATGGGTTTGGATTGCACATGAGAAAAAGGTAAATGGAGGCACACATGAGACTATAAGAAATTCTAGAAGAAATTCTTTGAAAAGGGTGAAATGCCTATTATTATTCTGTGTGGCAATGGATATGATAGGTCTTCTCTTCCTGCCCTTTTGCCTCTGGTTTATTTATATATTATGAAGTACTTTACTTTAGGTCTAGGGTTAGTTCTCTTCTTTTCATGGCTACCATTTCCCCTTTTCAACCATATCTATCATGGAAAGAAAATTAATGTATCATTCTTTCTTGTTTCCTCCCATAGCAATACCATCTACAAAGGTGATACATGTCCTCTTTAGCAAGGGTTTATGTATGTTTTGTATCAACATGTTTTCAATAAATCTCCTTCAATGGGTAGGTTTTTTACATACCCCTAGTTTGATAAAAACCATGTTAGTTCAATGAGAATTGAATAGCTTAGTAGCGAGCCGCTCCCTGATAGCTCCAAGAAGAACCCTAAAACTAAAAATTTGGACAAAAACACTCCCTCTACAGCTAAGGAGAAACCCTTTTCCTTTGTTTCCTTTTAGGAAATTTTAATTGATACTACCCCTCCTAAGAGGAAATCCCTTTCTAAGAAGCCTACTACTTCCAGATTTTGTAAAACTAACTAGGGAGGGAAGAGTACCTACATTGATGTGGACAAGGAGGATTCTGGGGGTGAAATTGAAACTGATTCTCATGAGGGAAAAGAAGGCAAATGCTCCAGTGAAAATAAAAATGATTTGAGATCTAGTGAACGAAGATTTATGAGGCTTAGAAATGAGAAGGAAAATAAGAAGAGTGGAGGAAGAAGTGGTGCGAGAAATGGACCAAGAATATGATTCAGAAGAGATGGAGAAAACTGACAATTTCAATGATGAGGGTCCTATGAAAAGGAGGTCGAAGATCAAAAGGATACTAAGGATGTAAAATATGTTGAACTTACTATTGATTTGGATGATATAGATGCAATGGTGAATATTTCTTGTACCTCCCCTATTTTTAAGGAAGAAGAAAAAGAGAAGAACAAGCCCACTGCTAGAAGGAGAATCTCAATGAAGAATCCCTTATCAACTACATTTGTGCTCTATCAAACAGAGTCACCATCCTAGAGAATGTTATCCCAGAGATAATTTCTACTAATGATTTCAATTCTTCTTTCACTTCCCTATGTAGGATTTTGGAAAGTCTCATAATGAAAGTTGTGAGCTAGGTATGGTCACTAGAAAGAGTAGATTGGAGGAGAGTGTTTAGAAGAGGAAACAAGATACAAAAATTGAAGATTAGGCATAGGACGATAAATTTGAGAGCTCAAAGAAAGAAATTAAATTCCTCACCATGGATTGGGAGGCTATTGTTGAACATCAATGAGTTTCTTTCTTATAGGGTTTGAAACTGTTATGCAATTTTTGTTTCATGTTTAAAGTTGTGTTGATGTATGTAGCATCGATTAGATAAATAAAACTGATTATATAATTATTATTATTATTATTATTGATATTATTTTATATTAATATACATACATACATATATATATATATATATATATATATATATATATATATATATATGAAGTTAATTATTTATTTATAATGACCATATAGTTAAAATAATAAATTAGATTAATAAATAGACATGTCCCATGAAGGCACATGTCTCTTCTTATCTTTACCATGTATATATTCAAGAGTTTGATGCATTTGGAAAACACATACTTTTATGACAATGTTATTACATTTGCAGTGATCTGGAGGTATATTGAAGTACCGAGCATCGATTATTTTTAAGAAGGGAGCCTCCCTAAAATATGGTAAGGGAATAAAGATTGACCTTCATACTTTTTAAACAATAATAATAATGAAGTCTATGGTTATAATGTCTTGGAGGCATCGCGCATTGACCATATAACTGAGGGTAAAAGTGAGTATAAAGTATGCTTTATTGGTAATGAACATTTCATAAATATTCATTTATATGTTTAATATGATAAGGATATTATAATTGGAAGTACAATTGGTAAAATAATATATATATCTATGTGTGTGTGTGTGTGTATTATTTCGTATTTATATTTTATGAGATAGTATAACCAAAAGTATATGGTGGTTATATATATGTATATAAAGTAATAATATGTAAAATCATAGATTAAATATATATACTTAAGAGATTATGTGTGTGTGTGTGTGTGTGTGTGTGTAAGATCTTTATCTATATTACATTGGAATGATCTTATATCATTATGCATAATTATCCTTGAGTATTATGGTAGTCTCTCTCTTACTCTTTTATTTCAATACGTACTATAAGATCTATTTGCCTTCATCTTTTTCGAGGATGATCTTGCAGGAAAAGGAGGATTGATATCAGATTTAGAGGGAGTATGACAAGTTTATCATAAGAAATATTGGATGAAAAGAACAATAGATTGATATCTTCTTAATGAGTTCTTCTCTATAAGAGAGAAGTTTGAGGTGAAAACCCTTCTTCCACCCTTTAGGAGTAGCTATGGTGGATCCACCCCCTAGGAGTAGCCATGGTAGAGGTCATGTGAGTGAGTCCATGACTAAACACTTGTGTTGAGTCACCCTCTAGGAGTATCTATGGT